>OY747131.1:34273892-34598481 GCA_963556465.1 Berberis vulgaris
CTTTCCCCTTTCCCATAGATCTAGGAGCACGAGTCGTGTAGGGAAACTATCCCACATGGACAACTCCCAATTAGGAAAGGATCTCCACAGTAATATCTCTTTTCCTAAACTATGCCACCAAAGTCTTAGCCGAACAATGACTCCTACATTGTAAAAGGGAGATAAGGTCGATAAACTAGAGGTATGCTAGATAATCCCAGTTTACAGTTTTAAGCCTCTCCTAAGCCTTATCTAACTTAAGCATCAGAGTCCCACCAGCCAAGGACCGGCCACCACACGGTGGTCTTTGGCTTACGTTTGTTACCTGTGCAGGTCTAGGTAAGCATCAAGGAAGGAGAGTAGGAATCGACTACATCAGTTTGGAGTTGTCCGTGGTAAACGACAAAAGTTCTTTTGAAAAAATTGTAGTATCACTCTTTACAGAAAACCATAAAGATGGTGACAACGAGGTCTCTCAACAATGGAGACGCGACGAAAACCTCAAACGCTTGAAGCAACAGAGCATCGTTCGCTCCGGCACCACCGCAACCACAGGAGGAACCTTCGGAGACCCCAGCACCAGCAATAGCCACTACAGGCCCAAAGGTGAATCTACTGTCAATTCATATACAACAAATCTTGCAAATAGTGATGATGCAGAAAGTTCTATAAGTTCCTTATTTTAAACCCCCCCCCCCCCCCCCCCCCCCCCGTCAAGTATGGTGAACCTGCTGAAAGAAGCACAGAATAACATCGTTTTAGACAAGGAACTAACCACCAAGAAAAAGGTGAAATCTGAAAAGAAACTTTTTGTCCCCAAATACAAGAAATAGGAGAAAAGCAAGGAGCACTGCAATGAAGTATGCATCTTGCACGGAGTAAACTCATAAACCTAACGGTCCAACCGGTCCAGAAAGGGGTTGCTCCGCAAACTATGAACCAAATCAGCCTAAAATGACAAACAAACACAACACATTCACTCTCAGAGCCCGATCCTGCCCCTAACTTTCACCAACAGGGATCTCTAATGCATCAGCACCCCGCATAATGATGCCTTGGTGATATCATTTTTCATAGCAAACTCGAAAGGGAGAAGGTCCTTAGTAGACACTAGAAGCTCTACAGACATGGTGTTCCTAAACACGTTCCGTAACATGCAACTGAAGAAAGAAAACCTAAGCCCTTCAAAAGATCCCCTGCTTGGACTCAGCGAGAAGAAATACTTCTCTATGGGGAGGATCAAATTAACAGTAGTTGCAGGAGAACCACGACTCCAAAAAGTAATCCTTCGAGAGTTCATGGTGGTCGATGCGTCGTCCACCTACAACATCATCCTAGGAAGACCCTGGCTTCACCAGATGGAAGCGGTGATCTCCACTTTACACCAGTGCGTCAAGTACCCTGTCCATCAGATAGTAGGCACAATACAAGGAGATCAGTCAGCTGCTAGAAACTGCCAATGCGCGGCACTGAAGGGGCTCGCCAGCCGTCAACTACAGATCAGGACCACAACTGATGTGCCCCAAAGCTAGGGTCCGAAGTTGAGCAAGGACTTTCCCTACCCAGACGAAGAGGCCCCTATCAGCCCGAGGGGAAGACCCAACGTCGGTCAACCTAAAGAGGAATCCCATAGTCTTACGAAGGACTTTAAGATCAGATTCATAGAGCAACCTCTCCTCAAAAACTTGTGGACCTTGGCAAACAGCTCATCAGAAAGTTGTTATCAGCTCGCCATGAGAGAGGGTACAAGTTTTCGAATTCGAAGGCTAAGCAAAGTCAAAAGCATAACAAACAATACAGCAAAGCAAAATCTCTGATATCGAAAGAGTAAATGAGCTATACCCCACAGGCAGGAGATCTATATAGAAAATTGAACTCCCGCCTTTCATGCTTTCAAGCTGGCGCACGCTCAATTAATGCAATTCTCCGCTCAACGAAACCACTCAGACTCAATCATCATGACTGCACAGTTGTTTCATGAAATGACCTAGTGGACCGATAATACAACCCACTAACTTGGAAAGAGTAGCTGATGATACATCAAACCGTCCTCTGATCAGCACCATACACATGTCATGACAATCTCAATTGAATGCTCAATCAAAGGAGACCCAAACAGCACTAAGCCCATTATTGGTAGGATCCAGACAGTCGAACTTGAGCGCAATGAGCCATTAAGCCCACACGTCACGCGGTCAGGCCCAATACTCGTAAGACCTCTAAGGCAAGTATCTGAGAGATCTACCCAAGACAAGCAGGCCAGCAACACATTGAATCCTACTAGGAAACATCTATTAGAGTATAAGTCGGACAATGAAACTTCTTGCATGGACAACACTCAGAAAGGGGAAACCTCTCCCGCAGATCTAGGAGCACGAGTCGTGTAGTGAAACTATCCCACATGGACAGCTCCTAATTAGGAAAGGATATCCATGGTAATATCTCTTTCCCTAAACAACGCCACCAAAAGCCTAGTCGAACAAGGACTCTTACACTATAAAAGGGAGATAGGTCGATGAATTAGAGGTATGCTACATAATCCCAGTTTACAGTTTTAAGCCTCTCCTAAGCCTTATCTAACTTAAGCATCGAAGTGCCATCGGCCACCACAAAGTGGTCCTTAACTCACGTTTGCTACCTGTGTAGGTCTAGGTAAGCAATAAGGAATGAGAGCAGGAATCGGCTACATAGATGCTTAATTTTACAGTCGTGTTCTTATGCCATTTCAAAGCTTATAACAGATGTCGTGATTCTTAATTCCCCTTTAACAATCATGCAAGTATGCGAAATGTCAAATTCCAACATGGCTGATTTCTAAACTACATGGCATCACACATGTCATTTCAAATATTACGTTATAAACTAACATTCAAATCAGCATCGACATAATAGGCGTACCGCTACAATATTTTGAATATCATTCATCAAGTATATGAAGTTCAATCTCAATAATAACCGATAAAACTTTATAATCATGGAAATTTTTGTGTTTGAAGACCTTGATGAAAACCCGAGAAACATTTTGGTAAAAATTGAAATTTAACAAACATTCTCACTCACCTGAGCGGAAATGGGTTTCCAAAAGCCAGATCCTACTGGCCTAAGCTCCCAATTCGCAGAACAACAAATTTGAGACTCCGAAAGCTCCCCAACACGGCGAAACGGGCTTGATGATGACTCCGACGATGCCAAATTACTGCGAGAATCCTCCGAAAACCACCCTACACCGGTCTAATCATATCCGAACATGGCCACGGGCTGTAGACTGGTAGGACTAGCTCCACCAAGCCACTAGACAATGGATTGCAACTCACTAGCGCGATCACAGTTCGGACTTACATCGGTGAACCTCACTGACAAACTCACAAACTCAGTTTTTTCTAAATTTTTTGGTCGAACCCCCACCCACCTTTGCATGTGGGGTTACTGGCTCTGGACATCGGCACAAACACCACTGGAGGGAAGGATCAAAACTGAATGCTCGGACGGCCGGCGACAGATCCAATCGAGTTCTTTCTCTCTCTACAAATCAGTTTCTAGCGGGGATATAAAATGGGAAAGATAGGGGAGAAAAAGGAAGTAGAAATAAGAGAAAATAGAGAAATTGAGCCGGTAGGAGCTGCTGCAACGCTTGGTCGCTGACTGATCTTGTAGGCAGAGAAGAAGAGGACGTGCAGGGGGGGTAGGAGAAGAATAAGAAAGAAAGGAGAAGGTTTTCACTTTATAACATGGGAGGTTATTTGCCCCCATTGAGAGTATGAGAGCACCCACCCTATAAACTTTTGAAAATAATTTCTAAAAAAATCATTTAAATTCCAAGAAATTTAAAATCATTGTTTTTAATCCAAAAACTCTAAAATTACACAATTGAAAATTAACGGTGTTACCGGGGCAAAAAGAACTATTGACTTTTGCAGTTGTATATAAGTGCAAAACTTCTACAGAAAGGATACATAAGGTTAACAGATGAAAAATCTAAGATTTCTCTTGTTTTACAAATAATCATGAATAAAATGTGCTTAAGACTAAAGATTAATATTTTGGATATTAAATGCATCAATATGGAACTATTAGTTTTTTTTTTTGGCATGTAGTGTACACACCGCCAAAAGAATGAAAAAAATAGAAAAAAAATGCAACTAACCTGTGCTAAACAAGGAGAGGGACGTTGAGCATCCTAGCAGGCTCAATGATATCTGA
Organism: Berberis vulgaris; assembly: GCA_963556465.1. Classification (NCBI taxonomy): domain Eukaryota; kingdom Viridiplantae; phylum Streptophyta; class Magnoliopsida; order Ranunculales; family Berberidaceae; genus Berberis; species Berberis vulgaris. The sequence continues at coordinate 34,278,072 of OY747131.1, forward strand.
AACTTACATTGGTAACTGGCTTTGCAATGTGTTCTACAATTTCAATTATACATGATTAGACATCAAACCGCCATCTTATCACAGCCAAACACGTGACACGGGTCAACCCTAATGGGAGAAGGCTTGGACAGACCTGGCCCAAGACAAGTCCTAGTCATGCCCAAGTTAATTTCTATTTATCCCGTAAGTCAGGCGCCCAAACCCAGATTATGCAAGTCCAATTTGGTAAAAATCTTGAAGGCATGATTACAAATCTCTGGACTATAATAGACCAAAGGTCCATTTAGGCTAGTGTAGGTCCAATTAAGCATTGAGTCCTAAAGAGAGCCAAGTGCCAAAGAAGATCAATCGTGGATAGTTGAAGAACCCTACATGGATATAACTTGATAAGGGAAGATTCTAAGTGAGATCTCCTCCCTCCATCACACATTCAAAGGCAAAGTCTAACTCCATTATATAAGGTGACAAAATGGATGAAGAAATGTACACACATGAACCCTAGTTTTATCAGTCTAACTTCATCTTTGTTCAAGAACCTAACTTTACCATCGGAGTGCCTTTGGCTGCCACAATGGTGGTATCTGGTTCACCGCTGCTCATTTTTGCATGTCAAAGTCAAGAAGGATTGATTTGGACGCATCAATTTGGCGTCGTCTGTGGGGAACGATAGTTTTCCTTAAATCAAAACAAGCTTTGTTAAACTATAGAGTCCCGATCCATGGTTACTAGCACAAAAACTCGTACTAATAACAATAACACCGAGCCGACCAACGCTCAAGCCAATGGAGTCCATCGCAGGACCGAAATGATCCAACCGCAGAAGCGGGACAACCAGAGGCCCTTGTTCCTGAAGTGGCAATGATGGACCTCATTATACATCAGATTCTGCTCCACATGAATCATCTCACTCGATTGGTAGAGAGGCTCATCCAGGAACGACAAACGACGTCAGAAAATGACAGGAACCGAGAAAGATCTCTGGACCAAGAGGACAATAAAGAGCATGTTCATGAGAGCGACAACGCCCCCATCAAAGGCGAAAAAGCCAACTAAGAGGGAACCTAAGAGATGGAGTCCAAGGAGACTACGTGCCAAGGTCTGACAGGAGAGTCATCAAATCTCATAGCCCATCCGTTCTCTGAGCAAATCATGAATAGGCCTTTGCGGAAGAAGTCCAACCCCCCATAGCTTGAGTTTTATGATGGGAACTACAGATCTATCAGACCACCTACGCTATTACCATCACGTAATGGCACTGAAGGAAGGTTTAAGAGGAAGCCGTATGCCAAAACTTCAATACCAGCCTAAAAAAAGCAGCACTGACTTATCTCTAGAGCCTCCAACTGAGGTCGATTGATACATACCAGGCTCTGGCAAAGGCTTTCATCGCCTGATTTGTGGAGAGCCAACATATCAAAAACAAGCCCCATTATCTGCTTAGCCTTAAGCAGTAGCATGGCGGTAAAGACAAGGAGGAAGATAGATCCAAAAGGAGGCAGAATGACAACAAGTAAAGCCCGACAAGGCTCCCATCTATGTCAGCTCTAGGTACCACTCTACTCAATGCCAGTCTATCTAAAATCCTTTCCACCATCAAGAGTTGGGAGGATAGCAACTGGCCCACTGTTCAGATGCTTAACTCACTATGAGGCGAACTATGTCCCCTAGCCCTCACCTTAGGCTAGTACTGGCCCAATATGCAACGAGGGGCTAAAGATCTAGTCCAAAAATTTAATAAGTGTCGAAGGTACTCTCCGTATACACATATGCTCGCTCAGAACCTAGTCTCGATGACAAGTTTGTGGCCTTTTGCACAGTAGAAAAATGGACATCGTAGGCCCACTCCCCACCTCCAGGAAGAAGAAATTACTCATTGTAGTTTTCAACCACTTCACCAAACGGGTAGAGGTAGAACCACATTTCAAAATTGAAGAAAATCAATTTGAGAATTTCCTTTCAAAGTCCATCATCTACAGGTTTGGAATCCCAAAAACATTGGTTAGTGATAACGAGACTCGGTTCCAAGGCAAAAAGTTGAAAAACTTTTGAGCTAATCTGAATATCATTCACTATTAGTCAGCACTGGAACACCCCCAACCCAACGAACAAGCAAAAGTCACCAACCGAACCATACTGGAAACCATAAAGAAGAAACTTGAAGCAACCAAAGGTGTAAGCCCCATACTTTTCAATGACCTTAATAAATACTTTTTGTAAATAAAACTTTAATTTATTATGTCCATGTTCTTATTAAAATAATATAGATGTATGCATGTAGTAGCCTCGTGTATATGCATGTTTGATGTGTTGCTCTGTATAATGTAAATTCTCTGTAAATATAAACTTTTAATAATTTATCATCTGTATTTTTTTCAAAATTCACTTAATGGTCTTTCTTTTCGAATCTCAAGACAAGATTCAATTTAAGGCGTGTATAATGTAACAACCCTATTTTTCAAAACTATTGAAATTTGTATTTTTCTTCGTATTTTGTTTTTGATCAGTCAATACTTTATTAGTGTTTGAATCGCATGTGTCACAATAATATTTACGGATGCACATAAAAAGTCTAGGCTTGGACATAAAAGTAAGGTTTGGGCTTGGGCTTTAATTAAATTAGTAATTAGGGTAGTGATTAGGATGGATGAAGGTCAATAGAACAAGTGAAGGGGAAATTGTTTTGTTTCCCTCTCTTCTTTGTACGCCACAGTGGGAGAAGTGAAAGATGAAAAAAAAGACGAAGAATGAAGAGAAGATAGAAATCGAGAGAGGGTGGTCGAGAGGGAGCAATCGATTGGGGATGTTGCTGCTGTGTTGTGATCGGTGGTGAAGAAATAGAGTTATTTGTTTTGATATTGCTCGCTCATTTTCAACTTCTCTTTGTTCGTTCTCGTCGGACCAAAGTCATTCATTCACTCCGGCAAGTTTCTCTTATCTAGTGATTCTCTCTCCTGACCCTTTCTTTGTTCCGTTTTATGGTTTACTTTCATCATTGTTTTTGTCTAATTCTTTAATCTCCAAATCATCCCTTATGATCATTGCTTGATACCCAAACCCTCATTTGAGTTGGAAGTAGTGTATTGTGTGTTGAGAGGTTAGTAAAGCTTATTGCTTTAGTAGTTTTAACTGAAAAATGGGTTTGTATGAGCTAATCTCCTTTTACATAATTGGGGCATTTGATGCATTAACCCCTTTAAGCATAAAGTAACGCCCTATCACATTGTTAAACTGGATGCTTTTGTGTTTCTTTAGTCAACCAAGTGAGCTTGCATAGTTTGCGATTATGTTTTGAGCCAGTGATTCATATTGGTATGTTCGATGTCTGAGAGCATTTATTTGAATTTCATCTCCAATCCAATATGACTATTTCTTACAGGATTTTATGTGGGTGGTGATTTTCCATACAGTGTGAGCATATAGATGGTGATCAAGTACTTATCATTTTGATAATGTTTTCATGTGCATTGTTCTTATATGATCTTATATGGGTTGTTATTTTTCTATACAGTATGAGCATATCTTACATAGTATGAGCATATTTTATATAGAAGTTGATCAAGTACTTATCATTTTGATAATGCTTTCATGTACATTGTTCTTATATGATCTTATATGGGTGGTGATTTTCCATACAGTATGAGCATATCTTATATAAAAGTTGATCGAGTACTTATCATTTTGATAATGCTTTCATGTACATTGTTCTTATATGATCTATATTGGGTGGTGAGTTACCATACAGTATGAGCATATCTTATATAGTATGAGCATATCTTATAGAAGTTGATCAAGTATTTATCATTTAATGCTTTCATGTACATTGTTTTGGCTCATGGTGACAGGTCAGTCATAACTAGGGATCATGTTTTGATCTAATGGGTCTAATTAGCATGCCTGGTGGCTTTAGCTACTAGGTTCATTTTGGGTGTGCTAAAGTTTCACCATAGTAAATAAACTTGGGTATTAATAGTGTTATGGAAGTTGGTATTTACAATTTTACGTTATAACTTGAAATACGTGATTAATATGTGATCATAATGTAAACTTGTTTTTGATTGATATGCAAATTGACTTGCGAAGGAGTATGAATCCTTATATTGAGTGGGTTTGATCACTATTGTTTTATAGAAAATTTATTTATGGAAATCTTATTTGTTTCCACAATTGAAGCAATGAAAGCTGTGGTTGATTTGTTTATGATTAATAAAGGGTCACCGTATAAGAATTTTGAGAGTTAGTTGATTTTTGGTGCTCTTTACCACAACTACAAAAAATAATGAAAAAGTGATTTTAATATATATATTTGCTTGTATACTAGGTACATGATTTTGGTATGCAGACTTGCTTGCATATTGGGTACGTCGTTCCATATGAGTTCGGTGGTAGATGTAATGTTTAGAATATACTTGCCATGATTGAACTTTGGGTGAGATGACATGTTCCTCCACATGGGACATGTACGCTTTGAGTGGTTTCGAAGGCAAGTGAGACATACTTGGGTGAGGTGTGTTTGGCACAAGGAGGGTAGTGCGATTGTGGAAAAGAAGTGAAATTTTTTGCATATATGCATAGTTGCCTTGTGGAAAGAAACTAAATGCTCATTCGATTATTGAATGAGAACTACACGTCTTCCTTAAGGTAAAAAATGTTTGTCTTTGGTATTTTATAATATGATTCATTGAAGGAAGAAACTACATGTCCATTCTATCATTGAATGAGAACTACATGTCTTCCTTAAGGTAAAGTGTATTTTGTTGATCTTTAAATAATGGTGCATTATTACTATGATTTGTATTTGATTGAAAATAAATTGTGATGATACACAAAAACGGTCACACTCCCCAGCCGAACACGTGTCATGATGATCTCGAGGAACTACGGGCCCAAGCATTGACCCAACACAAATCTAGCCCAAGCGGATCTAAGCCCACTTGACTTCAGTTCGCCAAGCGAACCCGGATTCTCACAACATGCTAGGCCCACACGTCTCACAGCTATCCATGATACCCGTAAGCCCTCTTCAAGCAAGTATCTCAAGGATCAGCTTCGGACGGGCAACTACAGATGTTTTTTGCTTCCTAGTGCAGAGTATCTTTCACACGGGAAAACTCCCTTCTGCAGATTGCTCATGAATTGGGAACTATCTCCCGCATATCTCGGAGTGCAGAGCTAACAGGGAACTTCCCTCCTACAGGCATGACTCTTAATTAGAGAGGGATCTTCACGAATATCTCCTCCCTAAACAACGCTTACGATGGCATGGTTGAACCAGAACTCCTTGCACTATAAATAAGATATGAGGTTAGTAAGCTAAGGTATGCTATAAAATACATGTTACAACATTACACTTTCCTCAGATCCATCTCTGACTTTAGCATCAGAGTGTCATCGACCACCCCACAGTGGTCTGTGGCTCACGTGAGTTACTTGTGCAAGTCAGCAGGAATAGGGTGAAAGCAGGGAGCAAAAATTGACTACATCAGTTTGGCATCGTCCGTGGGGACGACATAGTTCTTAACTTTAAATTAAGCGTCGTCTCCTACCAAATCCCAGAGAGATGGTGACCACTAGGTCATGCAACAAAAAACCAGGGGACACGTCCAACGCTCAAGTTTTCCTTATACTAGTTCCTGCCATGCACGGGCAGCCTACTCACGCCCCTGCACCATCGGCAGCAACGGCAGACCAAAAAATCGAGGTGTTGGCGTCCCAAATACAACAGGTTATCAAGTTGGTGGAGACACTCACACGACAAAATCCACCCGCTGCTGATGGAGACCAGAATAGCACAAACCTCCACCGCTAGTGAACGATAGGGAGCAAGCGCAGAAGAGCCAGGATCCTGCCAGTTCCTATTGGATTAAGGGAGGTTGTGCGACTAACGCTGATCCAACCGCCAGGACATAGAGGCTCGATCCCAGGAACCATCTCCGCAGAGGAGCGCATGATCCGGACGTACTATACCACCTTTCCATCCCACCATTTGTGGATCGGATCATGAGTGAAGCACTTCCGAGAAAGTTCACTCCCCTGAAGCTCGATTCCTATGACAGAACAACCGAATTAAAGGCCCTGCATTGACATGGTTCCTCAACCAATGGCATGACAGCTCAACGGTTAGAGCTTGGCGGATGGTACCACTAGGTCATGGGTTCAAACCCAGCTTGCGGCATCTTTATGGATTCTGGGATCCTATAAAAACCCTACTTGCCTTTCAAAAAAAAACCTTCCACTGAAGTCAATCGACTCCTTCAAAACATTGCGAAGGAATTCTTGACATGTTTCATCGGAAGCCAGCGTTTCAGAAAAGGCCCGCACTACATACTCTCTCTAAGGCAGAGGTTCGGTGAGATGCTCCGAGAGTTCGTAACACGCTTCAACAACGACCTGACCCTCATCGACGAGTGCATGGAAAATACAGCTGTGACGGCATTCACTGCGGGCCTCAAAGAGCGAAACCTCTTCGAGGACCTCACCTTGAAGCCCCCTCTGGACATGGCAGAGCTCCTCAAGAGCGTCCAGAGACACATCACCCTAGAGGAGTCAAGGACTGCTAAAAGGGAGAACGAAGGCAACAGGAAGCCCTCAGCTTCTAAGGACAAAAAGGAGGGAAAGAGACACGGAGATGAGGAGCGGAGCAAAAGGAAGCGCACTTACAACAGACTGGATTCTGATCGTCCCAAGCCAAAGAAGTCATCCAACTACGTTGGACCCAAAGTCGTGACTCCATGAAAAATTGGGAGGATTTGAAGTGGCCCCCGAAGAACGCGGAGACCTTGCCAGAAGGGACAATGGCAAGTACTGTGCGTACCACAAGGAAGGCGGCCACAACACCAATGACTGCAAAAGTCTGAAATCTAAAAAACAGCCAAAATAGACCAGGGACAGGGGGAGTCGGTCAAAGAGATAGAGAATGATACTCCTAGGATAATATACATCCTTCATGGAGTTAGACCGAATGAAGACCAGTCGCACAGGTTCTGCAAGCGGACTCTGATGGATATCCGGACACAACCCGAGGATGAAGAAAGACGAGTTTTCTATTCAAAAATTCAAAACCCCATTCCCACTTTGACATTCACGGACAGGGACCTCGATGGAGTTCGAGCTCCGCACAACGATGCCTTGGTCATCTCTGTTTTCATCTCAAAGTGGGAAGTCAAGAGAGTTCTCGTTGACACAGGAAGCTCGCTCAACGTTCTGTTCTATGATGTTTCCCGCAGCATGGACCTCAAGGAGGAAAACCTAGTGCCCTCAGAGCACCCGCTAATCGAATTCAGCAGGGAGAAATATTTTCCCATTGAAAAGATAAGATTAGCCACGGTAGCTGGATAATAGCCGCTAAAGAAGATCCAATTTCTAGACTTCATGGTGGTGACATTCACGGACAGGGACCTCGATGGAGTTCGAGCTCTGCACAACGATGCCTTGGTCATCTTTGTTTTCATCTCAAAGTGGGAAGTCAAGAGAGTTCTCGTTGACACAGGAAGCTCGCTCAACGTTCTATTCTACAATGTTTCCCGCAGCATGGACCTCAGGGAGGAAAACCTAGTGCTGTCAGAGCACTCGCTAATCGAATTCAGTAGGGAGAAATGATTTCTCATTGAAAAGAAAAGATTAGCCACGGTAGCTGGAGAATAGCCACTAAAGAAGATCCAATTTCTGGACTTCATGGTGGTAGACGCACCGTCATCCCACAACCTCATCCTGGGAAGACCGTGACTACATCAAATGGAAGCAGTGGTCTCCACCCTTCACCAGTGTATTAAGTATACTGCTAACAACTCAGAAGGGACAATAAATGAAGACCAACCTATGGCACGAGGCTGCCACTACGCCGCACTAAAACAGATAGAATGCTCCCAGATTCAACTACATCATGCAAACAGCCTAACGCAGTGCAAGGCCTATAGACGAAAGGGACACCATTTTCTAGCGGCACAGGAGCAGTCAACTCTCCCACCCAGCGAGTCGTAATGGCAATGGGAAACAGGAACACATACTCCTGACATTCCTTCGGCGTGGAGATCCGCCTCTCTGCTTTCCTCTTCAGTGACCTATGTAACGCCTCGACAATCTGCTGAATGATCCGCGAAAGTTATCCGTATTCACTTCGAGGTCAAGATCAGTTTATCTCCATCAACAGTTAGTTTACTTCAAGTTGTTTGTTTCCCTTTCCGTAGTCAATATTGAGTTTAGAATTCTTAAGAGACTTATGTGATTCGCAATCATTTAAGAAATAAAACAAGAATTTCAAATACGATCTCTATTGATTATTGGAAAGAAGTAACAACAAGCACCTTGAGGCGGATACAAAAGACTGAGCACTACAAGCATCTTAATACAAGGCAAATTGAAATAAAAGACTCTCGCTTAGACAATTCTGCAACAGACGGAGTCCGATGAAAACCTGTAAACCCTCCGATACGAGTAATCTGCAAGTAAGAGCAAAGATAAAAGTTGCTCAACCCCTTCCCAAGATAAAGACAAAGTGTAAGAGGGGATTGAATGGACTGAGCGGTCAGACTGCTCCGTCAAATCACTCCAGGAAAGTGCTCACCTAACAGCATCGAGGACCTCATGACAAGCTGTTGATTTCCTCAAGGGACGTCCCACCATCTATCCAACCTCCTCAAAGGGTTTACAAGAAGGCAGATAAGGGTGGCCACAAGCAGCGACGCAGTAACGGTCCATAATGCTTTCAAGAGAGACCACTTTCCCCATATGCAATGGCAGGTATGACTGAGAGCTACCACACTAGGAGACATTGCACACCGACTAACACTTCGATCAGCCATTGGTTTGAAGCGGGATCCAAGCACACAAAGACACAAGTGGTATGGTGTAACACCAAGGCATATCCCTTGGTAGAAAACCCCCACTACTTCTCCATGATATGAGAAGAGATTACGAGACCTCAGCGGATTAACTGCATGCCCACCCACAACAGGTGACCACGCAAAACAACAACTATCAACATGCCTGGTCAAGGTAAACATCAGAACTTTCGAAAACTCTGGTAATGGAGATCCAACTTCAGCCTTTGGAAAACCCAAAGCATTTCCCTTGACCTTTGGAAAACCCAAAGCATCTTCTCCAGACAAGAACATTACAGGAAATAAACTCAGCAAAAGATGGTGCCTGCATCCATTGGAAAACACCATTATATAGACATAGTGGTTCGCCAAATGGGCACTCCAGCATTAACTACCAAGCATTGAATGTCGTATGGGAAAACGGAAGACGACGATTCCCAAGAAAACTACACAAATCACGTCAATCAATTAATGATGTTGCACGCAACCCCATCAATTGAGGGGGGTAACTAATATACTCAAACATCACACAGTCTAAACCATACACGTGTTACTGCGCGATCTACGCCATACACGTAACACACCACGTAGGAAACCCTAGCCCTTCCTCTGCGAGACCATGGGCTCAGCCTGTTATCCAAACAGCACCCTGTCGCATGCTTGGCACAAGCACTCGAGAATCCTAGTTAACTTTGACGTCTGAACTTTACCACTCGCCGAGTTAAGGTAACTTAGTCCACACCTTGGATCACTAGGTTCGCACGCCCCTCAGCAGGCGGAACCTCTAGTCAAACAGGGCAAGCTTAGTCAGCCAACACTGATGACGATAGCTTATGGTTCACCCCGACACCTAATCTGCTTAGTGCAGGCATCGACGGTTTAGGAAGTGAGAATCTAATCAGTGCTGCCACGCCTGGTGATGATGACTCGCCAGGGATCACTGCCCTATTCGCTGTCAGTGTTTGCCAAACCTAATCAGGTAAACTTAGCTGGTGACGACCAACAATGAAAGCTTCTTATCAAAACCTGGACTTGTAGCCCCCACTGCGAGGGTGTAGATAGTTCTGAAAGTGAAAGCCTAGTCAGTCCCAAACTGATTCTGATGGCTCGCCACGGGACCATTACTTTTCAGCGTGCCGTCAAATCACCAAACCTAGACTTGTAGCCCGCGCTACGAGGGTGTAGATAGTCTGGAAGGTGGGAACCCAGTCAGACACGACCTAATTTTGATGGTTTGCCATGGAACCACTACTTTTCAGCGTGGCCGCCGAACCCTCCAAAATTTGTAGCTTGATGCACTAAGGTGTAAATAATTTGGATGGTGGGAACCTAGTCAGTCCTGAATTGATTCTGATGGCTTGCCACGGGACCACTGCTCTTCAGCGTAGTCGCCAAAACTCTCTCAAACACGTAGCCCCATCGCGTGGGGAGAGTGTCGACGGTTCGAAAGGTGAAAGCCTAGTCAGTCCCGAACTGATTCCGATGGCTTGCCACGAGACCACTACTCTTGAGCCTGGTTGCCAAACCTTTACTCCCCAAATTTATCGACCACTTTGCTCAATCATAAATAATTCGAAAGGTGGAAGCCTAGTCAGTCTCGAACTTATTCCGACAGCTTGCCACAGGACCACTCCTCTTCAGCCTGGTTGCCAAGCCTTTACTCTCTGAATTTGTTGACCGCTTTGCTCGGTCATAAATAATTCGAAATGTGGAATCCTAGTCAGTCTCGAACTGATTCTTACGGCTTGCAGGGAATCACTGCTCTTCAGCCTGGTCACCAAACCCTTACTCCCCGAATCAATTGACCGCTCTACTCAGTCATAAACGATTCAGAAGGGGAAAATCTCAAACAGCTTTCCACACGACCTCCGCTCTCCCTTAGGACTGCAGACACAAATATGAGCTTAGTTGAGTCAACGCCTTCACGCTCAAACGAATTGAAATTTTAGCATTAGAAAAAGGGCACTCGTGCTGATACAAGGATAGTACAATTGGTGCCCAGATGAAAGCTAATTAGGACAGCAACTCGAGCTTACGGCACCTGACTCGGTGTGAACACTCTGACACGTATTTTTGGCCCCACAACTTGCCCGCGACAACAGCTACAGCCGACCAGTCAGACAAACAAGAAAAAGCTCAAGCAGCTTACCTATGAAATAGGACACAACTCGGGTGACTCAACCCAAGATAAACTGTTTGTAACATGCCTGCTTTCGGACACAACTACACAGCAATGACCCCGAGTCATTCACAATACAAAACGGTCAAGCTCTCTGCCGCAGACAGACCAGACAACGTCCTATTGATTCAATCAGCCTATGCCAAAGTAAGACGACAAGGAATAACGAAAAACGTACAATAGAGACGCCAAGTATGAAACGAAAAATACCGTTTTCATTAATGGCCAAGACAAAAAGTGTACAAACAAACAATGTTTGCTCCTAATCAAGAGAAAGTACATAAACAGAAGAGCTCAGCCTAGGATGAACGGGGGCAGAAGTTGCATCTGTACGCGCTTCAACCAGGATGTTAGGGATTGAATTGTCCTCCTCACCCGACGAATCGGAGGTAACAGACAAGTCAACATATGACATCTTCTTATAACGGCTAAGATCCCACTCCGGATGTTCCTTCTTCATCAGTGCCAACAACTTCAGCCGACAATGAAAAACCCAGCAGAACTCACATTTGCCTTATTCCTGGAGAAGCTCTTATTCTCGCACCTTTGCTTCAATAAGGTTACGCTCCAGTAGCTCCAACTTGCCAGTTAATGCATCGACCTGAGACTACTTTGTGGCCAGACTACTCTTCACAGCACAGAGTTCATGCCATCCCAATTCGAGTTGGTCCTCGGCCTTTCTCATTTCTTGAGCATATAACTCCACATTATATTCCAATTGTTGCTTCTCAGCATCCCAATCAGCTCCCTTCGAAGTACTTTCCTTAGCAAAGGACTACAGCTCCCAATTGTTGCTTCTAGGCGAAGCCGGCTCAACTCCTGCTTAAGTTTATCCCTCTCGGACACCGCCTCGATCAGATTATGCTCAAGATTTTCCAAACGAGCCCTTTGAGCCTCAGCGGCCACAATTGATTGATCTGACTGCATCTCTTCGGCCTGCTTCTTGAGCCGCTCAATTTCATGAAACACATCAGAATACAACGTCTGCACGTGCGAGAAGACACTCCAAGGTATATACTCTCTTGCAAGCTGCCTCTACTTTCATCCCAGCAATGGCCGCGTGGCTCATATGAGACATACCAAGCATAAGATATTTCAAACCCTTGTCCACATGTTCTTCCCGCGTATCCTCATCGGGTTTCGGAACGTGGTCCATTAGCCAGTTGTGACGACTGCTTATATGCTTCCTCGAAGCATACTCAACATCCACCTCTTGGTGTCAGACATGTGAGCTTATCTTCACCAAGTCCGATGCGAACAGACTTATCCATGCATCAAGATGAAGCTTCCCCTTATTAGGAACTATTCCAGCACCACCCTTCACAGTTGCCACCATCCTCAGACTCTCCTCCGTGGTTTTTCCCTTGTCAAGAACGACCGACCCTTTATTGTGAGACGCCACAACAGGATCTGGAGGCATATGAGAGACCGAAGTATCCAAATGACCTTCCAATAGTTCTAGCTGTGGCCTAGAACGAGACGGTGAGCAATGCGGACTATAGGAAACACGCCCGGTACCACGACCACTTTCAGGCGAGTCAACGGTAGGGTGATCGGATTCTACCACCTCAAGCAAGTTAGAACGAAACCCTCTACCGGAGTGGCCCCACGTGAATCAGTGCTAGCAGGAGCCGCCATTGCGACCCGCACCAGACGGTCATTCAGGGCCTCAACCTGCACATCATTAAGATTCAACCCATCAGCAACTTCAGCCAACGGCATATAATCTTTTTCCAAGCCAAGCACATTAGTCTCCGCCTCAACAGGTCTAGCAGACTCGCGCTCCTTTCTCAATGGAGCAGGTCGTGCCGAAGACAGCCCAGCCTTAAACACGAGGCTTCTTCCTCCCAAATGAAGCAAGCATCTCAGATGGATCTTCCGCATCATACAGAACAGGAGTCTTGGCCCTAGCAGCCTTCCTCTCCCTAGAATGGTCCCCTTCTTCTAGCTTAATGTGCGACTCTCGATACATATTAGGGGCGACATGTCAGTTTTCCCACAGCCCATACGAACGAAATTGAAAACTCTTATGATATCAACGGCCTCCCTTTTGGCCATGACACAGAATGCCTCCATGGTGGTTTGCTCCTATAAGGTTTAAGGATCGGTGGGAAACCTTCTTGCAAAAGAACACAAGCAATGATCACTCAACCCACTAGCAAGCACATCAAAGTCACTGGAAAAGAGTTGAACTTACGAAGTAGCCTGAACTGTCGCTCAAGCAAACGACCCTTGTACCGGAAATTCATCGAATCTGGAGTAGCCAGGAAATTGTACTTCTGTCAGAACTTGAAATCATCAGGCAGTTTACCGAAACAACTCGGTGACTGCATCGTGCAAATAGCATTGCTTTGCAGTCGAGAACCGATCAGTAACTGGATCACCCGCGGAGTCACACTATAGTCGGCCTCCTTAGCACAGAATAAAATCATGAGAATGATCATGTATCCATTGGGTCCCAACTGAGCCGGAGGGATCCCCAAGAAATCAAAGAACTCCCAAATCACGTCCAGAACCAGGAAACACATTCCAGTTTGAAGCATCCCTCTATGCAAACAGGTGAAACCTGCCAGAGGCGAAATTTGCGTCTGGTCGCCCGTCAGAAAGTGCAATGGAAAGTCTTCAAGAACTCCATACCTTGCACGAATTTTGGTGAGACCAGGCTCTTACAGCAGCCTGTCTTCAAAAAACTCTAGACCCTTAGCCAGAACGGCATCATCAATAAGGTTTTCTCGAGCTGTGAAAAAGGCGAACGAATCTTTCAGAACAATATCTTCAAAACCATGTGAAGCAGAAAAGTCAGCCTCAATACTGCAGATGACCTATATAGAAAACGGGTTCCAACCTTTTTTTCGCCAAACCGATGCATGCCCAATTAAGGCAGCGTGCGACTCAAGCAACGATTCAGATTCAATCATCATGAGTGTCGCATCCCTTCAAAAAATGACTTAGCGAACCGAAGTGACAGCCCGCTAACTTGGGGGAGTAGCTGATGATACATAAAAATGGTCACACTCCCAAGCCAAACACGTGTCATGATGATCTCGAGGAACTATGGGCCTAAGCATTGGCCCAACACAGATCTAGCCCAAGCGTATATAATCCTGCTTGACTTCAATCCGTCAAGCGGACCCGGACTCTCATAGCATGTTAGGCCCACACGTCTCACAGCTATCCATGATACCCATAGGCCCTCTTCAGGCAAGTATCTTGAGGATCGGCTTCGAACGGGAAACTACAGTTGTTATTTGCTTTCAACTAGGAAGGAAACACCAGAGTATCTTCCACACAGGAAAACTTCCTTCTATGGATTGCTTTTGGATTGGAAACTATCTCCCGCGTATCTAGGAGTGCAGAGCTAACAGGGAACTTCCCTCATACAACATGACTCTTAATTAGATTGGACTCTCCACGAAGATCTCCTCCCTAAACTAAGCTTACGATGGCCTGGTTGAACCAAAACTCCTCGCACTATAAATAAGACATGAGGTTGGTAAGCTAAGGTAAGTTAAAAAATCCCTGTTACAACATTACACCTTCCTCAGATCCCTGTCTGAATTTAGCATCAAAGTGCCATCGGCCACCCTACGGTGGTATGTGGCTCACGTGCGTTACTTGTGCAGGTCAACAAGTCAGCAGGAACAGGGTCAAAGCAGGGAGCAAAAATCGACTGCATCAAATTGTATTTATGAGGACTGATAAATTAGGAATTTTATTCATTTGTTGTAACCGTTACATGCAGGATGGTAAGTCTACTAACGTTTCTGCGGGTCTAACTTACCATGTTGTTAGTGTTGGATAAGTAAATGTTTACTTGAAGTATGGTAAACTTATTAGTATGACATGTTTGCCTCATGTAGGAACTATAATTCTTTGATATGTTATTTTATTCAGTATAAAATTTTGTATGTTAAGGTGATTACTCATACCAACTACCTCGCTGACCAAAGTAAGTTTATGCTTCTTGAATACGTTCTTATTGGAATGTAGCCATTTAGCATATCCCAGATTAGAGTTTTTGGGCGGCGTTGTTGGAGGTTTATTTTATGGAGCAATCATCTCGAAAGAGTTTTCTGGTTAGAATTTTTGTTTATTTTAATTTTTTGAATAAATGTTTCTATTGCTAAATTTTCATATCCCGAGTTTTGGGAAAGCGAATAATCCTAATCCTACGTGGATATAAGGATTTTTATTTTCTCGAAAATCGAGTTGTAACAGAGCTGAACCCACATGACACAACATGTTTTAAAGCCCTATGTGTGAGGGAAGAATGTGTTATATTTATGTGAATTTGTATCCACATGACACAACGCGTTTTAAAGTCGTGTGAGTAGTTAGGTTGGGATCAAAGAGAACAATATTGTATCATGTGGATCAGGTCATTACAAAAGGGCTTTGGTTTTCTATGCTACCAGGTATTCTCTGGGCTTATTGGACCACAAAGAGGACTTCAACCTGAGAGACACCATTCGCCCTCGCTTATGGGTCCGAGGTGATGGTTTAGTGGAACTAGGGATGCCAACATTTAGAACAGAGGAATTCAAGTTGGAGGACAATGATGAGTTTTGAGAGTCGAATTAAATCTACTCGAAGAAATGAGAGACGAAGCTTCCATCAAAATGGAGGCCTATTAGCAAAAAATGGCCCAGTACTACAATAAGAAGGTCAAGCCTCGAGAATTTCAAGTTGGTGATTGTGTACTCAAAAAACTCAGCCGAACACAAAAGAGCCAAGAGATGGCAAGCTGAATCCAAACCAGTGTTCTAAAAATCGCTAGGCGCTGGGCGGGCGGCGAGCCGGTGCCTAGCGCCCAGGGGCCTAGGCGGGTGCCTAGGCGGCGCCTAGGCGGTCTTAGGTTTTGTATTATAACTTTAATAATTTATAAAAGTTAAGCATAATACCTTATCAATTACATCTAATTTAATGCCAATATACATATGCAAAATTTAAAAACATGAAAAATTAACAATCGTGAACAAAATTTATTAAAACTCAAATGACTAAAGTTGGTCATGATGGGTACTTTATATAAATTTGAATTTGTGTAATCTTTTATTTTTCTTCAAATTGCATGAATAACCTCAGTTATTTTTTATAAAAT
Organism: Berberis vulgaris; assembly: GCA_963556465.1. Lineage (NCBI taxonomy): Eukaryota > Viridiplantae > Streptophyta > Magnoliopsida > Ranunculales > Berberidaceae > Berberis > Berberis vulgaris. Next base: position 34,294,168 of record OY747131.1, read on the forward strand.
CTACATTAGTAAAATTGGTACCGGCAGATCTTTTGAGAATTCCATTAAGTAATCATCCTTCGCTATATTTAGACATATACTGAATAAAAAATAATTAAATAGTTTATTTCTAAAAAATAGGAAAGAAAAATAAAATAAGAACACAATCAACCTTATTAAAAAATAAAAATAAAAAAAATAAAAAAAATAAAAAAATAAAAAAAAATCGCCCAAACCGCCTAGACCCCGCCTAAGCCGCCTAGGCCGACTAGACCGCCTAAGCCGCCTAGATCCCGCCCAGGCCGCCCAGACCCGCCCAGACAGCCCAGAACCGCCTAGACAGCCCGCCCAGCCATTAATCTGGGCGGTTTTCCACCTTCTAGCACCTAGGCGGCCGCCCAGGCCGATTTTTAGAACACTGATCCAAACTAGGAAGGGCGGATAAGGTGACGAAGATCAATAAGTCCAAAACCTACTAGTTAGAGGATCTGAGTTGAGAGCATCTTAAAAGACTGCGGAATGTAGAACACTTAAAGGAGAATTATCAATAAATGTATTCTCTTTAAATAACTTCATTTCATATACAACTCTACAAGCAATGACAAGCCTAGTCAGACTAAAAAGCCACGTTGGCGCACAGTGGCCGAGTCTAGCCCTATTCAAGATGACGACAACTCATCGCATCTAAGTGACCTAGTCAATCTAAAGGACCACGATGGCGCACAACAACCAAGCCTAGTCTTATTCAGGATAACAACTCACTGCATCAGTGACCTAGTCCATCTAGAGGAGCACGATGGCGCACGGTGGCCGAGTCTAGTCCTATCCAGGATGACGATGACTTGCTATACTAAATGACCTAGTCCCTCTAAAGGACCACGATGGTGCACAATGATCGAGTCTAGTCATATTCAAGATGATGACGACTTGCCATATCTAAGTGACATAGTCCGCTCAAGCCTAGTCTTTTTTAAGATTAAGATGAGTTATATTGTGAAGTCTAGTTCATTCGAACCAAAATGACTTCTCTGCAGCTTAAGTCATCTTCAGGATTAAGGTGGCTTATATTATGAAGTCTAATCCATTCAGAACAAGACGACTTCTCTGCAGCTTAAATCCTTTTAGGATCAAGTTGGCTTATATTATGAAGTTTATTTCGTTCAAACCAAAATGGCTTCTTTGCAACTTAAGTCCTCTTCATGATCAAGTTGGGTTATATTATGAAGTCTATTCCATTTGGACCAAAATGACCTCTCGGTATCTTAAGTCCTTTTAAGGATTAAGTTGACTTATAGTATGAAGTCTAGTCAGTTCGGACCAAGATGACCTCTTTGCAGCTTAAGTCTTTTTTCAGGATTAAATTGGCTTATATTATGAAGTCTAGTCTGGTCGGGCCAAGATGACTTATGTGCATCTTAAGTCCTTTTCATGATTAAGTTGGTTTATTATGAAGTCTAGTCCATTCGGACCAAGATGATTTCACTGCAACTTAAGCATTCCAAGGGTTAGGTTGGCTTATATTGTGGAGTCTAGTCCGTTCGAACCAGAATTACTTCCCAGTCATTTTCAGGATTAAGATGACTCATATTATAGAAGTTTAGTCCAACAACTTCTTTAAGCCTAATCCTTTTCAGGATTAAGCTGGCTCATATAATATAAGTCTAGATTATTCGACCAAGATGACTTTTTCACGCCTAGTCTTTTTCAAGATTAAAATGGCTCATATTACTAAAGTCTAGTACGTTCGAACCAAGATGACTTCGCTCAACCTAGTCCTATTCAGGATTAAAATGGTTTGTATTATTCAAATCAAGTCTGATCGAACAAATTGTTAGAGAAGCAACACATATATGAAACAAGAACAATTCAAGCGTTATTGTTTAAGCAAAGATTTTTTACAAGGCTTAACTGACTAATCAAAGTGAAAACTTATATATAGTAAGCATTATATAGTGAGCAACAGTTGCAGCTTTCGACTGCTTTTTTTTAAATGGATTCGCTGGGAAGGCTCATTATATAAGGTGAAAAAAATGGATGAGAAAGGTAGATACATGCAACCCTAATTTTATCAATCTAACTCCATCTTTGTTCAAGAACCTAACTTTACCATCGGAGTGCCTTTGGCGGCCACGATAGTGGTTTCTGGTTCGCCGTTGCTCATTTTTATAAGGCAAAGTCAATAAGGACGCATTTGGACGCATCAATACCCATTCTTTTGTTGGGGGGAGGGAGAGAAAAGTAAAGTCCAAGTTAACATACAAAACATAAAACCATGCCCATTCTTTATAGGAAATTTAAACAAATCCTAACAAAAGTATTAAATGTTGCCCCGATTCATTTAAGTATAATACAAGAGTATTAGCCTTGAAATAAGGGTGCTTGCCTATCAGTAATGAAAACAAGGTACAGTGCATAACAAAGCACAAACTTAGAAAAAAATGCCAATGGGCTACATACTAGACATACTATAAAATTTATCAAACATTTGAAGATCTTTTGAAACTGTTTTGAGATGGAATTTGACAAACTATTTAAGAACTAATCAACTAAGTTTTCACTTTTCACACCCCCTTGATCTTGTTTTCTTACACCTTATTGCATTCTCTTTTTTTTGGTGCAAGGCATGTTGCAATTGCAACTCGATTGGGTTTGGGAATGCTACTTGATAAGCCCAAGCTCACCCCATATTATTCAAAGGCCAACACGCAGTCGGGAATTGAACGTAATCAATCCAACCCATGGGCATAAAGTTTTGGGTGGGTCGGCTTACCTAAGGTGTTAATTCATTTTTATTTTTTCTTAAAGGACCTAAGGTGCAAATTTATCCCAAAACATAAGAAATTTTCTTCAAATTTCATCAGGATTTTATAATAAATCGTTAAGCATTCAACCCAAGGCAATTTGAAATTCTACTAGCCATAGGTCGAAATTTCCAAATTTGGTTAGGATTGGCCAACCCAAAATTTACCCCTACTTACAAATAGGTAAAGGGAGTTGCTCTATACACCCACATTTTTTCAAGTTTGACCACGTTTTTCCCTCCAAAACTAGGCAAAATTTTCAATAGGTACCACCACGCGATTAAAGCCCTTCATCTAACCACTTCTTGCTAGAAAATCAAGAGGCTCTTTAGGGAAGACATGCAAGAACCCATATCCAACACTTCTCTAACCATTTTTCAGCCAAAATCGACTCCCATTCCTCCCCTTTGATCGTGTTTGACCACTCTTGCTCGATTGTTGGTTCGTTTGAGCTCGATTACAAAGATAAAAGCTTGAAGTAGGAGTAGGAAGAACGTGGAAAGTTTGTGGGTTCTTCGAGGTGTTTGAATGGTATTGAGGGAGATGTTGGTTGCTCAAGGCTTCATCTTCAAGCGTTACTTTCAAGTTTCATTTTCAATCTTTCATAACACACTCAAACAACCTTGAAATTAAAAAAGTTTCCAAATTACGCTTAAACACTCAAAATTTAGATTTAAAAAATGGTTGAGATCGAGCAATGGACATCAAAAAATGATTGGAAATGATCGAATAGTTGAAATAGCATTTAACCTAGAACAAACTCAGGTTTACAATAAAACTCGCCGGAACATATTTTCTGGTAGGTGGTACTAATCGAAAAGAGATGACACAAAGAAAAAAAATGTCTGACATGTACGCCATGGTGGAACTTGGAGGACAACGTTAGTGTACAGAGTCCCCATAGGAAAACTCTACTCGAATTTAGCCAAAAAGAGAGTTACATCCCAAGTTGCAATAATAACTATTATAAATAGGTTACTTGCACTTACCCTCCTTGATTTTTAAAGTCAGCCACTCCCCTTGAGTAGCAGCTCCCATCCATTGACTATGAAGCCCAAAGTTATGACAAACATGCCCTTCTAGGAGAACTGCCGATTACTTATTTATTTATAATAAGGCACATGGATTGGACGCGAGTAAAGTTGAGATGAAATTATGGTTATCATAAAAAAAAAAAAGGTCGCTGCCAAATACCACCATCAGGCTACTACACCACCACCACTGAAGAACACCACTTATAAAAAAATTTAAAAAAAAACCCTAACTCCTCTCTCCCTCTCTTCCTTTCTTCTCCATCAACCATTGCCGCTTCGTCTCCTCCTCCCTTCACCACCACCACCTCGCCAATGCCACCTATTTTCCTCCTCCTCATCTTTTTCTTTTTCTTTTTAATTTTAATTTTAATTTTCTTTTTCTTTTTCTTTTTCTTTTTCCTTTTCTTCTTCTTTTTCTTTTTCTTTTTCTTTTTTTTTTTCTTTTTCTTTTTCTTGTTCTTTTCTTCTTCTTCTTCTTCACCACCACCACCACCTCTCATCCTACTTTCTCCCTGGCGGTGGCGAGGTGGTGGTGGCGATGGTGATGATGGTGAGGTGGTGGTGGTGAAAGGGATGAGGAGGAGAGGTGCGGTGTCCCACCTCCTCCCATTTTTTCTTATTTTCTTCTTATCTTTTTCTCCCTGGCAGTGAAGAGGTGGTCATGGCGAGGTGGCGGTAGTGAAGGGGAGGAGGAGGAGAAGTGGCAGTGTCCCAACTCCTCCATTTTTTTCTTCTTCTCCTCCTTTTTTCTCCCTGGTGGTGGCGAGGTGGTGATGGCAAGGTGGTGGTGGTGAAAGGGAGGAGGAGGAGAGTGGCAGTATCCCACCTCTTCCCATCTTTTTTGTCCTCTCCTCCTTTTTTTTCTCCTTGGCGGTAACGAGGTGGTGGTGGTTGTGATGGCGAGGTGGCGGTGTGAGGTGGTGGTGGTGAAGGGGAGAAGGAAATAAGGAACAGCCGCAAGGGATAAAAAAAAATTCTTCTTCTCTTATTTTCTTCACAACAAAATTTCATAAATTAAGAAACACAAATGGAAATTTAAGAAATACTCATTTGAAATCAATCAACAACAAACACATTAGAAACAAAATCAATAGAAAAAATGAGAAAAGGAGGATTACCAACAATCTGAAAAGCGTACAATCGCAGCAAAAAAAATGAGGAAGAAAACAATGTAAATGACAGAAAATGGGCCAATCGTAGCGGCCCATGCAAGTAGGAGAACCCTCGTCATAGTAGCACATGCGAATGCAATTACCATATTCGCATGAGCCGCCGCGACTGGGGTTCTACCATACGCATGCGCCACTGCGATTGGCCCATTTCAATTTCGGACTTTGTTATTGACTTTCGACCAACTTTGATGCTCGATTGAGATTGATTCTCAAGCTCAAAAATTGAAGTACTCTGAGTTATCTAATGAACAAAACTTTATTCACCTAAAAATGTTTTGAAATGAGCAAGTTACGGTCATTATACTAAAGTCGCTCAAATGTGTCTGGTAAACAAAATAGGGTATTGTCCTTGAATTTTGACCAATTTTGATGCTCGATTGAGACTGATTTTCAAGATCATCAAAGCATGGACAATGTATTAATCTAAGTTATCTAATGAACAAAATTTGAATCACCTGAAAATGTTTTGAAATGAGCAAGTTATGGTCATTTTACTACAGTCACGCAAAATTGTCCAGCAACGATCAAGTCGCAGCGGATCATGCAAATGTAAGTCTCTCACTCACATGATCCGCGGTGAGTTTGAGTCTTATACTCGTAGATCATGCGAGTGAGAGACTTACATTAGCTTGATCCACTGCGACTTGGTCGTTGTTGGACAGTTTTGCGTGAGTGTAGTAAAATAACCATAACTTGATCATTTCAAAACATTTTCAAGTGATTCATAATGTGTTCATTAGATAACTCAGAGTACTATATTTTACATGCTTTGATATATTTGAGAATCGGTCTCAATCTAGTGTCAAAGTTGGTCAAAAGTCAAGGATAGAATCATGTTTTGTTTACTGGACAGATTTTACTTTAGTAAAATGACCATAACTTGCTCATTTCACAACATTTTCAAGCGATTCAAATTTTGTTCATTAGATAACTCAAGGTACTATATTTTTTTTTGATGAGTTTGATAATCGGTTTCAATAGAGTGTCAAAGTTGATCAAAAATTAAATGAGTACAGTTGTGATGATTGAACCCGAAACTTTGTCTCGAGAGGCACACGTCATTAAATGAGTTCGTGACCGTTCAGTAAGAAGAGGGGTCGTGACTGCATGGTGCTTATATAAGCTGTCACTTTTCTGAGAGGGAGTCTTTTCACCTTGTATCTCTTTTACATCCTTTCTTTTATCTGTGTTCTTAGTTGCCAATCTTTTTTTAAAGTTAAAACTTATTCTTCATGGCGAACAACATCAAACTTACCTCTGGACAGAACAAGTTTTATGTTTGCCATACTTTTTACCGAGAACATAAGGGGTGCGATTTGGATAAGCTTCGTGAGGATTATGGGGTTCTTAAAGATTTGTAGCTTACTCCGTTGAGTGCTACTTGCAATCTGTTGACGCCTCTGCAAGGGTTCATTGCTTTGCAATAAAGCATGTTACAAGCAGGGTTTCATTTTCCAGCTTCGAAGAATATTTTGGTGCTTCCTTGTGCACTTTAGTATTCCCCCCGCTCAAATGGCGCCTAACGGGTTCAGGATTCTGATTGTTGTCCTTATTAGGGCAAAACTTGTTGGCCATCTGTTGACTCCACGGATACTCCACTTGTTGACTTCTCCTTGTCTTAATGTTCCATAGAGTCTGTTGGTTGAGTACTCCGAAATGTTTCGGCTCCTTGTCTGTCGACTTTAAGTTTTGTCAAAAGCATTATTTTTTGGCTTCTTTTAAGTCCCCGTATTTCAAGGTGGATGGGTAGCCTCTTGTCAGACACTTTAAATTTGATCTCGGTGAGTGCAATGCTTCTCCTAATTTTATACTTTTATGTGGTTTCACAGAAACTGACAAGTTGTCTTGCTATATTGTGCAGGTAAATTCATGGCTCCAACTCTTACTAAGGAGGAGGAGTCGGTGAGGATGGCATTTAATGAGCTTCCATTAATTGTTGTTGAGGAGGTCATGGCCGCAGACAACATCGTGCAGAGTGGATTGCTCAGGTATTTCCATGCAAGCCCTATTGTTTATAGGTCATCTCCGAAGAAGACTAGTGGTGGTTGCTCCAGGAAGAAGAGGCTCACAATACCTAGACCCTCGAAACAGGCTGAGTTGGAGGTAACCATGCCGCTTATCGGCTGTCTCAGGAGAAGGTAGTATGGCGACAAGGTTGGTTCTTCCTCTGAACCAATCCTGCTAGAGCTGGAAGTGGCAGTTGAGGACCAATCCGCTAAAGAGATAGCCCCTGGGAGGCGAAGTGTCTGTCTGGTGGATGCCGACAAAGTCAATGATGTTCTTGATGATCTCCATTCTGCTGAGCATGCTACCTTGAGAAGTGTATCTTCCCTCCCTCCCCCAGAGCTTGATGTTGAGTGTCAGGCTAATTTTTCTTCTGAGAAGTCTATTGAGCTGGTGTCTCCCAAAAGTTCCTTGTTGCCGTTTGTTCAGGGTAACTACACCTTGATGGTCATAATACAGTTCATGCTACGGAGGAGACTTTTGTGGAGCTTTTCAAGTCGTACTCGGACACACACTATAGGTTGGGCCTCTTAAGTGAGCAGCTGAAAGGGTTGGTAGGCAAGGTGTAGTCTCATGAGTCATAGTTGGCTGCTTTGTGCTTGGAATTTGAATTTGATCTGGCTGGCGGGCAACACTGAGTTCATGAGGCTGAGGCTCAGGTTGCAGATGCTCTAAAGGAGCTAAATTTGTTGAGAGAGCGATTGGTGGAGGAGGACTCTCATGTGGTTGTGTTTTCTCACAGACTATCGGAGGACGAAGGCAAGTTTAGCGGTGCCCAAGGCCCGACGTGACACTTCATGATCTTCTGATATCGCCCGTGGTAGGCTGGAGCTGCTTGGACTGATTGAATATGAAAATCCCTATTTGGAGCATGATTTTGATCGATGCCGGAAGGATGCTTTTTGGAAGATTGACGATGCATAATTTTCGATCCTACGTCCTCATCTGGCAACTCAAGACCGGCTTCAGACAATGTTGTTTTATTCCTCGCAGTTCCTACTGATGTAAGTGGCTCTTCAACCTTCGGAGTGACTTCTCTAAAACGATTGTAAATTTTTAACTAATTTCAAAAATGTTCATAAAGTAGCTTTTTGTACCTGTACCCTCTATAGCTAGATTGTGTTATCGTCCTATTTCGTCAGTCTGTTGCTCGTATGTTTGATCCTAATATTTTGCACTTCTATTTTGTTGACCTCTTTTGACTTTCTTAAGTATTGGGTCGTGGCTTTGGTCTTGATCTTTCATCAGTAGCTGAAGCATTACTTTTAAGAATACGACGATCCGGGCGAGCATATGTCAGGTTGTACCAGTGTTGATTGTACTACCATTTTTATTTACGTCTGTTATTTGCAAACTAGATGTTTGAGCGATAATATTCGGCGATCATTGTTTGAAAAAGGACCATCTACTCTGGCAAGTTGTCTTCACTAGGCAACGTGAACTCTGACTAAGTTCCCGCTTTCTAGGTCGTCGATGACCATTTTATTCGAACTAGGCTTTGAGAAATAAGTTCGGCGATCATTATCTATAGTTGGACAATGATCCTTGGCAAGCCGTCTTCAATAGGCTACATAATCACTGATTATGTTCCCACTTTGTAGGCCATCATCATTTGTTCTATTCGGACTAGGCTTCGAGCAATAAGTTTGATGATCATTATCTATAGTTGGACAATGATCCCTGGCAAACCGTCTTCACCAGGCTACATAAGCTCGGACTAAGCCCCTACTTTCTAGGCCGTTGTTGCCCATTCTTTTCGGACTAGGCTTCAAGCAATATGTACAAGTTTGACTATGGCCCGTCCTGGCCCACTGAATAAGTATGACTTGGGGTCCTGACTTATGTATAAATAGTGCAAGCCTGACTGTAGTCGTCCTAACTTGTGCGACAAGTCTTACTTTGGTTGTCCTGACTTGTGTCCGAAAAATGCAAGTCTGACTGTGGGCGTCCTGACTTGTGCGATAAGTCTGACTTTTGCCATCTTGACTTGTGTCATAGAGTGCAAGCCTGATTGTGGTTGTCCTGACTTGTTCGATAGTCTGATTTTGGTCGTCCTGACTTGTTTCTAAAGAGTGCAAGCCTCACTATTGCCATCCAGACTTGTGAGACATGTCCGACTTTGGTCATCCTGACTTGTATCCGAAGAATGCAAGCCTAACTGTGGCCATCCTGACTTATTTTTTTTTAATTAAGTAGGTAGCAGTCGGATAGTGGAAGACTGATTGGCAGTAGCGAAAGTTTGGAAAAAGCAACGGTTTTTTATTGGTAATACTAATTAAGTTGTTCTACATTCCATGGCTGCATGAGGCTTCTACCATCCACGTCTTCCAACCAATATGTCCCTAGCTTATTGACCGTGATCACTTTATAGGGCCCCTTCCAATTTCGGTTTAGCTTTCCAGCTCTCGGTTCCTTAGTACTTTGTTCAGTCTTTCTGAGTACTCTGTCACTGACTTTGAATTCTTTTGGTTTGACTTTCTTGTTGTAGGACTGAGCCATCTTTCGTTGGTAGGCGACTACTCTGGTAGAGGCCTAATTTCTCCTTTATTTGAGGAGTTCTAAGCTGACATGCCAGGCTTCGTCATTGTTTTTTAGTCTGACTTCCTCTGTTCAGAAAGTTGGTATTCTAAGTTCCACTAGGACCATCGCTTCTGACCCGTATGCTAGGGCAAAAGGTGTTTCTCCTGTTGGTGTTCTTTTGGCGGTCTGATACATCCAGAGTATTCCTAGCAGTGCCTCCAAGATGGTTCTATTGGTGACTTCCGCCTGACCGTTGGCTTGGGATGCTCTGGCGAGGAGAAATGGTGGTTGATGCTGAGGTTTTTGCATAGTTTCTCGACCTTGCTGCCTTCAATTTGGGTTTCGCCACTAACTACTATCCTTAGAATATTGAATCTGCAGATGATGGATGTCCATATGAATTTTTCAATTTGGTCTTGTCCTATCTTGGACATAGGTTCAACTTCGACCCATTTAGTGAAGTAATCAACTGCTAAAAGGATAAACTTCTTATTGGTTGAGGCCGGGAGTGGTCCAATGATGTCCATTCCCCACTACACAAATGGCCATGGGCTGGTCATTGGAGTCAAGAAATGAGTAGGCATGTGAGTATACGGCGTGAACCTTTGGAACTTTTCGCACTTGCGGACGATGTCTTTTGCATCCTGCTACATTGCGGTCAGTAGTATCCTAGAGTCAGAGCCTTATGGGCCGGGGTCCTATCACTTGGGTGATTCCCACAGATGCCATTATGTACATCTCTAAGGACACAATTTCCCTCCAAGGAGGCAAAGCATCGGAGCAGGGGACCCGTGGATGATCTTCTATAGAGTTTGTCATTCATGAGGGTGTATCGTGCTGCCATGTTTCTCAGTTTTTTGGATTCTGGTTTTTCGGCCAGGTGGGCCCCATCTTTGATGTAGTCAACGATGGGATTCATCTAGCTTGAATTCGCTTCAATTGTGTAAAGCTCAATGACCTATTCTTCTTCCAGGATTGACTGTTCTTGGAATTCGATAAGTTCATAAGTGGTTATTGTAGTGGCTGAGGTCTGCCTGGCCAGTGCGTCAGCTTTTTGGTTGTCATCTCGCGGACATTGCAGAAGTTGATATCTTCTGAATTGGCCTACTGCACTAATGACCTTCTCGCGGTAGCTTATCATCCTTGGGTCTTTACTATTAAAATGCCCTATAACCCAGTTGACTACCAGACGTGAGTCACTATAAGTGGTTACCACAGTTACCTCGATTCCTTTTGCTTGCTTCACGCCGAACAAGAGGGTTTCGTATTCTGCCTCATTGTTCGAGGTTGGGAAGCCAAATCTGACCGCCTTTTCCAAGACGAAGTCGTTTGGAGAGTGGAGTGTGACACCAGCACCGCTTCCTTTCTACGTGGTTGATCCGTCGCATTACAGGATCCAACCTAGTTCATCTGGTCTTTGCTCTGAGTTGTTCGGCTTTTGTTCCCTACCACCAGTAAACTCGGCGATGAAGTTTGCTAATGTTTGGACTTTTATGGTCATTCTTGGACCATAGTTGATGTCAAACTGTCCCAGTTCGACCGACTATTTAACCATTCTACCAGATAATTTCAGCTTATGCAGCACTGTGCGAAGTGGGTATTTGGTTAAAATTGTGATGGAGTGAGCTTGAAAGTATGGCCTCATCTTCTTGAAAGAGATGACCAATGCCAAAACTAGCTTTTCCATATTCTGATAGTTTGTTTTGGCTTCCACGAAAGTTTTGTTAACGTAATACACTAGTTTTTGTACCCCCTTATCATTATGTACAATAGCTCAACTGACAGCCTGATCCGAGACTACTAAATACAAATAAAACATAGGAGGTCATGTCCAAACGTGGCATGAAACTTAGGAGGTCGTGTCCTGACATGGCAGCTACAATTTGATCGAGGAAAGCCGTCTTTCGGGTATGCCTTGTTCAAGTCGATGTAGTCTATGCAGACTCCACTTTTTGTTTTTCCTTTTAACCAGGACGGTGTTCGCCTGCCAATCTGGGTACCGCCGCTTATTTGATCATGTCGGCATTTAGTAGCCTATGTACTTCCTCGTTTATTATTTGTTTCATCTCGAGGGCCACGAGTCTTTTCTTCTGTCTAACTTGATTTCGTGTTGGGTCTACCGTCAATGGATGGGTGATTATGGAAGGGTCTATTCCCACCATGTCTCGCATCGTCCAGGCGAAGACATATTGATTCGGTCGCAGTAGTGTTATCAATTGTTCCACGAACTCTTTGCTTGGTCAGTAGCCTATTTAGATGGCTCTGCTGTTACTGGGGTTGTCCAGATAAACGGGTCACAGGTTCCTCTTTGGGTTGACCAACATTGGGTTTTCCCCTCGGACTGAGAGGGGCCTCTCTGCTTGGGTGGTGAGAGTCCTCGCTCAACTCCAAACCTGAGCTTTGGGGCACGTCAGTCGTGGTCCCGATCTGTAGTTGACGATTTTCGAGCCACTTCAGTGTCGCATAGTGGCAGTTTCTAGCAGTCGCCTGATCTCCTCGTATTGTGCCCACTGTCTGAATGATAGGGTACTTGACGCACTGGTGTAAAGTGGAGAATGCCACCTCCATCTAGTAAAGCCAAGGTCTTCCTAGGATGATGTGGTAGGTGGGCGGCACATTGACCACCACGAACTCCTAAAGGACTATTTTTTGGAGTCGTGGTTCTCCTGCCACTATTGTTAATTTGATCCTCTCCATAGGGAAGTATTTCTCCTCGCTGAGTTCGAGTATGGGATCTATCGAGGGGCTTAGGTTTTCTTTTTTTAGTTGCATGTTGTAGAACGTGTTTAGAAACAACACGTTCATATAGCTTCCAGTATCTACTATGGACATTCTCACTTGCCAGTTGCCAGTTTTCTATGTAGACCAATATCAACAGGGGATCATTATGCGGGGTGCAGGCGCCTTGGAGATCCCTGTCGGTGAAAGTTAGGGGCAAGATCAGGCTCTGAGAGTGAATGTGTTGCATCCGTTGGTCCTCGTATGCTGATTTATTCCGTAGTTTGCGGAGCAACCTCTTTTAGGACCAAATGGATAGTTCGGTTTCTGAGTTTACTCCTTGCAGAAAGCATATTTCAATGCAGTGCTCTTTGTTTTTCTCCTTTTTCTCGTCCCTAGGGACAGAGGGATTCTTCTCGGATTCCTCCTTTTCTTGATGCTTAGTTCCTCGTCTAAAACAATGTAATTATGTGCTTCCTTCAGCAGGTTTGCCATACTTGATGGGGGTCAAAATGAAGGAAATTATAGAACTTGTCGTTTCACAAACCGTCAGTGATGGTTGCGATGGCTGTTACATCGCTACAACCGTTGATGAGAGTCAACTTGTCATTGAAACGCGTGACGTATGCCCTCAACATCTCATCTGGCTTTTGTTTCATGGATTTAAGTATCTTCACTGTTTGCAAGATTTGTTGTATATGAGTTGACAGTAGATTCACCCTTGGGTCTGCAGTGGCTACCGCCAGTGTGGGGGTCTACGAAGGTTCTTCCCATGGTTGCGATGGTGTCGAAGCAAACGATGTTTTGTTGCTTCGAGCGTTTGAGGTTTCCGCCGCATCTCCATTATTGAGAGACCTTGTTGTCACAATCTTTCTAGTTTTCTGTGAAGAGTGATACTATAGTTTTTCTGAAGTATTTTATTGTTTCCCACGGTCGGCGCTAAACTGATTTAGTCGATTCCTACTCTCCTTCCTTGCTACTTGCCTAGACCTACACAGGTAGCAAACGTGAGCCAAGGACCCCGTGTGGTGGTCGATGGCACTCCGATGCTTAAGTTAGATAAGGCTTGGGAGAGGTTTAAAACTGTAAACTGGGATTATGTAGCGTACCTCTAGTTCATCGACCTTATCTCCCTTTTGTAGTGTAGGAGTCATTGTTCGGCTAAGCCTTTGGTGGCGTAGTTTAGGGAAAGAGATCTTGCTATGGAGATCCTTTCTTAATTGGGAGTTGTCCATGTAGAATAGTTTCCCTACACGACTTGTGCTCCTAGATCTGCAGGAGAGGTTTCCCTTTCTAAGTGTTGTCCATGCAAGGAAGCTTCCTTGCCCGACTTATACCCTAATATATGTTTCCTAATTTGATCCAATGTGTTGTTGGCTTGCCTGTTCTGGGTAGATCTCTCAGATACTTGCCTTAGAGGTCTTACGAGTATTGGGCCTAACTGCATGACGTCATTGCAACTCGGACTTGACTGTCTGGGTCCTGCCAATGATGGGCTTAGTGTTGTTTGGCCTTGCTGGAACGAGCGTACAATCGGACATGCTTTGTCTGTTGATGAGATTATCATGACACGTGTATGGTGCTGATCAGAGGACAATTTGGTGTATCATCACCCGCCATGACTTGTCTCCTGCGTAACGCCTATCTTTTCTAAGGGAAGAGATTCATTGGGCTTTCGATTATGGTCTATTACTAAAGACCTTATTGGGCTTTAATGACTGGGCCTGCCTTTAGGCTTTTGGGACTGGGCCTGTTATTCGTATTGAGATTGAAGTGTTTGTTCCTCCTGATGATTGTCTTTGCCTCGTGTATGGCCGTGATTAGAGGATTATTTTATGTAATCAAGTACAACGTGTTTAATGCCATTCCAATCTCGCTTAGTTTGTTGGTTGCCAAATCTGGCTAACAAATTTACGAAAAATGCAATGTCAGGTCTAGTGCATTGTGCCAAACACAGTAAAACGCATGACACTTAAAATGGTACTTTGAGGGCAGGAATTGCTTCTTATTCTTCTTTAGGATGAATGGATCTTTCTTTTCTTCAAGTGACCTTATAACCACCGAAAAACTTACTGGACGAGATTTATCCATACTGAAACGTTTTAATACCTTTTCAGAACAAGTTTCTGTTGTCGAGAATTCCATTTGAACTATGTTCAAGCTACAAATTGATACAATATTTTGTTTTTTTTAGGTCTTTAATTTCAAATTCACTTTTTAGAGACTCGTGTCTATGAAATTCTTCAGGAGTCCCAATTAAATTTATGTCATTGACATAAACTCTAATGATAGCAAACCCAAATTTCTATTTCCTAATGAACACACATGTACCTATGTGACTATTGATATATCCTTCTTTCACAAGATATGCGTGGAGACGATCATACCACATTCTTCCAGACTATTTTAATCCATATAAGAATCGTTATAATTTTATTGAGTACATGTTTGTGTTACTTACTTTAGCTCTTTAAGTCCTTCTGGAACTTTCATGTATATACTCGTATATGGTTTTCCATGTATATATGTTATGAAAATATTCATGAGACGCATATCGATTCCTTCAGAGACTATCATGCTTATTAAGAAATGAAACATGGTTGTATCCATTACTGGTAAATTAGTTAAGTCATAATCTATCCCAGGATTTTGTGAAAAACTTTGTGCCATGAGTCGTGCCATAAATCAAATGATTTATCCTTTTTCTTTACTTCTTCGAACAAATACCCACTTATAACCTACAAGTTTCACCCATTAAGGTATTTGAATTACAAGTCCAAATACTTCGCATTTTCTTAGGATATCATGTTCAATTTTCATAACTTAGTTCCATTTCAACCAATCACCTCTACATTGACATTCCTCGATGGCGCTTGACTCCAGATCTTCATTATCATTTGATGCAGTCGATTTTCGCGCCCTGCTTGACTTTGACCTGCTGACTTGTACAAGGAACGGACGTGAGCCACGGACCACCGTTGTGGTAGCGGATGGTACTCCGATGCTAAAGTCAAACAGGGATCTGAGGAAGGCTTAAAGCTGTAAATAGGGAATTTGTAGTGTATCTTTGTTCACCAATCTCCTGTCTTATTTATAGTGTTGGAGTCCTAGTTTAGCTAGGCCATCGGTGGCATAGTTTAGGGAAAGAGATCTTCCTGGAGATCCTTATCTAATTAGGAGACGTCTTGTGGAAGGAAGTTTCCCTGTTAGACCTGTGCTCCTAGATACGCGGGAGATAGTTACCCATTGAAATGTTGTCCATATGTGGAAGTTTCCTCATACGACGTATACTCTGGTATTTACTTCCTAGTTGAAGAAAAGTATTTCTGGTTTGCCCATCCGAAGCTGATCCTCGAGATACTTGCCTTAATAGGTCTTACAGGTATTGGAGATGGTTGTGAGACGTGTGGGCTTAGTGGGCTGTATTAATTCGGGTCCGTCTGGCAGACTGCACTGCGTGGGCTTGATGTCGCTTGGGCCTGATCAGTGCTAGACTGATGCTTGGGCCAATTATTCCTAGATATCATCATGACACATGTACGGTATAGAAGAGAGGACGTTTCGATGTATCATCATCTGCTCCCCCCGAGTTAGTGGGCCATCGTATTGGTCCATTAAGTCACTTCTCAAAAACATACGTCGCTCATGATGATTGAGTCCGAGCTGCTACTTGAGTGGCGCACTTCATTAATTAAGCGTGCGTCAGTTCAGTGAAAAAGAAAAAAAAGGGAAATCAATCCCTATTTAGATCTCCCTTTTTGTAGATATTGACTTTTCACTTATTCGATTTTAGAGACTCCGCTCTATCCATCTTTTAATTGAAAGCTTGTTCGCTTTTTCCATGGCTCGCCAAAATCAACTTGACGATGAGCTTCTTGCTAGGGGCCTCCAGTTCTTTGAAGATAGGTTGGCTTCCAAATCGAGCCTGGTAGAGATTTGGAAGACATATGGGGTCCCTGAAGACCTGCAATTCTACACATTGAGTGTTGATCAAATGCCAATGTTTCCTCCAGAAAGATTCGTCTGTTTGTACCGTGGCATGCTATAGACGGGTGTTTGCTTTAATGTGATTGATGAGATCTAGACCTTTCTGGAATTCCTTGGTATCCCTCCTGCCCAATTGGTACCGAAAGGCCACGAGATTGTTTTCCTCATATAGATCAGGGCAAAGGACGATGGTGTCTGAGTTACGCAGAGGGTGATTCAGTTATTAACTTCTCTTCGATTAAACAATCACGCCGTGTGTAAGATGAAGTCACCGACTTGATTCGGGAAACTGCCGGATGACTTCAAGTTCTGGCAGAAACACTGCTTCCTAGCTCCTTCGGACCCAGAGTATTTTGAGTTCAATGGTCACCCACTTGAGCGGGAGTTCAGGCCACTTCGTCAATATAATTTCGTCCTTTGATCCCATTTGATTGTATGTTGATCATTGTGTGTGTTCTCTTTAGGGAGGTTCCCCACTACTCTTTCCTCGAAGGAGGAAGCTGCTGAGAAGGCACTCTGTGGTATGCCTCGAATGAGAGTGAAGGATGTTATCTGCACTTCCAATTTTAGTCGTAGCGGGTTATGGGCCCATTGGCATGTGGCTCCTACTCTGTTTAGGGTGTCGAAGCTTCAGTCTGAAGGTGGAACTCCCTCCAATAAGAGGAAAGCCTCTAAAGTTAAGGTTCCTAGCCCGTCAGACATAGAGGGGCTTTCTGAGACTCTTGCTTCCTTCATAGGCTCGAAGAGGTCTCACACTGCTGCTGGGCCTACTTCCAAACGGTCAACTCCGTTGAGGGAGGAGTATGATTCTGACCTGTCTACCGAGACGAAAGTTGTAGCATTTGATCTGGAGAAGCATCACCTGTGGCTAGCAGGGGTTGATGACGCATCGAAGTTGAGTACCGAGCAGGCAGAAACCTTGATTAAGAAGCTGATGCTGGCTACTGTGGCGGCTTCTACTAATATAAACAAATCCAGGCATGTTTTACTGGAAGGCCTTGATAAAGATTTGCCTGAAGTCCTCGAGGTCAATCGCTCTGCTGGTGGATCGTTTGACAATGGCCATTGCAGCGTGGACCCTCCTTCTTGCAGTCCGCATTGCCCTCCATTTCGTTCCAAGCTGTATATCGAGATAATGGAGGGACCGATAGACAATTCGCCTCCTTATCTCTTTTTGAATTCTACTGAGCCGACTCACAAGAGAGGGTCGGTTGCTGCTGACAAGGAGAATGCAATGGATGAGAGCCTAGGTGCGATGAATATTGTAAAGGGCGGGTCGGTCGCTCCGGATGTAGTAAAAATGAGCGACCAGGCTTGGCACCAGGAGGTTGATATTGATTATACTTAGAAGAAGCAGATCAGCAGATGTTATATCTGGCAGGTGAACCATGCTTCAAAGCCATAGGAGGATGCTCTGGGAGAACGTATGGATAAGAGCCTGAAACATCTTATGTTGGGGATATCGCATCTGAGCTAAGTGGTCGTCACTGGGACGGAAGTTGAAGCGGCCAGCGAGAAGGTGTATACCATGGAGCGCATCTTTTCTAATTTGTAGAAGTCGCATCTAATGCATTCTTCGAGATTGAATCGCTGAAAAAGCAACTTGAATAGAAAATGCTGGAACAATCAGCTGCTGATGCTGATAATATACAAGGAAAGAATCTGAGTGAGTTCTCCAGAGACAACAGTTAGAGGCCAACGTGGAATTCAACACTCGGGAAGCAAGAAAAGCTGGGGACCAACTCCTTCTGGAGCATAATGAACTTAGCGTAGTTAAAGACGGCTTGATTACTGAGCAGTCTTAGGCTGACACACTGACAAGCAAGCTGGAGCTGCTGGAGCGTGAGCTTGCTAAAACAAAGACGCGCGAGGAAAAGCTTCTCAAGGTGCAAGACGTTTGAATTCCGCAGGATCATGCATGGGAGGTTGGATATGTTGGCGATGATGAAAGAAAATCATCCAGACTGGGAACTTTCTTAATGCAGAAAGGTGGACCCTTTGCAGATTTTGGAGAGATCTCTAAGTTGTCAGGGGAAGAGGGTGATCCGGATCATGGTGCTCAAGTTGAGGCACGCACGGACACAACTCTTGTTTTTTTTCCTGTTAAGCTTAGTTCCCATGTACTTGTACCTTTCCTTGACGAGGAATAAATTTTGTACATCTTTACTTTTTTGTTTTGACTGTTAATGAAAACAGATATCTTTCGAGTAAACTTCGTACCCTTGTTTTATTCGGTCCCCCCTATTGCATGTTTTCCATTTCGCCTTGGCATTTTATTTTGACATGGGTTTTGTTGGGTTAGCGGGGAGGCATGTGGTCTTTCCACTATTGAGAGTTTGAACTTTTGTGCCACGAGTAATTTTGAACTGTACTTCCATGATGTCTCAGAGTCGCAGTCGCGTAGTTATGCCTAATATTGAGCATTATGTACAATGTGGATGGTTTGGCAACAGACTACTTTGCCCAGGCTGCAACTCATCCTTGAGGTAAGCCGTTAGAGGCTCAAGTTATATATTGGACCGTCAATTGTGGTCGGTATGATTGAGTTGTTATAGTCAAGCACATGCGTTGTTGTCTGTAGTGAGGCAAAAGTGTTTGGCTCGAGTTAAGTTTCGTAAGCTTGGGTTGGTCTCTTTTGTAGCATTCGTCCGCGCTCAGTGGATTAATTTTTCAGGTCGGCTCAAGCGGTCGTTGCCGATAATGGGATGTCAGCCTGTGCATGCGTGAAGATGCTGGCTGAACTGTAATCAAATTTGGCGACCATGGTCTGCGAAAGAGCAGTGATCCCGTGGCAAGCCGTGGACATCAATCGGAGTTGACTAGGCTCCCACCTTCCAAACCATCTACACCTACGTGGAGCGGGCTACAAACTTGAGATAAGAAAATTCGGTGACCATGGTCTGTAGAAGAGGAGTGGTCCCATGGCAAGTCGTTGACATCAGTCGGAGCTAACTAGGCTTCGACCTTCCAAACAATCTACACCCGCGCGGAGTGGGCTACAGACTTGGACTGAGAAAATTTGGCGACCATGGTTTGTAAAATAGTAGTGGTCCCGTGGCAAGTTGTAGACATCAGTCGAAGCTGACAAGGCTCTGACCTTCCAAACCATCTTCACTCGCGCGGAGCGGGCTACAGACTTGGGATGAGAAAATTCGGCGAGGACGATTTTTTGTCGCGTCATTTTGGGTGTAAATATGACCTACTAAATGTTCTACATCAATTCCATCCAACATACATTAGTTATCAAATGTTTATGACGTAAACTCACCAGTGCCATCTAGGAAAATTGTTTTAATCGGATATTCTGGAAACTTAGCACGTAACTAAATTATATGAGCAAATATTTGAGCAAAAGCAACATTACAAGTCAAAAGTAGGCAAGATGTAACGAGGGAAACTTTCAGGATCAAGGAATTTAGGCTTTCGGACGCGATTGTATACTCGTATTTTTGGGATATGGGATTTGTTCTACTAACCCGCTTATTGATGGGATTCTCGCTTTGGTGGTTTTATGTACCGGAGCAACTACTTGAAAAACCGGCGGCTCTTTGCTCCCCGGATCTAGGGCAAGTTGTTAGGTTAGGGTTGTCAGAGATACATTTGTTAATCACATTTATAGTAATCATCATATCTCAAGTTCGTACATACGCATTAATAATAACCCTAAAATATCGAAATAGTACTTAAGGTGGATGGACTTGCCCACATATCACCTTAAATGCTCTGTTCGAAGGTGGGAAATTCAACTACAATCTTTGTTAAGTTGGGTCTTGTGATCAACTTCCCTTGCAAACAAGTCGTGCACGACTAATTAGCAGTGAGTAGAATCTTCTGGTTCGATAATGAATGCCCATGCAAGTTCTCTATGATTCCATGCATCATCATAGATTCAGAATGACAAAGTCGGCCATGCCAAAACATAAATACTTTTTTTTCCAGAAAACTTCCGGTTCATGACATTATATGTCTCAATAATTCGTATTTTTTATAGTATAATCTAAAAGAAAATGAAGACAGTTTTTTTTTAAAATATTTGCTTTTGATATGAAATAACATATGTGATGCAAAGGTATTCTATGATATTTTCAGTGATAGTTTCAAGATGATAGCTACTGTTGCGAATATCTTTGAAGATGAGTAAATTTCTTTTTGATTTTGATGAATATAATGCATCTTCATTATGACATTTTGTTGAATTTGTTGGTATGATATTAGCTCTTCTAGAGCATTCTATTAAATTTGATGGCCCACAGATAGTATGGACCTTAGCTACTATTAAAGTGAAAGTTGAGAAATACTTATGGTCTTGAAGTATTGTATGTGTAGTTTCGGAATCTAAAATACATGTATCTTCTCAATTTTTTTTTCTAAAGTTAACAGTATCAGTGCTTTGATGCATCGACATTTTTATGTCTGACAAAGTAAGAAATAAAAGGATGGATAAAGATAACATTTATTGCATTCAAGCTAAAATACTTCAAATATTTTTACAAGATAAATAGAAAATACAACAAAATCAAGTATAAGCTAAATGGCCATAATCAGATTGCAATATTATTCTTGAATATAGAAGTTACTTCCATTTTTAAGTGCAACTGGCTAAATGTAGTCTGCATCCTTGAAAAAGTTATAAATATCTATGTGGTTGTATTCGACTGCGGGGTGGAATTGTTGCTATAATTTATTTCCATGACTTGTTTGCCTTTTCGCTTTGTAGTGGCTTGATATAAATTAGTCAAATGCTTGGCGTACAACAGGTACATGATCAATGCTTGGACATTTCGAAAACAAATTTCTTCACCATTATAAGGTGATTTTTTATGATGGTTTTTACCCTTGTCTTCAATGGTTTTTGTAATATTCCACTTCTGATGATGGGTATTATCCCTTGTCCTTTGTTGTCCTTGAAAATAATGACCATGGTAATTCCATGTTTATAACAATGACATTGCCCGCGACCTTGATGATGTCCACATTCGCGTCCTCATCCTCTTCCACGTCCGGTGAACGAAACAACATGGGTTTTCATGAACGAGTTTAGTTCAAGTTGGCGGGAGGAGTGGTTTTTCATTAAGAACTCATTATTTTGCTCACAACACAGTGATCTTCTGGAACCCACATTCTTGATATAGTTTTTGCAATAGCACAATAGAAGCATGAATTATTGAGAAAGTTCTCTCCAACAAATCGACGTCAGTTACTGTGTCTCCACACATTTTCACTTGTGAAGTAATTCGAAATAATGTAGAATTATATTCTGCAATAGTTGTAAAAATCTTTTACACTTAAGTCCGACCACTCATATTGGCCTTAAGGAGACTACAAACTTAAATAATATTTGTCTTTTAGCTCTTTCCAAAGTACAAAGGAGTCTTTTACTATCAAATATTCAACCTTATTAGTCTTTCGGTAAGGTGATTGCAAATAAAGATTAATGCATTGTCTCAGTCCTGCATGGACGCTTTTTATTGTCATTGATGATTGATCTAAGGTCCTTAGCCTAAATATGTACTTTAGCATTTAGTATCCAGGAAATTATTGTTGTGATGGACAGGGTGGCAAACTCAAGTTTCGTGAGGTTCGACATGTTTAACTATTATAAAGTAAAATGCAATATTTAAAGCAAGTTTATAAAAATGATAATTAAGAAATGATTCTTATTTCAATAATTTATTTTTATTTTTTTGTCATGGGCAATCTTCCATACATCATTCGTCGATAGTGAGACTCACCCCAAGCCTCCTATAATGAAAATGAGATTTCGAACCACTAAGCTGCATCCCCATATACAAACCTCCATTTTATCCTGGTCTCTCATTTTCCCCTATATTTGAAGGCATCCATGCC
Organism: Berberis vulgaris; assembly: GCA_963556465.1. NCBI lineage: Eukaryota > Viridiplantae > Streptophyta > Magnoliopsida > Ranunculales > Berberidaceae > Berberis > Berberis vulgaris. The sequence continues at coordinate 34,316,230 of OY747131.1, forward strand.
ATCCTCCAATACCAAAGGCCATATAAAAACATTAAAATAATCATTTTCTTTTAATTTGTCAAATTAAAAAAAAAAAAAAAAAAAAGATACCTCACAAAACCCCTTTTTTAATTTGTTACTAATTTCAGCCAAATGATTAAAATTGATTAACTACAATTTTAAAAATGATTTAAATTATAATTATTAAGTGGGGAATGTGGTTGGAGTGATGAAGAAATATGAGATCCCTAAAATTAGCTTTTGGTCAAAATGAGATATGGTTGATACCCCAATTTAACTTTTACTCATGGAGATGCTCTCATAGTCAATATCTCGAATATGTAGGAATACATTGCTTCATTTCATTGTCAATCTTCATGTCATTGTCAATGTTATAAAGTTATTTTGATGGTGAAATGATAATTAATCAAGTCTAGGAACATAATAATTGAAGAGTTCTTACCATAATTTGGAAGATGTAAGATATATTTTAAAACGAAGTCAGAAATTTTATTTTCATAGAAAAATTTTCTTTATGGGAAAGAAAGTATTTTTAAAACACTTGATATTACCTAAGTTGAGAGCAAACATAGTATGAACCTACGTGTGGAGAAAATTAAAGAAATTGTAGTATTTCTATTAGTGACCTTTTTCGACAATAGTAACATATTATAACCACTAAATTAATTTTGAATAAGTTCAAGAAAATTCCATACATACATACATACCTAACCCAGAATTTTGAACGAGGATGTGGAGTTACGTAATTTCACCAAAGGCACCTTATGATGATAACGTTTTGCATAATACTAAATATATAATGCAATATACCAGAAAATATACACTTGAATCTTAAATAACTATATAACAATAAATTATATTGCTTTGAGGGTCTCTGCAAACTTCACAAAGCCCCTATTTGTATGGGGGTGAAGTCAGATTTTCTCCAATTTACATTTAAGATGTAGATGATATAGTATCGTTTTATCGCCTCAACCACATGGCTATATTACTTATAGTAGTAGATGGATTTAAAGTCATAGAAGTGGCCAACCACCACAATAGTTTAAAACAAATTGTAAGTTCTTCAATGCGGGGCAATTAGGAGAGCTAGGCGATTTTGGAGAGCTAGGGTTTGAACGCTAGGAGATCTAGGGTTTTCTCATGATGATTGCTGATCTGATATCTCACGGATGATGTCAACCCCTCCCCTTGAAGCTTGTAACTCCATTGCCCCTCGTGGAGTTGCAACAGTGAACGAGAAGGGCCATGCAGACTCTCACTACACCAAAAGGCATGTTTAGCTACGGGGATGTGGCCACGGCTCTAAGCCGTTGGTTTATTTGCCACGGCTAAAAACCGTGGCTATAAAGGCCAACGGTTTAAAACCGTGGCTAAAAAAATTACACCAAAAGGGTTGCCACGGTTTTAAACCGTGGCTATAACTGCCAACGGTTTATAACCGTGGCTAAAACTGCCAACGGTTTAAAACCGTAGCTTTAAGATTTTCACTTTCGCGCTTTGGCGAAAATATTTTCGCGCTTTGGAGGGAGCAGTTTCGCGCTTTGGCGAAAAAAATTGGGGAAAAACAGATTCTCACTCTCTCCACACCTCCTCTTCACAAGCACTGATTCTTGAAGCAGAGAAGAAGAAGGACGAAAAAAGGAGATGACGATAGAAGAAGAAGAAGAAAAAAAAAAGAAGAAAGTTTGAGAAGGTAAGATCTCCTTCTTCTTCTTTAGATCTTGAGAGAACTGAACTGAAGAAGAACATGAAATTGGTTCAGATCTCCTTCTTCTTCATCTTTCATGGCACCCCCAAATCTCTCTCAAAAGCTCCTCTCTTCACAAATCTCTCTCAAAAGCTCCTCTCTTTTTCATCTTTCATGGCACCCCCAAGCATGATTTCTTCAAGCAGAATAGTCTATTGTTCTCATCTCTTCCTTTCCCCATTTGCAAAGTTGAAAATTTAGGGTTTCCTCTCCCCATTTATCAATCTAGAAGGGCTCAAACTCAATATCACCAATTTATCAATCTCTCACCCGCAATTGACGGAGAGATATCTCCAACAGATCCGGAAACCCATTGAAGAGACCATTTGAAGGGACCCCAGAAATGGCTAATCGAAGGTGGTGAACAGATTGTGAACCTGTTTCTTCTTCTTCACTTCAACTTGTGAAAGATCGAATACCCATTTCTCATTGATTGGTAACGTGCCTCCCCAACCCATCAAAAGGCTAGATTTCTGGTTTTTGAGTTCAAGGTCTCTCTTTCATTGGAGAAATCTTGATTTTTGATTTGTTTTGAATTTTGACTTAGATTGGTTTTATTTGAGGTTTGTGTTAATGGGTTTTTTTTTGTTTGGTTTGAATTCTCTTGTTGACAGAGTTCTCAGTAACTGTTGGGATTGAAGGGGAGAAGGTGAAGTTTGATTTGGGTGTTGGGTGATTTGATTTGGTTGAAGAGAAGTTCAAATGAGAGTGAATTGTTTATTGTAAGTTCAATTTGATCTTGGTGTTTTGTTTTAAATGGTTTGTGGGGTAAAAGAAGGTTGTTTAGGTTAGAAATTTTAGAACTGTGGTTCAATCACAGAGAAGAGACTTGGGTTTTGTTCGGTTATGTTGGTATGGCTTGAATGCATTGATTTTGAGATTAATTTGGCTTTCCTTAGTAAAATGGGTTAAGTGTTTTGGTGCTTTGTGGCTGATGGATATGAAATTGTACTTTTGATGCCGGTTTCCTTGTTGTTATTGTATCACTGGATATTGTGTGGTAAGTAATTGGATATTTGAAGTTTTCACAAAATGGCTTCAATTAGAAGAACTCTTTCTCCTGTGCCTTGAACTGAGGCATTACAAAATGGCGAGGCACATTCGACCCCTTCTCCATTGTCCAGAACTTCTTATGGTCAAACCAACACACAATCAGGAGAGTTGTTCTCTAAAGTGCTAACTTCGATGGATAAGCCTAAGGTTTGTTATTTATGATTCTCTTTTATGATCTAATGTGTACTTAAATTTACCAAAAACATTAATGTTTTAATTGTATTTTCTCATTCTTATTAATCTGTATGATAATTTATAATTAGAAGATGTCTCAAGATTAGATGGTTAAAATGTTAAATTTGTGTGAGTGTTTATGTTACTTGAAGTTTGTGCACATTTCATTATTCAGAAATGAAGTCTTGTTTGACATGATGGTGTGGTGTACAAGGAATTGTGAAAAATAACTATTAGCTGTCATTGATGCCCGCATTATATTTTGCAATGGATCCTATATTTTCGACAATTGTTCTAGAACCTGTTCTGATTTATTTCAATCTCAGTTAACTATTTTTTTTCTTTTACGTATTATTTCCAGGTAAATCAAAAGACGATGAAATCAACTCTTATCAAGGACCTTTACGGAGAAATTGATCGGCTAAAAGTAGGTAGTGTATGCTTCCTGTTCTGCAGTCTGATTACTCATATGCTTTTCTTTTGACATAGCATATTTAGTTGTAATAATTGGCTTCTTTTTTGAAGAGGTTTATGATGCGTGGGAGAAAAGTGGAGTTTACATTCCAAAAGAACGTTACTATCAAGAGGAGAGTGAAAGAAAGGTATTCATTCAACCCTATTTTACAGTTCCATGATGGACAGTTGCAGATGATAGTGCTTTTATCTAGAGTTTTCTTCTAAATCTTGACCAAGGATTATTGTGACACTTAGCTAGTATCTCATATTTTTTGATTTCTCAAGTAGAGATTTGTTTACCTTTGTTCTATGTTTTTGGATCTCAGATGTAATATCTTGTGGGCGGGTATCAACCCTGGACCCGTGATATCATATGCCACATGTCTTACATCTATGTTAGCTGTATTTCCTTAACTAGAGTAGAGATTCATACTGACACCTTAACAATGAAAATAGTCTTATGGAATTTGGTTGGAAGTTTTTATCAACATGAAAATAGTCTTGTCCTTTTGTTTAAATGAAATTTATTTAATCAACATTAGAATAATTCCAATTTCTCGTACAACTTTATTTGATTCTTTCTATATACTGTATCATTCTCTTTATGATTTTCCAGTGTGTTTATCCATTTGATAAATCTGGAAGAGGTAACCTTTGTTTCTTTATGCTCACCTCTTTGCAAAAACATTTTTTTTTCTTTTCTTTGGAAGGCAATGGCAGATCAGATAGAGCAGATGGGAATTACATTAGAAACCAATCAAAAGGTGAGATTGCATATTTAACTTTTTTTCCCCCTATGATGCTAACCTTTGTTTTTCTTTAACTTTTTTTCCCCCTATGATGCTTTGTTTTCCAATCATATTCGCCGTCAAAAAGAACTGGTATATTTTGTGATTTTCATGGGTTGTTCCCCTTTTTAAATTGGACTTAGTGTAATAGGTGGACATCCTTTCTGCAAGTAAATACACAGCTTACTGGTCTGAGAGATACCACTCTTGAAAACAAAGCATTTATGGATGAATGTGTATCATCCTTGACAGGCATATCATCAGATGCCAAGAGAAAATGGCAAGAATTTTCTAGTCAAGCAGAGAATGGTGCCAGACATGCTGCTGATTTTTCTGCAGCTAAACACTGCCGTATGGAGATAATCCACCAAAAGTGGTCAGTATTCTTTACGACGGTGTCTCATGCTTTGATAGTTGTTCAATTCAAGCTATATCTTTAGGTTCACTCTTGGATGATAATGTGGTTTGTTGCAGTGTCAGTACTGTCAACTCTGCTTCTGAACACTGGCAAAGGACTCATGAAACTGTCAATAAGATGAGCAGTGAACATGTATCTGGCATCGGATTGCTTGTCAGGTAAGTTATTAGTTGGTTTTGTATTTGAAAAAATGGATATTTGTATGTGTTTCCTACAGACTTTCAATAATTTGTTGTTTAACTTGAAGAAAAATGAAAAATGTACAAAATGTTATTCTCTGATGAGCAGTTTTGGAGTTCATCTTGTTGAAAGAATATGCAAAGTCGTTCACATAATTATTTAGCAAATTGCATATAGTAATAATATCAGCAGTGTCACGATCACTCTACATATGTAGTTAACTTATATATGCTTCTCTATTATGTCTGAATATGATCTTTTTGGTGCAGAAATATATGTGAGAGTAATGAACATCACGATGTGGATATTTGTTCTGCACGGGCTGCCATTTGGAGAGTGAGTAGTTCTACTAGCACGTTCCACTAGTCAGTCTTCCTTCAGTCAACAACTACCAGGTCAACAATCGTTTGGTATGACTGGACAAGTTCCTCCTTCCCAGTCTCAGGTTCAGCAGACTGCCTCCTCTGCTGCAGCACAGCTGATCACTCCAAACTTGCAACGGCAAGGTGTACATACTAATGCAAACCAACATCAGCCTACTCCTGGTGGTCAGCAACAATCTCAACAGTTAGCTCAAGTTCTATCTCAACAGACACAAGCTCTACAAGCGAGCTTTCAGTCATCTCAACAAGCATTCTCTCAGCTGCAACAACAGTTGCATCTAATTCAGCAGTCAAACCATAACCCAAATCAGCAGCAACATACTTAACCTAGTTACTTTTCTCTTGTAGAGGTAATCATTCAGGTATCTAGTTTTGGTCCCTTTTCCAGATAGCATACTTAACCTAAAGTTACTTGTTTGCAGGAGGAAAAGAAGAAAAAGACGAAAACCATAACTGAGAAATATTGGGACTGGGAACTAGCCAATGAGACCAAACCTATTTGGGTAAGATTATAGACCATTATTTCAACACACTTTATAGTGCTTGTATAACTTCTTAAAACTGTTGGCAAGTTTGAGATTTTGTATCCCTACATGTCGCTGATACGTGTCTCCTTTTGTTGAATTATAACATGCTTCAGTATTCATCATTGTGTGGGATACTTGACAGTTGACACCTTATTCCTATTTTTGTATTTATAAATTTGTAGATGCGCAATTCAAAGGAAGTTGAGAAAGAGGAATATTATGAATTCTATAAGAAGGCCTTTAATGAGTTCTTGGACCCTCTTGCGTACACCCACTTCACCACTGAGGTATACTCTTGATATCTGTTTGATTATTTCCTAGATAATAGACTAGCCTGAGAATATTAATTTCGTATTTGACTTCAATTCAACAGGGTGAGGTGGAATTCAGGAGTGTTCTTTAGATTCCGGGCATGGCACCTATGAATAATGAGGATATGGTCAATCCAAATACGAAGAATATACGATTGTATGTCAAACGTGTGTTCATCTCTGATGACTTTGATGGTGAGCTGGTAAGTACTGTATGTAATGCTTGAGCTGTTCATATTTGCCACTAGTTTGTTTATCTCGTTCTATAGATTTCTTTCTAACGATGCTTATGAGTTGATGATTTCCACTGCAGTTCCCGCGGTACTTAAGCTTTGTGCAACAGCTAGAATCTAGTAGGATAAAGCTTACTCAGCTAGAGCAAGATCTTCAGAGAGCTAAAGTGATTAATGTAGTGCTAAATGTGATCAGAACTTTTCTCTGTGCATCATTAAGGTTTTTTAATTAGTCCAGTCTGCTGCTGTTGCTATTGCTGCTTCTGTTGATGTGGCTGTTGCTGCTGGAGCTGCAGCTCCTGTTGCATCTGTTGTTGTTGTTGCTGTTGATGTTGTTGTTTCTGCTGTTGTTGCAGCTGTAGATTAATAAGAGTTTGTCGCTGCTGCATGGGGCCACATAAGCTGTGACTGGTTAAACTTATCAATTTGTTGATTATGCCGATTCAGTACTTTAGAAGCATCTAACTGAAATCCAGGAGTAGGCAAGGCTTGTGATCAAGGTACTTTCTTCATCAATTGCTGGTATGACTAATCACGTGAGTGTTATTCAAGATGCTATTGGGGAGAAGGTATTGTTTATTGCATACTGTTAGCTTTCGAGTGCTCATTATACTTCCTTGTGTTACATTTGTTTTCAACAATTGGGCTTTGATAACATAACAAGCCTTTAACATGGCGATGAAAACTTTTTTTTATATGCTTTTACCTGCATCCATTTATATTCAAGTTATGTCATTAACTGAATTATATGCCACTTTTTGTTGACTTAATTATCTTATCTTCGATTCTTATTGTTTTGTTTATTCTTTGAGTTTTCATGTATCTCCAGTTTTTCAAGTGTCATTCTTCTTCCAATCTTTTGAATATTGATAATCCAAATGAAGGATTCTTGATTAATTTGACTGTAAGGAATGGATCTCTATTGTCTGTCCCGCATCCCTCCATACCTTGTAAATTATTTCAGTGCTTTCTGCACTAGTTTTAAGCTTTAACATCCTGCTCCTTATTACTTTGTAGTAAGAAAGACTATGATTTTCTACTCTAGGCAACTAAATGAATGGCCATTGTTCCCTTCCTAATTCTTGGGCTATTAGCATATGAGATTTTTTTCTCCATGACACCACCATAATTTTTTATGTGTTGAAGAATTCTCATATATGTTATCAGTTATAAAGATAAGTTAACTATATCTGATTGGTTTTTTTTTTTTTGTTGAGAGAGTCACAGGACAGATTCAATGCCCTCAAACAAAAGGATCAGGAAAAACGGGCTAAGGAAGTTGATGTTTCTGCTAAAAACCCATCGGAAAGGAGCACATTTTTGGACAAGAGCCTTAATGTTGTTCTACATTCTTTTGATAATCTTTTCTGTCGTCGTTGTCTGGTACTTCCGACTTGACACGTTTTTGTTTTCAGCACTTATAGAAAGAAAGTTTTCTCTTATGATATGGTGGATATTTAATTTTGTAATTGAAAATGCTCAGATCACCTAATGCTATTGTTGCTGAATGGAATGCAGGCTGCTAACACAAGTGCTGTTACTAAAGGGAGCAGGTTGCTATATGTTGCAGAGTGCTATGTTGTTACATGTAATGTTGTTTAAGAAGGATTTCTGTTAGATTAGTTGTCAATTAGCTGTCAATAAATGTAGTACTATAAATAAGAGAGCATAAGAGAGAAAAAGGGATTCATTTGATTTGTAAGAAAATTGTACACTTGAGCATTTTCTCTACAGGAGATTAGCTATCTCGAATTAGCTTTCTTATTGAATACAATCCATTCCATTTACTGTCATCAATCCAGAATTACAATTACAAGTTCTTCAGTCTGTAATTTCTCTTCATTGCCTGTATTGCATCACTGTCAGTAGAACTGCATTGGCTTAACACCGTGACCAGAAGAAAAAAAAAAAAAAAAAAACACCGTGACCAGTACTTGCCACGGCTTAAAACCGTGGCTAACATTATTGCAACGGCTAATAACCGTGGCCATGACTTGCCACGGCTTATAACCATGGCTAGGACTGGCCACGGCTTAAAACTGTGGCTAAAACTATTGCAACAGCTTAGAATCGTGGCTAGGACTTGCCACGGTTTTAAGCCGTGGCTATTCCTGGTCACGGCTTAAAACCGTGGCTAACATTTTTGCAACGGTTTTTAACCGTGGCTAAATCCTCAACCGTCCTCGAGCATAAAACCGTTGCTAATATGTTTTGCCACGGTTTTTAGCCGTTACTGGGGATTTAGCGACGCCTCTACAGCCTACGGCTCTAAGCCGTGACAATGGGTTACCCCCACGGCTCAAAATCGTTCCTGATGGGTATTTTTGGTGTAGTGTCTACGCCATAACCTGGAGCAGCCCAGGCACATTGCAACGCTACTAGATCCGATCCCATTACAGATCTGCCTACGTCTGATCCCATTGCTAGATCTGATCCCATTGCAGATCTACCTACGTCTGGACACCATGCACAACCTGTGTTGCTGTCACCACTAAGCCTAAGACAGTCAGTTGGGCATCTTTGTTTACTAGCCGTCAAGAACCAGGGACGACCAGGTTGTCCTACATCCCTCCTTCAATGGTTGATGGCCACGCCGTGGTGCAGATCAAGCTTGCAGAACACAACGAACGGCTCGTTGAATGTGAACAATATATCATTGGCAACTTCGTTGGTAAGAAACTATCCTTTAGTTTTGTTAATGAATCATTAAAAAGAATCTGAGGATTAAAAAATGGATTTGAGATGTCTGTTTATGGTGAGAAGGCTTTTGTCTTCAAATTCCTAACTGAGGCTGACAAGATACACGTCCTAGAAATGGGACCTGTGCACATAGCAAGTCGATTATTCCTAATCAGGCCTTGGCAACCCTATATGGAAGATGATGTAGAGGTGCTCAATTCAGTTCCTATCTGGGTCAACCTACGGAAAGTACCTCTGTTTCTCTGGAGCCCCGAAGGGCTGCAAGCCATTGCTAGTGCACTCGAGGTCCCAATCATGCTGGACAAAGCCACCGAGCAGAGAACTAGGCTTTCCTTTGCGAGAGTATGCGTTGAGATGGCGTCAAACAACAAGTTTCCAACTGAGGTGAGAGTGGTTTTTGATTATGGGAGGACCACCATGGTGGATGTTGAGTATTCTTGGCGTCCAGAACGATGCAAACAATGTGTGGGCTTTGGGCATAACTCCACTAAATGCCCCAAACAGAAGGCTACTACAAAACCTATTGCGAAGTACTAGAGGCCACACCAGCAGCAGGACCAGAAGAGCACTCACGGACCACAGGATGAATGGACCACGGTTGCTAGTAGGCGCAAGAACACAAGTGGACAAGGTGAGCATGAGGGACCAAACATAAGACCCAGGGACCCCAGTGAACCACAGAACAAGACTCAGCATGAGGAGCAAACCATAAGGCCCAGGGATATGCAATCACACATGCAAGAAATGCCAAATGATGTTCCAAAAGTCCCAAGCAATGAGGCACCCAATGGTGAGCAGAATGCTAAGTTGAATGCAGTAGTGCACCCAACACCAACAGATGGCCAGGAACTGATGCTGACTGTCGAGCCAGTAGAGGTAGTTCCAATTGAGCTCCAAATTGTGGCAACCAATCCTGGCCAGCTGACTGCAGTACCAAATGATGATATGCAGATTGTGCTAGCTATTGCTGACACCAAAACTCAAGTCTCTCCTAGGCAACTAGTCGAAGGAGTTTTGACGCCCAATGAGAAAGATGGCGCACCCATTGTGCAGGCGGAAGTCACCCAGGAAGCGAGGGACACTCCACCCACTAGTGAGACTAGCCAGACTGCAACTGCCTTACTTGCACCTATCACTGGCCGCAGTAAGGAGGAAGCCTCAAGCTCCACTCAAGGAGCTACCAACAGGGGATTGGAGCATGTGAGTAGCCACAGAGGCAACATGAAACAAGCTCAAACTCAGCCTAGAATCCACAATCTAAGAAGCAAAAGCAACCCCTTTGAGGTCCTGCAAGCAATGGAGACTGAACCATCTGCAAGACGGGCACACACCAGTAGAGCTCCCAAGAGTGTCCCAAGAGCAAATACGCCTAACCTAGTGGGGGGTGGAAACTCTCAAGCTACAGGTTTAGATGATTAAGTCAGCCTGCTGGAATGTTAGGGGTCTTAATGACCCCTTAAAACAAAGTGAAGTTCGCAAGCTAATCCAGAAACAGAAAGTCAGTATTATGGGCTTGGTCGAGACAAAAGTTGGCAGTGACAAAAAAGACAAGATCCAAAAAGAAATAATGCGAGATTGACTAGCAGTGGACAACAATGACCTAGTTCAGGGCGGGCGAATATGGGTTCTTTGGGACCCTCAAGCAGTCAACATTAGCGTAGTGTCACGGTCAGAACAGGCCATTTTTCTGCATGATATCTGGCCGAATGGCTTCACATGCATCTTAACATTCATTTATGGTAGCAGCTACAACACAACCAGGAAGGAGTTATGGCTTGAACTTGAATCCTTCTCAGTCCACAACAAACTGCCATGGTCTGTCTTGGGTGACTTCAACTCCATACTGAACTCACAGGAAAGAGTAGGCGGGGAGGAGATAAGGCCTGGGCATTTTATAGATCTCACAGAATGTGCTTTAAAGTCATGCCTATTTGACTACCAGTACAAAGGGTGTTTCCTAACATGGAGCAATAAGTAGATTGGAGAGCACAGGGTCATGTCAAAACTCAACCGGGCAATAATTAATCAGGAATGGCTAACAGACATGCCTAACTCTGAGGTGGACTTCCTCAACCCAGGGGTTTCGGACCACTCTCCTACTATCCTTACCACTTGTGAGCACAAGAACCCAGGACCTATCCCATTCAAGTTCTATAATTACTGGGTGCATGAGAGGGGCTATATGAACGTGATACAAACTGCATGGGGCAAGCCAGTCAGTGGTAATGCAACATATTGCTTTGTCCAGAAATTGAAAAATGCTAAAATATTGTTGACAGAGTGGAGGAAGAACAACTTTGTCAATGCCAATAGTGGCGTCACTGCAGCTAGGCAATACATGGAATTGACACAAAGTTCATTACAGATGAACCCTCTGAATTCTACTCTTGCAAATGCTGAAAAACTAGCAGTTAAGAAGTATGCAATTGCAGCCCGTAATGCAGCATCAGAGGTGGTACAAAAAGCTAAAGTTAGGCACATGATGTCAGGTGATGAAAATGTCACCTACTTTCACCAGCATTTGCGTGCAAGGAGGTCCAAGAATAAGATCCTAGCCATATACAACTCTCAGAATGACAAACTAGAAGAAATGCAGGAAATAGAACAGAAGTGCATCTAGTATTTTGAAGAGCTCTTTGCTGGTGAACAAAGTGACTATGATACCACAACCATCGATGGATTACAACCTGAAAGGACTATCAATGCAGTTGAGGCAGTGGAACTGATCCAAGAGGTCACTAGGGATGAAATTATTGAAGCACTTGCATCCATAGGCTCTGAGAAGGTCTCTGGCCCTGATGGCTTCTCTTCACTATTTTTCAAGTCAGCATGGAGAATCATAGGAACTGATTTTACAAAGGCAGTACAAAATTTCTTTAGAAATAGGAAACTACTTGGGGAAGTAAATGCTACGAGTATTACATTGATCCCTAAGGTTACTAATGCCTCTTACCTAGCTGATTACAGGCCTATCTCCGGTTGCAATGTCCTATACAAATGCATTACCAAGGTCATGACAAACAGAATGAAAGAAGGTAATTCATAGGCTGGTTAGTTCGGATTAGTCAGCCTTCATCCGTGGAAGATACATCCACGACAATGTGATGCTCGCTCATGAGCTAGTCAGGAACTACCACACAGACATGGGAGCACCTAGATGCGCTGCTAAAATAGACCTCAGGAAGGCTTACGATACGGTTAGGTGGGAAACGATTGAGCATGTCATGAGGAGAATGCAATTCCCAAGCCTGTTCCTTGACTGGGTGAAGGTATGTATCACAACACCTAGATTTTCCATATCTGTCAATGGGTCACCTAAAGGATACATTAAGGCCAAGAGAGGCATCAGACAGGGGTGTCCAATGTCACCATACTTGTTTGTTCTAGTCATGGAGGTTCTACACCTACTGCTAAAGGAGAAGGTGGAAGCAGGCGAGTACGGGCTGCATCCCAAGTGTACCAATCCCCAAGTCACACATCTGTGCTTTGCAGATGACCTACTAGCTTTCTTTCAGGGAAACACTAGGTCTGCAATGGCACTAACTGAGGTCCTCAGGACATTCAAGCTGTGCACTAGACTAGCTATCAATTGCACTAAAAGCAACTTATTTGCATCTGGGATCCCCAATGAAGAACTTCAACTGATAACCAGATGCCTTGATTTCAACTTACAGATGCTTCCAGTAAGGTATCTAGGCCTTCCCTTGATCTCCACTCGTTTGGACTACAATCAGTGCCTACCTCTGATAGACAGAGTTAGGAAAAGGGTTCATTCATAAAAGAACAGATCACTATCCTATGCAGGCAGAGTCACCCTTATAAGAGCAGTGCTGAATAGTCTTCATGTATACTGGACTTCTTGCTTCATTCTGCCTACCAGTGTTCGTGATGATATAACATCAATAATGAGGAACTTTCTCTGGTCAGGCTCTGATACATATACAAAAACCCCTATGGTTAACTGGCAGCGTATCTGTATTCCCTACAATGAGGGAGGCCTGGGCATCAGATCCATAGAAACAACAAACAAGGCCGCAATGATGAAGCATGTATGGAATATCGTTTCAAACAAGGACAACCTATGGGTTCGATGGACTAAAGCTCACTTAATAAAAAACAGACATTTCTGGACTATGGCTATACCAAATGAGGCCTCCTGTTCTTCAAATGCATATATTCCAGCTTTATATGGATGCACATCCTACTCCAATTAGGATTGAAGCACCAAGTCATGGATTGGGCTGATGAGTGGAGATGGTGTGATTTGAAACTCTCTGGTACCTCACCACACAGTGTACTCAGGAAGCTGGCACTCAATGCCACTACATATCACCTATGGACAGAGAGGAACTGTAGATTTTTTCAGTCCAAGTTTCGGGCAGCCATTGAAGTGGAGACTAAGATCATAGAGGATGTCAAATTACGTGCCTCAGTCCTAGACCTCTGAGTTACAGATAATGCAGATAATAGACATCTCTTTGACAATTGGAGAATTGAGGTTCAATATCACTCCCGACAATACACTCTACATGCATGGAAGCGTCCTGAACTAGGCTGGTTTAAGGTAAACTCTGATGGATCACTCACAAGCACTAAAGGGGGCTACACATCACTCATTAGGGACCATGATGGAGTAGTGGTGACAACTGGGGCAGGGAGCCAATGAGCGCAAACGGTCCTTCTTTACGAGCTCCAGGGGATTGAATTGGGAATCATACTCGCCCAGCGACATGCATTACGCAGACTGGAGTTTAACATGGACTCCAACAATGCACTGAAGTTCTTTATCACTGACAAAGCCCCCCCATGGGAAGCAGTGCATATTATTCGAAGGATCAAAGTAGCTCTAACACAGTTTGACGGGTACAGGCTCATGCACGAAGTACGGAAAACAAACCAGGCAGCAGATAAATTAGCAAAACTATTACCGACTCATGAGTTTGTCGAGATAATTCCAAGCTCCTTTGCGGAAGATATTAAGAAGATTGTATTTGACGATGCTAGAGGTAGGCAATACGCACGAATGTAACTTTTCTATTCTTTTTCCTTTTTAGTGGTCCGGGGAGCCCATATAAACCCCCACGATTGCCTTTCAAAAAAAAAAAAAAAAAGTTCTTCAATGCATCCATAAAACTTATGGAAAAAAAAAATAAATTTATTGAATTTTTTCACTTTTTCTTCAAGTGAAAGTATCACCTGTTTTGGGTCTCACTATCGTTCAATATGCCATATATGACGATGATGATGAGCATTGTTTGATAGAATTAATAAAGATTAGGCTAAAAATGGGGGTGACACTTACCAATGTAAAAATGGATTTTGACGATTTCAATTATAATATTATTCTCATATCTTACTTTTTTGCGATATATATATAACCCAACAACTAGTTCATACAGTTAAAAAAAAGATTCCAAAAATAATAAAACATAACTCAAATACTAGGTTGCAACCATAGATATAAGTGAAAATAAATATTATTTTTCTTAGGATTTTGAATCAAAATTATTTATATGTTTTTTTTAAAGAAAATGTAGCTATTAAAAAATGGTTGTTTAACTTTTTCCCAAGTACTACCACAATATAATGTTTATACCTAATTTCGATTGTGGATCAATAGTGACTTTGGCCAACATGGTGAAAAAACCAAGGTAGTCAAAGCGTGAAGTGAAGGCAAAGCGATTTTCCATGGTTGGGCTTTAAGCGAAAAGCGAAGCGCGAAATGGTGGCTTTACGCAAGTAAAGCGACCCTAAAAAATGATTTTAATATATGTAAGAAATGTAAAATATATGCATTTTGTTTATATCTAAGCATCTAAATATAAGCATTTTGCTTTTCAACTAGATTTAGAGGTGTTAGATAAAGTCAATGTAACTTATTGTATTTACTCAAGTTCTTTTGCCTCCATCTCATATCAAATGTAGTTTGCAGAAAAAATCTCAAGAACACAACACAAATATGGAAGAAGAGAAGAATAAGACAACAAGAAGAAAATATTTGTATGTACCTACAAGGCTCCAACTGTTGCTCTCTGATTCATTGTCATGAAGCTCTGAAGAGTGAAAACTGAAAAGAGAAGACAAGAAACCAATCAAGTCACAAAAGCGAAGCCTCAAATCAAATCCAACAAAATTAAACTAAATAACTAAGGAACAAAGCAAAACCTCGACAATGAGACGAACCCCATTTATCAAAAATTCAAATTAAGAGAATAAATAAAATTAAGATACCCGGACAACAAAATGAACAAAAATATAAAAAATGAACAAACCCCATATCCCAAATATTCAAATTGATAGCAACAAAACCTAAATTATACGAAATCAAGAAACCCCAAATGAAGAACAAATTAAGATACCTCAAGAAGATAATTATAAAGGCATCTGGGAGTGTTTTCTCTGCAATATGGGTCTTGAAGCTCGAGAATGAACTCCAGGATTGCCATGGAAGAAGACTGAATTGGGGCTCCTCCCACGCTGCGATAGTGGTTGGTGGTGGTGGTGGTACTCAATGATATAGAGAACTATGATGGCATCCATTAGAGAACTGTCAGAAGGTGCAAGTGCAGAACTTGTGCGAGTGTTTTCTCCTTTGAAAATCAACTTTTGAGGGCTCTGTGAAGGAAAAAACAAAGAGGTGATCGAACAAATAGTGATAATTTAATTCAACAGTTGAAGAAGAAATAAAGGAGATGAAAGGAGAGGGAAGAAGTGAAACCAAACTATTGCTCTCTTGAAGCTCTCCTTAATCGAGAGAGAGAATAAGGTAAGAAGATTCGTACCTCGAGCAAGATCTCCAAATTTGCTCTATTGAAGCTTTATGATTCAGCCGTGAAGCTCTAAAGAGAGAAAAAGAAAGAAAAAAAAGTATGAGAAGAAGAAGAAAAACAAAAAAAACCAATTTTTTTTTACACTTTTGTTTAATGAAGCCGTGGCTTTGGTAGCTTCACACTTCAACAAAAAGGCGCTAAAAGCGGTGGCTTTTCATGCTTTAGGGTAGTGGCCTCGATTTGACCAAGGCGGAGCGAAATGTCATGGCTTGGCTTTTGGCTTTAAGCGGTGGCTTTGGATGATTTTAACTACACTGGAAAAAACCATTTTGCCCCTCTTCTCAAATTTACAAAAATTAGACAAACCCATCATAGGCCTCCAGATTTTAAGACACATCTCGAGATATATTTTAGAACACATCTCAAGGCAAAATAAATTGACTAGACTTATATATAACATTTTGTCACCCGAGGAACAATGATTTTGTTGCTTGTCATTGCATTCTGGATGAGTATTTACCATCATGTGACCCTTATTTAAATAACAAAAACCTAAAACTACACAAGGAAAATAAAAGTAACCACACACCATTCAACCCTCTTCATTTTCTCCGTTTTTCATCACAACCATGCACATCATCGAAACAACACCATTCACAATTTTCGTCGAGAGGCTACAACACAAGCAAGGGTTTTCATAGTAAGTTGTCCACTTTTCACGAATCAGGCTCATATACTTAGGGCTTACTGCAATCGATTGTTTCATTATTCATTTGTACAAACATGCCTTCAAAACCACAAATTTCCTTGCAAGTTTTCTTCCACATGTGATGTTGATACCAAACCATCATCCTAGCGATGATGATGACGAAATGGGAAGGATGAAGATGAAAATGGGGACTTTGACCCAAGTTCGTGGTGAACATTTGATCTCAATTAAGTTCATGGTTGAATCTTGATGCTTGAAGATGAGGGTTGTTGAAATGCATGACTAATTCGAATATTATTAACCTCTTTGGTTTGGTTAATATGACAAAGATTAGGATAGGAATGATGAAATTAGGGGAATTGGGGGAGAAGGTTATGGATTTGTAAATTATTACTACACCAAAAAAGTTATTCATGAACAATGACAAACCATTACGAAGTGGCTTCAAAATGTTTAGGAAACGTGGTTGAATATGCTATGGTTGATATTCTGGAATGGTTAATAGCCATTTTTATGGCCATCTGGAACCATTTTTCCTCGTGCATATCGTTCATTTTTCTATTAATTTGGACTGGTGACCAACCGTTATTGTTTTATTATTTTGGAATGGTGAACTTTTGTTAACTATCTATCATTTCTTTGTGAGTGTGCTTAAAAGAAAATAAAGTTCCTAGGGCTTTATTTGTGAGCTTCTTTTAAACCGAACAACTTTTTTGTTTGACACTATGCCCTAGAGAGAAAATTGTTTTGTTCTCACCCCAAACCTTTATATTTGTATGGGTGAAAGATCTTACTTCTAAGATCTATAAAGAAGTGATGAGATTTGTAGTTCAAACCTCCTCCAATTCGTCTATTTGAGAGACATTACTAGAAAGCCAAAATCAAGTGTTGTTATCACTTGTCGAAGTCTTGTTGTGGATAGGTTTTGACCTTGTGTGGTCGTGGTTTTTTGCGCTAGCAACATCAATTTGTACTATGCTAACAAGACCAACCGACAAAGAATGTGTTAATCAGGACCGTGCCCAAAGGCGCTGCTAAGGTAGATTACCAAATTGAGGAAATTCTATAAGTGCAATACATCTGAAGCATGCTTGAAAATGTTCACTATGTAAATGTTAGCAAATTGAGTGTGGTAGAATGTTAGGGCTTATCCGAATGGACAAGAAAATCAATGTGTCATTTTAGAAAGCCCCAAATTTTCATTATCTATAGGTTGTGACTTTTTGACACCACCATATCTCTCTTTTACTCCACCACCATTTTTTTTTGAACTTGCTAAAGGACACCATCACTATAAAACCGTTTTCCCCTTTATTCATTTCGTTGCTTTCTCCCAACAACCCACCCCGCTCGCCGTACCACCCTTCCCCGCCCAATGTTGACCGTACCACCCCACCTCGCCCAATGTTGGACGCACCACCCCATCTTTTTCTTTTCTTTTCATCTTCTACTTTTCTCTTCTCAAGAAGAGCAACAGAGACGAAACAACAACAATCACTCCGCCCTGTTCGTTTTCGACCTTTTTTTTTCAAGGGCGAATGAGAGAAAAATAAGAAGATGAAAATAATAGAAGAAAATGAGAGAAAAAAGAAGGCAGGGGATGGCGGGGTGGCTGCTGGTCCTGGGACCAGAGGAGAGGAGAAGAAAAAGAAAATGGGAGAATAAGAGAAAAAAAAGGAGAATAAGAGGGGAGGAGAGAAAAAATGTGGGTGGGGAGGGGCAGTGCGGCCAACAACTTTGTTGTTCTTGAAAAGAGAGGAGAAGAGAGAAGAGTAAAAATTGAGAGTTTTGTGTTTATATTGATGGTATCAAAGAGCAGGTGGTAGTGTTTGACAGAAAAGTGGTGGTGTTAGATAAAAAAGAAGGAGACAGTGGTGCCAAATAGGAGAACTAGTGGTGCTAAAAAGTCACTGCCTTATCAATATTATAAGGGAATGAGCTATTGACTGGAAAAAAGGTATGGTTTCCTTTGCATACTCAAATAGACTTGATTCCCTAGCATCCAAGTTTTAGTTCAAAATTACTTGTTGGGAAAATGTCTTAGAAGGCCTACTTTTATAATTGGAGACTACATCACACACTAACAATTGAAAATGCCTTAAAATGCTTTTTTTTTCTTAATTCAAGACTCTTAAAAAGTCACAAATCCAACCCATGGTTTAAAAATAATTAGAAAGACATTTTTGCCCTTTAACTTGAGCGATCAATTTTCAAAAATAAAATACAGAAATCGCATCTCGAGCCTTGAGTCAATTTAGTACAACTCTCCCGCCACCATTAGTCTTTTTTATCCATCTCTAACCCCAACTTCTTTTGGATTAAGAAACCCCTTTCAACCTTGAGTCACGTTCATTTTCGAAGACATTATCACCATCGCGTACTCATTTGATTTCTTCTCAACTAAAAGTAACATGGTTTCTGAATGTAGCTTTAACACCCAACATTGGAAATGCATTAGAATTTGATTTCAATATCTTGAAGCATTATACAATAGAACATATAGATTTCCATATTGACTTCCTCTATTTGAATTAGGCAAATTATAAATGGAAATGCAGTCACCTTCTAAAAACCAATCATAAGTTTACTTTCAAATTTTATTTTTTAATTTTTTACTTCCAGATTACCCAGCAAGAATCGATCACTTGTTTTATGGACGAAACAACTTTGAAAAAATATATCAAATTGCGTTAATAGATTGCATATTTCATTGGCTTCAATGTAATTGTAATTTGAACAAATAAATAACAAAACTGCGTCAATATGTGTAGAAATATGAGTATATTGTCTTTGTACATATATTTTAGCCATGGTTTGGGTCTATGGCTTTTAGTAGTCTTGACTTACAAACAGTAGGCCGATTGAGGCAGATGCATTTTCAATTGGTAGGGTCCTATGTGGTGTACAATTGCAAAAAATAGACCTTGTTAGTTCCCATTACTTATTTTATTGTGATCAATCGTATAGTGGAAATAAATCATTTAGCATTGTATTTGAATTGATCAATGTTCCTCGGATTGTAATTCTTTAGAGTATTGTGAGTCAAAGTAGCGATGATTTGACCTTTAAGCTTAGCTAGCGAGTTGAGTTGCATGTGAACAGCCAAGCTTGTGCGGAGCTCAAGGCTCTCCGGAGATGCCTACTGTGGATGCTATAAGGTACGTAAAGGGAAAGGGAAATGGAAATGAGGCAGCAAGGATTCCAGGGCAGGGAAGGAAGAAAGAAAGAAAGAGGGCATTGATTTTGATGATGCGTTGGAGAGGTACTTTCCCGCCTCCAAATGGTCCCACGTCCCACCAATAATTTAAAAAAAAAAGAGAAAAAAAAAAAAAGGAGGAAACGAGGTAGGTTTGCTGGCTTCAAAAACTTTGGTTTTCATCCTTCTTCCTTGCTTCTCCTTGTCTCACTCACCTGTTGCAAATGCAAATAAATGTGTGTGTATCGCATCACCAAAAAGCAAAAGCACTTCCCCATTAGCGTAATTTGCAAAGCAAAGCAAAGCAGCTTCTTAATCAAATCTTAAAACCCAAAAGTTCTTTCTTTCATTCCTTACTTGATTCGAGAGAAAACCAACCGAACGGAAAGAAAGAAAGCAAATCACCAGTGCCATTGCCACAAGTGAGACAAGGAATCAACCCAACACAAATCTTTCTTTCTTTTCTTTCTTTAATCTCTCTCTCTCTGCCTATAAAAATGAGAGAACCAATCTTTCACTTCTCTGTTTCTTCAAATCCTAACAACATCAACATCAACCTCACCGCTATTGAAGTCGAATTCCATCACTTCTTCTTCTTCTTCTTGTTAAAGAAGAAGAAGATATCATGGCCAGTACCAGTAGAAGTGCTTCAAAGAGGATGACCAGAATGGCTACTATGCTCGATGTTCCAGATGAAGAACCTGTTGATAGTGAGCTTGTTCCCTCTTCTCTTGCTTCTATTGCTCCCATTCTTCGCGTTGCAAATGATATCGAGCCTGAAAACCCTAGGGTTGCTTACCTCTGTAAGTCAAACTGCATATCATCTCATTTCCCCCTCTCTACTCTATCTCTCTCTCTATATATATATGCTCAACTCAACAATCAAATTTCTACTACTCTTATTTCTTCAAGAAGCTATCCTTAATTTACATTAGATTGCATCACCTATATTATATCTAATTTGGAAAAGAAAACAAACCTAATTTATATTTATTTTTTTTCACAATTTTTTACATTAATTTTTTTCTCAATTTGGGGGAACATTTTTCTTTCTGCTCCACCAACACGGTCTTTGCCTAAGTCTGGATGCTGAATCATGATTTCAATGTTGAGAATGAGTGCTTAGACCGTTAAGGAAACCTCCATAGAGTTACAGGCAAATAAAAACGAGGATATAATCACTGGACATATTCTTCACCTCTCCTACTTTTGCTTCATATTCCTTTTCAACCACCTAGGCAAGCTTTTGTTCTCCACACTCATAGTTTGGAGAATGATAATCAATGATGCTTGGCGATTGTCAGGGTGACAAAGCAACAAGTTCGGTACTGTATGATTTGCTTACAAAGACATTAACAAGGGAATGCAAATGAGAAATGTATATTCCTGGGAAATGGACCTTTCATCATGTTCTCTCACTTTCTGGAGTTTTCATAAGTGTGGGGCATGCATGATGGTTGAGTTTATAAATTGTCATGGAGCTTGTTGGGCTGGTGTTGTGGTTGGGTTTTGACATGGGTTCTTGTTCCACGACATGGAAGGTTCAATGCTCCTGCATAATTATGCAGCTATGAGGAGGTGATTGAAAATGGAAAAAAGAGGAATAACAAGAAGATTAGGTTTGAATGGCAGTGGCTCAAGTGTTGCTGGCTGTATGATTATTTCCAAGATTTTGGGAGAGCACAAACTTCAATACCATGTAAAAAATTAATTGGACTGATAACTTGATTAATAATTAATCTATATATCTATTTAGAATTGCATTAGGAAGAGACTCCTAAATAATATGGACCTTACTAGTCTATGAGGTGCGGTTTCCCAACAATATGTTTTGAACTAATTTTATGTGCAAGGAAGACAACCAGATATCTTATGGCATATACTGAACAGAATGCAGCGGACCGAGGTAAATATGGGTAAAAGGTATAAGGAACTGATGTCCAGATTTAGATAGGTGAAGCTAGGTAAAGGGGAGAAAATTTGTTTGGAAGTGGATTTGGACAAGGAGAAGGCTGATTGCAGTGGAGTGAACCATCTTAGGAAGAAGCTGTACAACTTGGCAAGGCTTTTGCTGATCAGGTTTAAGTAGAGTAATATAAAAAATATGGATAGGTTCGATGAGTTTTGGAAAGGATATTGCGGAGGCTGGTTTGATCACTCAATTGATGAGGCACTTGGTTTTGGGTCCTATTGATGGAGATAGGTTTGATCTCTTGTTTGATTCAAACTCAGATCTATTGGTTGGAAAGGCAAACCAAGGAACCTATGGAAAAGTGGTATCTATCAGAGGATGAATTAGACATTTTTGTATGGGGTTATGCAATCATTCTGGGGAGGGTGAGCAAAGTGAGGTAGACTGATTTTGTTCTTTTAGGAGGCCACTCTAACATCGTGTTTGAAGCACATTTTTCTGTTTTCTTTTGTAGATTATTTATATGTAATTGTTATTCTCCACGTTCTGCAACGAAACTGAACCTAGAAAAAGAAAAGAAATGTAGGAGTTCTCATATTGCATTAGATGCTACATATATGACTGCTCAGCTTAAACTATCCGAACAATTGTACATTTTTTAAGTTTGAAAAGCGTAAATAGGTAAGAACCTAAGCAAATGCTATAGACCAACAAATTGTTAAAATACTATCAAGTCACAGTCTGACTCAGATACATAACTCTAACAAGCCTTATTTTGATCAGGTATAGTCGTCCTAGAGTTCAAATTTTTCTAGGCATTAACTGAGGGAATTGAGTTGGCATTCATCGGATGCTTTAATATTTGATAGTTGCCACAATATTTTCAAGTAGACAACTATTTTAATTACTAGCACCAGCCAGATATATGTTTAATGCTCTGTTCTTTGAGAAATATCGTAGATGTGGACTGATTTTCTTACATATTTTTGATTAGGTCGCTTCCATGCATTTGAAAAGGCTCATGAATTGGATCCTATTTCAAGTGGACGTGGTGTTCGCCAATTCAAGACATATCTTTTACATAGGCTAGAAAAGGTTTGAACAAACCGCTGCCTTTTGTTTGCCATTTATGTAGAATGCTTCATTCCATTGCAGTTGATGTTTGTGATCTACTATTAAGCACTTCTACATATATAGAAGTTTTTTGTTTGGGCATTTTTCATTGACTAAGGTCTGTGTTTTATTTTTCAATTGTAGTTTTTTTTTTGGTTATTATTTATGCATGATACCGTTCCTTGCTGTTATTTTTATTATTATATTTGCTGTTCTTATCTATATAACAACGAACCGGCTCCGAGAGTATCGGGAATGGGCTTTGAAGATGATAATGATCTATATACAACGGCACATCTATTCGTGATTAATCATTTTTATTATTGAAGCTTTGTGACTTTGAATTTTTAAAATATGAGACATCAATTTCATTTAGAGCACAAGCAAGAAGGACGATGAACAACAAGCAATTGTTTAAGAAATCTTGTAGGAACTTAGATTTTTGACCCATAAACCAAAATAGAAAATATCTCCTCTTTGATAAATCTCAAAAAACTAACTGTTTCAATGGCCTGACGGCTTGTGTAGTGTAATAGTTTATTATAACACTTATATTGACCCAAATGAAAAACAAGATATAAAATATTTAAAATGTAAAATGAAAAGTCCATAATCCAATTTTTACACATAGAAGCACAAGCATGTCAGATGCTTTCGGATTTGAGCATGACATTCAACAAGAATTTCTTAACTGAGTATTTGGATTCTCACACATAAAATTTTGCAAACAAAAGGTATGCTGTGCTAAGGCTATTATTTAGCATGCTATGAGTGACATCGGTAAATTTTACTGTTCTCACTTGTCTCTCTAGCGCGTTGAGCTTCATAGTTGGTGATATTTCCTCTCTCTCTCACTCCCTTTTTTGAAAAAAATTTATATTATTATATGTTGTTAACAATTATTATTATATTTATTATGATTATTAATTATTATTATTATTATTATTATTATTATTATTATTATTATTATTATTATTTTGGGAAAACAATATGGTCCTGAGTTCTGACGGGTCCTTCCTAAATGTAGAGATGTAAAAATATAAAAAAAAACTAGGTATTTATATTAATACAACTCGTTTATAGGTACTATACATATACATTTTGATTTAATGACAATAGTTACTAACTATATGTAATGACTTTCAACAATAAACATGTTCCAACAAAATACATGTGCATCTTGTTGGTGATAGGAAGAGGAGGAAACAAAACCTCAACTTGCGCGAAATGATCCAAGAGAAATCCAAAAGTTCTACCAGATGTTCTATGAAACAAAGATCAAAGATGAATCTCGTCATAGGAAACCGTGAGTCCGGACTTTGAAATAATGGCTTGCTCCACTTATCGTATTCATCTGCTATACTGGCTGCATTGTCTTAGTCTTTCCTGTTGTTTTCGCAACTTCTTGCAGTGAAGAGATGGCTAAGCTCTATCAGATGGCATCAGTATTATATGATGTTCTGAGAACTGTGGTTCCAGCTGAGAAAGTTGACGATGAGGTATCGTTTCTAGACCAATGTTATTAATGATCCATGCACTATTTCTAATACCTCATTTCACACTGGGAGACAAGCATAGCTTAAAGGGTTGAAGAAATTTGACGTCGTAATTGACAGGTAAGTAGATATGCACAAGAAGTTGAGAGGATAAAGGAGCATTATGGACCTCATAATATACTTCCCTTGGATACATTAGGCACTCCACCAGCAATTATGGAACTCCCTGAGGTTGGATACGTATACTGAATACTCAGTACTTGATGTTTAGATCTTCATGATACTTACCTTGCTCCAATTCAGTACTTGATGTATAGATCTTCATGATACTTACCCTGCTCCAATTCATTAATATCACAAACAATTAGATCAAAGCTGCACTTAATGCTCTTCGTAAAGTGGATAACCTTCCGAAGCCTGAAGATGAGGGCCGGCCTATCAATGATTTGCTTGATTGGCTTTTGTTGGCTTTTGGCTTTCAGGTAACCTTCAGTCTATATCCCTATCTCTCTACTGCTCCAGTAGTGCATTATAATTTATATATCAGGCTTCTTATCTGTCAATTTTCCTTAGTACTGGATGTTCAATTAACTTCTTTCTAGACCCCAAGGATGTCCAACATTACATGGAGTCTTGTGTCTAGGAGTCCGCTGCAGCATTGAAATGTGGATGTTGTGGTTGGTTCCTTGAGCACTTAGATGAATTATACATGGATGACCTAGGTACCCAGACTTGAAAAAGATTAATGATGCCGAAAAATTGTCAACCAAGTTACAATATACGAGGTCATTCAATTGGAAGCTAGTGTCAATTGGTCAGATGACTCAAGATGATATGTTCCAAGTTTTCTGGCTGTACATCCTGAAATGTCTTCCTGATATATGTGATGCCGATGACCGAACTCACATCATAAGGAGTTCCAGAAAAAAAATGTGATGGATTAAGTATTTACTGTAATTCGATCGGTGGAAAATTATACTATGAGACTTAAAACATTTTAAATATCATTTGAGTAACTCACATGTGAAAGCTTTAATGATCTGCTGTCTCAATGTTTGGGATGAAGAAAGGAAATGTGGCTAATCAGAGAGAGCATTTGATTTTGCTACTTGCAAATGTTGACATAAGGAATAAACCACTTGAAGACAATTCGCAGGTTAAGTGTATATTATCTTTTCTATCAGTCAGCAGCTTTCTTATTTTGGATTTGTTTCGTAGTTTTTTGACTTGTTAAGTTTGGAGATATAACTTGGATAATTTCTGCAGCTGGATAGTCACACTATAAATCACCTGATGGAAAAAATTTTCAAGAATTATCGCTCGTGGTGCGCTTACTTGCATTGTGGATTAAACCTCAAGTAAGTTCATTTTCTCTAAAGGAAATTAAATATCGAGGTTGCTTCATTGAAAATATCATGGCATATTTTTGTTTGCAGGTTCCCTAGTAATGCTGACCGCCAACAGTTGCAGCTTCTTTATATTGGACTTTATCTTCTTATCTGGGGTGAAGCTTCCAACATACGATTCATGCCAGAATGCATTTGCTATATCTTCCATAATGTATGCTTCTCTCGTGACTTGTAATTGATCATTTCCTTTCATATTTGGTTTCTTGAAATTATTTTGTAGTCACCTGCAAATGAACCATTAGGGCACTTGATAGTTGATATGAACTTTTTTTGATAAAGGCATTTGGAGAATTTTTCTTAATACAGATAACTTGATAATTCTGTGCTGATGTTGTCACTGAATCAGACTAATAGTCAGCACCTCATTATACTTGCAACCATTCTCTGTCCCTGATATTCTATAAATATCGGACAGCTTGGTCTACTTAATATTTTTTTATTTTTTTATGCTCTTCCTTCTTAAGTACCACTCAGGCATCATGTCTATGTTCATGATTGCTTTTTCTCCATTGCACAAAAGAGCATTGTTGTTCCATTTGATTTCTCTATAGTATAGTAGCATCCTTTGGTATCCGCCTATTTCAAATTGTCACTCCTTTTCTTTCCTTGGTAAATGAAAATCAGCCTTCTCGAATAGCTCGGAAGTTTAGAGTAAATGATGATTAAAAATAATATTAGAACATTGATCTAGAGATGTCGTCGAGTCAAGTCTCGTCCAACTTACTCATGAGACAGACCACTTTCGAGGTGTTCACTCTGTCCCATATGCGGGACTGACATTCAAAGTACATCTGCAATCCACTTGATATCTGCAGGATCCTTCATTAACAGGTCAAGCTTTAGAAGATGGTGGTGGTTTTAAGCAACTTAGGATCCCGACCAGATTCAAGCAGAAGGATTCCAGGATGGACCATAAAAAACTTAGTTTCTCACAGTCATTTAGAAATAATTTGTATCAAAGAAATTCCTTGAGGCTCCCCTGAACCTGATGATTCCCAAGAAAGTTTGATCATGATATTTCCCGAAAATCGAAATTGTTGATCAATGGAGGAACAATATCACCATTTTCATATCATGAAAGACATGCCTTAAATCACTTATAGTCTCATCTCATCTAGTAATGTCATTTACTAGATTCATCTAGTAATGTCATTTACTAGATTCATCTAGTAATGTCATTTACTAGATTCATCTAGTAATGTCATTTACTAGATGCTTTGGTTTTCTTTATAGCTACAGACTTTACAAAGCTGAGGATAGAAGTAATTTTCAGAAAATATAAGAGATCATTAAATTTTCAGCCTCGAGACTTATCTCATAGGGAATCTAGGTGTCACCATAATCGACTGGATCTGAATTATTTGAAGAAAATTAATGTGATCCAAAATATGATCCATATACCAACCGGCATAGAGTGTAGTAGTTTACATCTTTCTGCCTTTCTTTTGCCTTGTTCAGGACTTGATTATGCACACTAGAGAAAGTAGATGACTTCTTTACATGGCTTTAGAATTGCGAAACTGGACTCTTAGGAATCAAGTAGTGGTGGTTGAGGGATCTCTTCATTATGATACTTCTTAGAGTTAGATGTTTTTGTGACTTTGCCATCTTTATTATGTCTATCTCTTACTGCGAATTCACATCTAATCATCAAATCTTTGAACCTATATGCTCAGTTGATACTCAGTTATGGGGTTCCATGAAAACTAGATAAGGATTGTTTCTTTATGGTAACAAACTCCAAGTCTTGTAAATCATCCTGTCATTCCAATTTTCAAACCATACCAAACGTGGCGATCAAGTATTCAAATTTAGCATAAAATGGACTCTAGATTCAGTGTGGTCTCTGTTTTTCTTTTTTTCTTTGTTCCTTTTTTAATAAGCAGCGAGTACAAAAGATAAAGCTTTCAGTAAAAACTGAAAGCATTTTTGAGTGAGGAAATAGACAAGGAGATCAAAATAAAAAAAAAAAGATCATTGCCAAGTGGCAATGCTACTGTAAATACAAGAAGCAAAATTACAATCCCCTAACTCCCCATGTCGAAGCCCAATACCATAACCCAACCTTGATTTCTCTTAGAAAGTTTTTCTTTTTTCTTTCTTTCACTCACCATAGAGTTGGCTTTGAGCCCTTTCCAAAACCAAGAGATGGAGCTGGGCACAAAGATATCCTTGCAGGGATCCATGTTCTCCACTAGTTAACAGGGAACAAGGAATGAGTTTTCGCAAAATATTGTTGAAATTTTTGTTTTTTTTAATTTCGAAAAGAAAACTAGCTGTCACGCCCCAGTTCCCAAGATACCGGAATATCTCGAAAATTGAGACGCAACACAAGCCTAAATATTTTTTCATATACTATACTTGCCAATGGTTACAACTGCTAGCACACAACAAAATAACTAACCCAAACATCACTATAGATAAAAGTGACAATAATATCAAAATTATTAGATTAGTCCTCACAATCCCCAACTAAATCACATCGACTTACAAAAAATACAAAAAAATACATGTATCGATTAAAACAAAAAATACATGTTCTCCACCAAATATGGCAACTTCTATGAACACTCCAGATTGTCTGATCACCCTATTCCACACTTCCTCAACCACCTACCATGCCAGAAATCAGTCTTTCTCCCATTGCCTATTAAGATAGTTACATGTCTTTAAACTCCTCTTTGTTAGCCATAATGGCTTTCCACTGAGAACATCCTTAAGGAGCCTTGGTTTGGTGAATCATTGTTGATAATTTTAGTTTGGGTAGAAATACTGAAATAACTGTTTTTTGGTGACTGTAAGTTACACGAGTGTCATAAAATTAGCAATTAAGGCTCCGTTTGTTTCATGGAAGATAAATATTCAAAGGAAAAGAAATCAGTTTTATTTTAGAAATTTTTTTCATGTTTTTTGGTTGTATCATGGAAATTAATTTTTATATCATCGAATATTTGTCGATAGCAGTTGGATTGATTGTGGTGGCGACAGGGCAGGTGGTGGTTTATTTTGTTGTTGAGATGGTGGTAGCAATGGTAGAAGTTGTGGTTGTAGTGGCATTGGTGGTGGTGGGGAGTAAGTTGTGTGACGGTGGCAGCGGTGGTGGTTGTGCTATGGTGGCGGTGGCAGCGGCAGCGGCAGCGGTGGCTGTAGTAGTGGTGGTTGAGCTATAGTGATGGCAGTGGTGGTGGTCGTGTTTGGATTGTGGTGATTATGGTGCTATGATGGTGGTGGTTTTAGTGGTTATGTTATGGCATTTATGATGGTGGTGGTGGCAACAATGCTGGTGTTGGTTTGTCATGGTACGGTGGTGGTGTTGATGTCGGTTGTAGCACGATGGAGTGGTCGTGGAGTTGAAGCCGTGTGGATAGAAAAATAATGAAAATCCTTGAAAATCAACATCTCACTTACATTTGGTATGTTGATTTTCCACCCATTAGGCTCTTTTGGAATAACATTTTTCCAAAGATTTATAATTTTATGTGAAACCAACAATAGAAAATTTGAATTCTGGTAAATAAAATTTGAAAAAAATAAATTTCCATTAAAAAAACGGAGATGAACTTATTGTCAAGTGGACACTATGAACAAACATCAAATAATGTATAAGAAAATAAAGTGATTGTCATAATATCTTGGCTATGAGGGGATAATTAGGTGATCATTGTCATCGATTAACGCATCTCATGTGGAGCTCGTGAACATACGTGACACCTGATTCCCAAGGAGGTGATGTGCTGGAGCGGCGCCTACAACATGAGGAAATGGTTGTGCTGGAATTTGTCGCACATCGATTAGGAAGCTGGATAAGTCAAGATTATGAGGCATTTTCAGCTCAATATGTTTTAAAGACAGAGAGGACAAAACAAACCTTGAATCCATAAGAGAAATAAAAATTTAAGAAAGCAAAGAACAAATTGATTTGAAGAATGAATACAAATCCCCTTTTAGAGCTCTTTATATAGATAACTCCATAAAAACCAACTTAGAAACCTACTGAAACAATGACTTTGGATACTCCTAAACTTTGTATAATGTGATAGAAACCTTTAATCCTATTAGGACTCAAAATTGGAAACTCCCAAGGAGTTTTAATAATAGCTAAATAGTAAAAATGGTTTATAAACAAACTAACGAAAATTTGAAAAATCCTATGCATATTAGAAAGTACATGACCATCTTATGTCCTACGTCAAGTTTTATAGAAGTTACTTTCTAAAGACACTTCAACTGACATCATTACATACTTAACATTCAATTAGTTTAAAAAAAAACTGCACTTGTTTTCAGAATATCCTGAACTTGTGAAATGAATAGGTGCTTCTATTGAAATACACAAGGAATCTGTCAGTTAAACTTTTTCTCCTCCCAATGAAACTGGAAACGCTTGAAGATGCCAACGGGGGGGGGGGGGGTATACTAGCTCAGCTCGAAGAGTTGTGGGGATGGGGTCACAAGTCTTGGGTTCGAATCTTGCCAGAGG
This sequence comes from Berberis vulgaris, assembly GCA_963556465.1. NCBI lineage: Eukaryota > Viridiplantae > Streptophyta > Magnoliopsida > Ranunculales > Berberidaceae > Berberis > Berberis vulgaris. The sequence continues at coordinate 34,346,288 of OY747131.1, forward strand.
CGTTTAATGGTTATGGGATCCAGTAAAACCTTGCTTCCCTCCAAAAAAAAAAAAAAAAACTTAAATATGTTCAATTGAAATATTGAACTCTAAAACTTTGCCCAGGATGGATCCTTGGTCTTGCTAATGAAATAATTGGATTAGACTAATAATTTTATTTCCACAGATGGCAGATGAACTTCATGGATTTTTATATAGCAATGTGCAATCTGTCAGTGGAGGAACATTCCAACCAGTACATCAGGGCGATGAATCATTTTTGCGTGATGTTATAACACCTATTTATCAGGTCCTGCGGAAGGTAAACAATCTAAGTTGTGCCCATTTACATGTTCCACTATAAGTTGTTGCATTTGCATCCAGATGTCGTGTCTGAAAAATGAGCTGATATTTTGTAAAAAAAAGGAAGCACGGAGAAACAAAGGAGGAACTGCAAGCCATTCAAAGTGGAGAAATTACGATGACCTAAATGAATATTTTTGGTAACATTTTTTCTTTAACAAACAATTTTGTTTTTCTTCTATTTATTCATTTATTTTTCACTACTGCAGAAAATAAGAACTTACTGTTGTGTTGTGAAATATTTTGTAGGTCTGATAAATGTTTCAAGTTGAAGTGGCCAATGAACCATGAAGCAGATTTTTTTGTGCATACAGAGGAGCCACATCCTAAAAATGAGGTTTTCCCGATGCTTATTATGATGGTTGCTCCTTCTATGTTTTATACTGATGATCTGTACGTCTGTGCAAATTGTATGATTTTCTAATGAGAATCATATTAAAGTCTTGTAGTTTGTTTCTTATAGTATAAATTTCTTAAGCAAAAGAAGGATTATTTAAAGATGTCTAGGATGAGGATTGGTCTATATGGTCTCTGGAGATGCTTGTTGTCTTGGACACGTAGAGGGAAATAAAGAAATAGAAAATGCAAAAATAAAAAATAAATAAATAAAAGAAATGAAAGGGTTTTGGATTCTATTTGTACTGAACCTATCTGAAATAATCTTTTCAATTCCCACTGTTACTCTTTTAGACTTTGGGTTTTCAACCAACTAAAGAAAACTTCACTTTTCGGATACATATGAGTATTAACATTCTTTTTGAATGAAAGAAAGCACCTATGAGCAATTTCTTTGTTGGTGGCTAGTTTATTTATTTATTAATTTTATTATTCGTTCCTTATTTTGTAAGTATATTGTATACAAAATACTTCTTAATAAGAGAAATGAAAATAATGAAAATAAAGAGAAGAATAGGAAAAACCAAACTTACAGTTATCAGGTTCTGGAAATCACTGTCTGCCTCCGTGTCAAATATTCAAGTTTTGGGGGTTCTGTAATAATATTTGATTGTGTTTGCAGCATTTTCTGCTCTCTCTATATACGCAACTGCTGTATGCACAACATAGCAGTTTGCAGTCTGCTGTTTGCTTTTGTCTGAAAAGAGAGAATTCAGTTTCCATTTTATCACTTATTTATCTATTTTTTCGCAGCGTCCGAACCAAGTAACTCCTGGAAAGAGGAAACCCAAAACAAATTTTGTGGAAGTTCGTACATTTTGGCATCTCTTTAGAAGCTTTGACCGTATGTGGATATTTTTTATATTGGCTTTCCAGGTAAAAGAAACTCTGGTTATTGATGAAATTGGCAATGATCATTTCAATTGTATGAAAGATAGATGCAATAGTGCTTTTGATTGGATCAGGCTATGGTTATTATTGCGTGGAGTCCTTCCGGTTCTATTGCTGCTATCTTTGATGAAGAGGTCTTTAGAAGTGTTATGAGTATTTTTATAACTTGGGCTTTGCTCAACTTTTTGCAAGGTAACCTGAATTTTGCTCCTCTTTTTCCTTTCTTATTCTGTTTTTTTCAATTGCCAGTGTAACATGTTGCCTTGGACAATTTCTATACCTGCCTGTTTTATTTGTATCTTTAGTTACAAATTCCATTTTCTTTACGACTTCCTGATCTTCTGCAGCTACTCTGGACATCATTCTCAGTTGTAAAGCTTGGGGAAGCTTGAAGTTCTCTCAAATTCTTCGATACATCCTGAAATTCATAGTTGCAGCTATATGGGTTGTGGTCCTGCCCATTGGTTATTCGAAATCTGTGTTGAATCCTACAGGATTAGTCAAATTCTTTAGTGATTGGACTGGAGAATGGCGAAACCAGTCACTTTATACTTATGCTGTTGTGCTTTATATGATACCTAATATACTGGCTGCATTGCTTTTTCTCCTTCCACCTCTGCGAAGACACATGGAACGTTCAAACTGGCGTATCGTTGTGTTGCTTTTGTGGTGGGCCCAGGTAAACCATCTTGTTTAACCGATTTTCTTTCAGATGAATGATTATTCCTATATTTGCATTTCTTATTTGAAGTTCTCTTTCTGATGAATGATTTTCTGAGTTTCTTACTGATAATATGTTATCTGACGAATGGTTTTCAAAAATAGTATTTAAGTTTTAAGCTCTAGCATTGTTGTGGAAAAGGAAAGATGTAATCTAATTTATCTATTTATATCAGTTAAGGTTATTTCTCTATCTATGTCTAATCTATACTCCACAGATCCACTATCTAGAGAACTAAAGTCACCAATAAGTGAGATGAGTGTTGTCATAACAGATGTAGTGTTAGATGGAAATCAGATGCCTGATGCTTTGGTGTGCTTTTGTTACGATCCTAGTCATGGACCTTCCCCTCCTTGACAGTTCGGGCTTTTGGGAGAGTTGGTTGGTTCTTGACAATTGGTATCAGAGCCAAACCCCACATCCAAGGTTCGATTCCCGGCAGGGGTGACCTATAGGCTGGATTAAAATAATTTAGAATTATGTATGGGCATAGTGTTAAGTTGTTGAATACTGGTAGGTGAGAGAAGCTCATCGGGCCAGTGTCGATAGAGTGGGCTGACGAGGACGTCGACTTTGGAAGCGTGGGGCAATGTTACGATCCTAGTCATGGACCTTCCCCTCCTGGACAGCTCGGGCTTTTGGGAGAGTTGGTTGGTTCTTGACAGCTTTTCAGCTTCCCTGCCTAGAAGGAAACTTTGATATCTGGTTTATTTTCATGATTTGTTCTAAACTGGTGAGGAGGTGGAGGGAGTTTCCGTTTATAGTTTTGTACATACATTGATGCATGTCTTGGGTACAAAGACACATGCATCCATACATGCATAAAACCTTCAATGAACTCACAAAAAAAATTAGTTCATTGACGCATCAAATAATGTAACCAAATGGAAGAATGTTACCGTTTTCAGTCATCCATTTTATTCAAATTTAAACATTTTTTGTGGCTAATAATCTTGGTACAGACCAAGTTTTGTGAGGATAATCTTCATTTGGAGAGATCATCATCATGAAAATCATCGCCAAACTCTACTTTATGTTGGCTGACAAAAGTCTGTAAAAAGTGTGTCAAAATAACATGCCTGGTTTGTTTATTTGTTTAATGTACCTGTGTATTTTCATGCTTGAAGAAAAAAATTGGTGAACTTGAAAGTGAGAATGATGGCATATTTAGAATGTTTTAATGAATGTTGTTTGAAAATTCAACTTCATACTTCTGTTCAAGGGTTAGAGCTTCGTAGGAACAGAAATTTATGAGACTGCTCACCTTATGTTTGGATTTTGTGCAGCCAAAACTATATGTTGGAAGAGGAATGCATGAGGATATGTTCTCACTTCTCAAGTAAGATGGTGTTTCTTTCTTTTTTGTTTTTTAAGGTTCAGTGAACTGATGTTAACTTATATACTCAGATATACTTTGTTTTGGATCCTGCTACTAATGTGCAAGTTGGCATTCAGCTACTACGTTGAGGTAATTTTGTTCATTAAAAACTAACATTAGGCATAAGTATTTTGCCTGAATTATAACTTCAAGTATTGTGAGTCTACTACATTACTTGTCAGTAAGGAGAATCTGTTTTGTGAATTGATAAAATTAATAACTCGAAAAACTAGTCATTTCAAAAGTAGAAAATTTCGAATAGAACTTGTGAAATAGAATATTTCGGAATGATACGGTTTGTTCACTCTAGGAGTGGAGAGGATCAATCTATCATTGTTCCTCGTGTTGTTATTTCTCAAAAACACAAGTAAGCTACGACCTGAGGTATATGTAATTCATTGTATATCGTGTTTTTTTGTTGGTTCTTTATTTTTATGCTTCACAGAGGTGCAAGAGACAAGAAGAAAACTTTTATAGCAGTTTGAGAAAGATCAACTTTGTAATAAACAATTGACAAACACAAATTAGATGTTCTTTGATTGCCTCTATTCTCTATGATCATGGAATGCTTGGGGCCTATCCCCCCAATTACTAATAATAACAGAAAAGCGAAATTCTATAGCTAGTAGCATCAAAATCAAGTTATGATTTATTATGATCTTCAAAAGCTATTTATGTACTTAATATGGAAAAAATAAATACGTGAAGACAAGTTTACACAGTTGTGTTTTTTAACCAAGCCTTAATAGCAATTTTGTCATTTCGGAAATTTTTTTATGTAATTTGAACCCAAGTTGCAAAGTGGCCCCATGGTCCTTAAGTTGTAAACACAACTTTAGTTACTGCATAATCAAAGTATCCAAAGAGATGTAAAGGTCAGTCCTGGATATTAAAATTTCCTTGGTGTGCCAAACATGCTTGTGAAATTTTGGTACTAGTCATGGTTCTAATAGGACATCAAGAGCTGAGCTTTCCTTCACAGCTATATGCAGCTAAAGTTTCACTATCTCTACACATAAACACATACACATTCAGATCATGGATATAAATATTTCCTTCTGTGCAAAAAATATGCTTGTGAATTTTTCAGTTCAGGTTTCTATAATAAATTTGAAATTTGAAAATCTAAAGTTTCACATTCCTGTATGTAGATATTGCCTTTGGTTGAACCAACGAAGCTGATCATGACTATCCCTGTTCCTATTTATGAATGGCATGAGTTTTTCCCTAATGGTGAAACTTCTATCTTATCTACTTATATTTCTCTCTTCTTTCTCTTATGGTAATACTTTGGTCTTTCTAAAGAGTTATTCATGCTGCAGTTACACATAATATTCCTGTCATTATCGCTATATGGGCACCAATTGTCTTGGTAAGCAACCCAGAATACTACTAATGGAATTAGTATCTTAGCAAGACCACTTAAATTAAATATATATATATATATATATATATATATATATATATATATATATATATATTTTTTTTTTTTTTTTTTCTTTTCTTGTAGGTCTATTTTATGGATGCACAAATATGGTATGCTATATTTTCGACCATATGTGGTGGTATTCATGGAGCCTTCAGCCACCTTGGTGAGGTTAGTTGGTCGTTCGTTCTATATCGTGTTCAAACTTCAAATCACTAATCTGGGTCTACATTGAAGTTTTCATTTTGTTAACTTGTTTCCATAATATGTTTTCTTTTCTCCTTAATAACTTAACTTTAATATATCATTTTCTGTCAAAATAAAACTGCAAAGGTATAATCAATTGTTTTTGTACACGTCAACAATAAAGTTGTTCGTTAAATTTTTCTTAGATACGAACGCTTGGAATGTTGAGATCCAGATTTGAGGCTGTGCCAATAGCTTTTAGTGAACGTCTTGTACCAACTTCGAAAGATGAAATGAAAAGGAGGGACCAGGTAATTGATTCGGCTAAAATTGATTTCATTTGTGTGTACTCATCTGTAAACTTCTTGCAATTGTAAATCACTCTAGTTTTAGTGATCTACATAAAAAATATAAAAAGAAAAAAGAAAAAACCCAAACTAAAACATATACAGTTTTGCTTAATTCATAAGCTCTACTGTAGCAGGACGAGGCATGGGAGCGAAAGAACATTGCAAAGTTCTCCCAGGTGTGGAATGAATTCATTGACTGTATGCGAATGGAGGACTTGATAAGCAATAGGTTGTTCCTTGAACTTGCTTGACAATCACATGACTTGCTTTGTCGATAGCTTTTGCATTTTCTCATTTCATTCTTCATCATGCAGAGAGAGAGACCTGCTGCTTGTGCCATATTCTTCAGGTGACGTGTCCGTTGTTCAATGGCCCCCATTCTTGCTTGCTAGTAAGGTATATTTCTCACTCTCACATAACTGGTTACACTTCCTGACATGTACCCATGCCATTATTCTGTGACCTCTCATTGCCTTCTCCGTTGGCGTTGATAGATACCCATTGCATTGGATATGGCAAAGGATATCAAGGGTAAAGAGGATGTGTATCTTTTTAAAAAGATCAAGAATGATGATTACATGCATTCAGCAGTGATCGAATGTTATGAAACATTGAGAGATATATTATTCGGCCTTTTGGATGATGAAAGAGATAAAATGTAAGTAAGAATGTTGACCACTTAAGTTCATGAACAGAAGCCATTGATACTACTCATACTGTGTGCTTTTACCATCTCAATTTGTTGGAAACACCTAATTTTTGTTTTATGTTCATAATCCTATAGGATCATTAGGCAAATATGTTGTGAAATAGATGCTAGCATTGAAGAACGCAGATTCTTGAGGGATTTCCGGATGAGTGAGCTGCCTCAGCTCAATACTAAGTTGGAAAAACTTTTTAATATTCTGGTAACATTCTCACATTGTCCTGTTTTCGTACTCTCAAACGTTGCTCATGATTCAGGTATTTAAGTCAAGGGTTTCAGTTATCTTTACTTACGAGTTGTTGTTATCAGAAAATTGCAAATGAAGATGATGAGAGTATGGCACCCATTATCAATCTCCTTCAGGACATTATGGAGATTATTACTCAAGATGTCATGGTTAATGGGCACAAGTAAGTTGCAACTTAAATAATTATTTGAAAAGATATATATATATATATATATATATATATATGACAATTTCCTAACAACTATTTTTTTTGTTTTACTGTAGAATCTTGGAAAGATCCCACCAGCACAGGCACGATAATCAGAATGACAAGAAAGAGGAGAAATTTCAAAGGCTGAACCTTGGCTTAATGAGAAACAGATCTTGGATGGAGAAGGTATTAGTATTATCATTGATTTCATTGAGTTGTTGTGCCTATTATATCAGTCATGTTGTTATATTTGTAATTTTTTATTTTCATCTTTGGTACAGGTAGTTAGACTTCATTTGCTTTTGAGCGTGAAAGAATCTGCTATAAACGTTCCAATGAATTTGGAAGCTCGTCGGCGGATCACTTTCTTTGCTAACTCTCTATTTATGAATATGCCAAATGCTCCAAAAGTTCGTAACATGCTATCTTTCAGGTATGATCTTAACAGCCCATAAGTGTTATTATTTGTGAATTGGCCAAACTCTCTATGCCAAGTCAGAGTTAATTTCAAAACAAAATACCCTAACGGGTGGTCTCCCCAATGGATTAGTGATGTACATTTGAAAGCCAAGTATGTAAGGGAGAGATGTAGAAGGTCAAGTGGAACCAGACCAATGGAACCTTTTTTGGGGTGATTTTTGGCTATGGGAGAAGTGTAGACTGATTCAATTAAGAATAATATGCCCATAATCTATGTTTGTGCTTTCAAATTAATTCAAAAATTTTTAAATCAATTTGGGCAAATTCTCTATTCAAAATTCAAATTAAGTAAAAAATTAAGTGAACTTTTACTTTAGTTAACCTATTTCGACTTTCTTGTATTTTGAATTTTGTTTTGTCCTTGAGTCCTGCACAATTCTCTGAATTTTGTTTCCAGGTCAAAATATAACTATTGAGTTTCAAGTTTGGTCAACCTACTTTGACTTTCTTACCCTTAAGGTTAGGACTTTTCCATTTCATGTTTAAAGGCTATAAAAGAGATCCCCCCTCCCTTGTAAACAGGGTTGTGTTTTAGAGAATTGGTTTTCTTTTATTCTTATTAAGGTGCTTTTAAATCTAGGACTTAGGGATCCATCTTAGATTGTAATCAAATTATCATGATGACCTTCAAGCTATTCTAGATTGAAGATTCAATTGGGGAGAAGAGGCGGAAGTTCAAGATAACCCCTAGAGTTTCGGTTGTCTCTCCCTCAATGTCATTTTAGTTGAATTTATCAAGGACTGAATCGATTGATAGATTTTTACATCTCTCTATCAGATATATGTAGTAGATTTAGTTTCTCCCATCAAGTGTATTTAATGAAGATAGATGAGCAATCTCTATATTAGTGTTATATTAGTGTTAAGGAGAGGAAGGTTGTTCTCATAAATGGCTTATGCGTGGAAAGTGACTTCATGCTTAGGTGAGGGGACATCTGGCGAGATATGAGAAGGGGAAGACGCGGCTGAGCGCAAGATGGTTGGTAAAGTGAAAAGACTAAATGAATTTATAATGGTGTGGTGTTGGATCTTGGGAATTGATGGAGAAGGCTTGAGAGATAAGATCACGATTGTGGAATTGAACACAAGGTTTTCAGTGTTTGCGCCAAGGAAACACAAACTCTTCATAAAACATATTGTACCCTTGTCTGACACATATCCGACACTGACACTCGCCTGACACTCGCCTGACACCTATGTAGTAAATACAGATAACAGACCCCACCGATTTAAGATTAAGCAGATTAATCGGGATTAATCACATTGAATCGGTCTACTTTTTCAAAGTATACATTTTTATACCCTCTCACTCATGTAAATTATAACAAATAACATATCTTGACATGAAAGATTAATAAAACAAGTATTATAGAATAACAAAAGTCATATTATAAAACAAATTTCATGTCCAAAACATCATTCCTCATAGAGCAACAACCACCACCACCCAACAGGATGACAACCACCAACCAATAGAACAATCTCAATTTATCACCAATTTTTCAGTGACTTACCGATTTACCACTGATTAATCAGTGGTTGCTAAACCCAACCACTAAATATCTAGTTCTGATCGGTCTACCCCCGATTTACACTAAATCATCGAATAATCGGCGATTAATCGCCGCATAAATAACCCAGCCCGACACGCCTCCAACACGTGTCGTACACATGGTCAACATGTTAGCAGATGCCATACACATGGTCAGTATAGTCAACGTGTCAGATACCCAAAACTTGACAACCAACTTTATTTTATTTTTTACTTTTAGGTGAACGTATATAACCACCAAATTTGAAAGTTGTCAATTCATTGAAATCCTTTCAATTGTAGTGCAAGATAAAGAGGGTGATGAAGCATAAAAGTAGTCTATGCTTATTTTCTCATTTGCTTCTTATCTCCTTTACTTATTCTCTCCTCTACTTTATTTTTTTTCGACGGAGTGTAATGTTCTTCACCAATTTTTTTACATCTACTCTATGTTTTTGCTTATCTATGTTAATATTTTCTTTTCTAGCACAATTTGTGCTTCATTTTCATCTTCATACGTCTTATTTTTTTACATAAATTCTTTCTTTGTTAGATTATTATTATGTTTGTCTTATAAAAAGGGTATGATGTGTCGCCGTATCCTCAAGTCCTAGATTTTAGAAAACTGTCAAGTCAACGTGTTGTGTCCATGTCCGACACAATGCGTTTGCCTGTGTATGTGCATCCTTGATTGGAGCTATTGTATGTGTTGCGTTGGGTCGTTGAGCTCTGCATGGAGCTTGATTGTGCATGGTTGAGATAGCACACACTGGAAGATGGAAGTAGATGGTCGTTGTTGGACGAGAGACAAAACATTTGCTTATCATAGTGGGTACCAGGGAAACTCGAGCCACTTGTGTGTTCCAAGGGGCTTTGAGGGGACTAATTGGAAGAAATTCCTAATTGATTGGGGAAATAAATGGTGGTTTCTGGCCAATGTAAATACCTGATGTGTTGAAACAAGTGGTCATAACTCGAATGTTGAAATTTGATATTATGTTTGTTTTTACTACTACCTTTCAACAACCTAGTGAGAAGTTTGTTGAGCAGTCGAAACCATGGTCTAGATGGGGAATGCGACAGTCAAGGTGTCACGATCCTAGTCATGAACCTTCCCCTCCTGGACAACTCGGGCTTTTGGGAGAGTTGGTTGGTTCATGACAATTGGTATCAAAGCCAAATCCCACATCTAAGGTTTGATTCTCGTCAGGGGCGATCTATAGGCTGGATTAAAATAATTTAGCATAATGTATGGGCATAGTGCTAAGTTTTTGAATACTGATTGGTGAGAGAAGCTCATCGGGCCAATGTCGATAGAGTAGGCCGACGAGGACGTCGACTTTGGAAGCGTGGGGCAATGTCACGATCCTAATCATGAACCTTCCCCTCCTAGACAGCTCGGGCTTTTGGGAGAGTTGGTTGGTTCATGACACAAGGCCTAACTCAGGGCTGTGGAGGTAAGGAATGGGTGTAAGGAGCTGATCTCCTTCACACCGGTTGGTGGCTTACGGGGTCCAAAGTTGTGGGATCTTTATCGCACCACAATGATACTTGTTACGACTCCTGGAGGGGATTAGGAGGAGAGCAACCGATGGATCCCTTAGTGGTCGTCCCTGTTGCCTATTAATGAGCCTTGATTGTTTGGGAGACATGCGAGGAAGCTCAAGGATGGATCGGGAGAAGAAAAAGGACTTGGGGAGGCTTTTAGACTACTTTTAATGGGAGGAGTTGGGGGAGAAGCGTTTGAGGTGAGTAGTTTGGTTAGAGAAGTGGTGGTTGCCAAGGACAGTACGTGGCATATCGTAAGTAGACCAAGTCTGTATTGGGTCACTTACAAGCCAAGGTCTGGAACCAACTTGTTATTATTGCGCTCTGAATCCTAGAAACTAGTGACTGGTACCCATGGAAATATAACTTATCCCACTTGCAAACCAATGGCATCAAAAAAAAAAAAAAAAGCAATGACATCTGTTCCATCAAATGTTTGGGAGAAGCGGGCTCAATGATCACTTCGAGCCAAAATCGTACTCCCACAAGAGAAAGATTAGTTTCATTTTACTCCATTCCATCGACGAGATGCGTCTATATGCTTCATCAAGCGAGAGTTGGTGGCATCAAGTTTCTGGGTAATAAGAGTAAATTGATCGTCAACCTCGATGTTAATTTGCAGAAGGTTGGGATGGAGGATGAGCTAAATCTTCTTGTCTTTGCTAATAGGATATCATCACTTATTCCAAAGTAGTGAGTCCTCTTCTTCGGAGTGTTATGAAGTATTGTCCACCTTGAACCACCACATTGGTACGGGCATGGCCTAGGGCACCATCTGTTGAGGGGTTCGACTAGTTTGTTCTTAACGAGGACATCAACTTGCCGTTTTCGACTTTCTGAAGGTGTTGAACGGGTTTAAACCCACTTAAGTTATTGTTGGGTAGAATAAATAGGTAATCCACTTCCTAATAGATAAAACTCCATGCCCAGAAGCCAAGATAGGGGCTAGTGTTACGGGTGTTCATGTTGGGGACAATGTCGTTGATGTTGCTATGTATAGTGGACCTAGGTGCACACACTTACACAACGCGTCAACAAGTAGTATTAGATTTTCTAATTATCAATGCTTTATGCTTGTTGTGGGGCTGACTTAGAGCCAAAATCACAACAATTGTAATATGGTTGATTATAATATGATTAGTTGGTGAATATAGAAGAAGGATTTTGATTCTTATGGGAGAATAATTTCATTTTTATCCATACACCAATTGCGTGAAGTAATGTTTCACTCCCCAAATACTTGCCTACATCAGGTAGTCTATTTCTAGTGTACAAACAAAGTGGGCTGCACCAAACCTTTGCTACTACCAACCCTAAATTGTCACCAATCATTATTGTTGGTTGTGGACAATTTACACTAGTTTGTGAATCAATCTATCCTGAGTCTAGCTAAAGGGTATTGGAATAGACTAGGCATGAGACTAAACTTTAGTTCAGTCTATTTTTGAACTACTATTGGAGATACACACAATCTAAAAACAACTTGTCCTTCGAGACTGATTGATCTCAAATCTGATTGATCTCAAATCTTACTGCAAGTGAACAATTGTCTATTGAGTTACAAAACCTACATGCACGGGTCAAATCTTACAAGGAGGGCTTAATCGAAGTTGAAAAACTTGTTCCAAAATCAAATTTGAAATGCTTAACATATAAAATAAAGAGTTATTGATGAAAATATAAAATAAATAGAAGTGCATGAAATTAAAATGCAAAATAATCCTAAATGTGAGAGTTAGGGCATTGGGTTTACCATCATGAGATAACACTATTAGGCCACTCTTAGATTAATCTTTTCCAAAGTCATTAACACATCCTAAGGTAGACTTTCATCTCACCTGAGGATGGAAAATATGGCATTATGAGCAAATTAATTTCAAGCCTGTTATATCAGTAACCTAAGAATCAAATATGAACAAAGCTCTGGAAGTTGTTCCGGAGGTATGGGATGGAGAAGATAATATGTGGAAGCCAGTCATTGAAGCTAAATATGAGCCTTAAGACTCTCAGTGGTTTTCAAATTATTCTATGGTGACAAGTGCTACTAGCACATGGAGTAGTATATTCAATCTAAAGGCTAGATTTATATGTGTTAAAGTGGCCTTATGTACCATAACCTTGGTTCACTAGTGTTCTATGTAACAAAAGAAGGGAAGAGCGAGTGAGTTTGGGCAATTGGTAGAGTTGAATGAATTTGCATGTTTTTATAGCACCTTGAAAGGTTAGCAATTGGGAGTGGCTTTTGTTTCTAGCATTGAAAAAATTACAATATTCCTGACCATTCTGGAAGAAGGAGATCCTACTAGTTGCAATCTTTATGTGCACATAGTGCCTTCAAAGGAAGTTTTGGCATGCAGGAGAATGCAAAACTATGGGCTCTTTTTTGGTGTTATAGCTTTTGAAAGATTCGAGGGCTCCTTCTCATCTTTCAATCAAAAGAATTGTGGGAAGCTTGTTCTCTTTGCTATGTCTTGGTGTATTTGGAAGGATCAGAGTGCTAGGATTTTTTAGTGAAATGTTTTCGTACTTTAGGAGGATATGTGGTTCTTCTATAGCATTGGGTGTCTCCTTGTCCATCTTTTATAAGTTTGGATTCCTACAGTATTGTATAGATCTCTAATAAGGGACTCGAAATTTTACCTAATAGTTGGTATAACCGATAGTAAGATGGCATGTAGTAGTCCATCCCATCAATTGAATGCAAAACTTACAAATAACCACTTACAATAAGCTACAACCAATCTGGAAGTTAATGACTTCTTGATAAGGAAGCACAAACTCTTCAAAAAACTTGCCGTATCCATGTTCGACACATATCCGACACCGACACTCGCTCGACACGCCTCCGACACACGTTGGACACTTGGTCAATATGTTGGCAGGTGTCAGATACACAGTCAATGTGGTCAACGTGTCGGACATGGCTCTGATACACTCGAAACTTGGTTAGGACACAGTCAAGACTCGAAAACTAACTTTGTTTTATTTTTTACTTTTAGATGTTTGCAAATGATCACCTAATTTAATGGTTGTTGATCCATTTGAAGTGAACAAATAGGCAAAAAACCACTAAAGCATAGAGGTAGTCTATACTTCTTAATCTTTGCTTCTTATTCTCTCATTTGCTTCTTCTCTCATATACTTCTTCTCTACTATAGAGCGTCATCTTTTTCAAGACACTTTAGAAACATACTTTAGTAGATTATTATTTATTTTTATATGACTTGAAAAATTAGTATGACGTGTCCCCAAGTCCTAGTTTTTGGAAAATTGTCGAGTCAGCGTGTCGTGTCGCGTGTCCCTTGTCAACGCATCCTTGCTTCTTGATGATGTGGCATTATGCACGTGCATGCTCAAAACTACACATGCTCACATGTCTAGAATAAACAAAATGTGCATGAACCATGCAAACACCTTAATAAGTTGTGTGCCTCATGTCCTCAAGGCCTTCTTCCTTTGTATCCCTCTTTTTTCTTCAAGTAGAATATCAACTGAATTTAAAAAAAAATGTCAGTTGATGTGACTTAGTGTCTACTAGAATTGAGATCTGAGTTTTGCTTACTACGGGCAACCACAATAGCAGAATACTACGTGGATCCACTAGTTTCAATTTTGAAGGTGAATTGGTTGTAGGCACCCCGCAGGTTAGTGTTCCCAAGCCCATGAGAGCAGGATTGACACACCAAAACGAATTTGGATCTGGCTTTGATGGGCTCTTGCAGTGCGAATGCTCTCTAGTATATAGGATTCATTGATGTAGTGAATTATATTTTCTTTATTGTGGGTTATGAAGTTGAGGAGGCAACGTCAGGAAAGGAAGGGTACTTATAGATGATAGATCCTTTCAAGTGGTCATTATTAGGAGAATTTTTATCTTAAATTTATTATTTCCAGTAAAGGGAGTTATAAGTTGTCTTGTTGATCATGTATGTACCTAGTAAGCAGTTATTCAAGGAGAGTTCTAACGTCCTGGAGGATTGTTATTTTCTTCCTGTTTAGTGGATGACTTTATGAATTTCAGTTTTGTATAGATAGAAATATTTGCATTTAGCCTAAGTTTGTGAGGTTGCAAATCTTCTTTGTAATTTTCTTATCTCTTCTTCAATTTAAACTGTGGCATTGATAAAAGGAAAAAATAATAAGAATCTGGGCATCTTCAAATTGAACTACTCAATCATGGACATGTTTCATCACCGAGCCATGTTCTTCTTAGGTTAACTCTATCAACATTTGCTATCTTTTGTATTACATGCCAATCATTACTAAAGTTTCTGCTATTTGACATGTTGAACCTGAGAATGAACCTTGCACCTGTGAACCCATGATCCATTTTTAGATTTTATCTTCTCTGCTTCGGTTCTCAAGTGTTCAGGAATACTTTATTGAATAATTGGCAGTATCAAGTAATCTATGTGTTCTATGCCTAGCTACAGTAACCCTATAGCTCTTCTCTCACCTTGCTATTGTGTTGTAGTGTTTTGACTCCGTATTACAAAGAAGATGTTCTCTATTCAGAGGAGGAACTTGACAAGGAAAATGAGGATGGAATATCAATTTTGTTTTACTTACAGAATGTATATCCAGGTATTTAGGGATGCACCCCAGTTCCATTCTTATTCTCTTGTTTGCAATTGGTATAATCTTTGTAGTGTTTGTGATAAACAAAAATAGATGAGTGGAGCAATTTCCTGGAACGTATAAATGATGCAAAAGATGTTAGTGTTTCCAAAGAGAAGATGGATTTAGTTCGTCAATGGGTATCTTATAGGGGACAGACGCTTTTCAGAACAGGTTTGGACGTTATAAAAACAAATGCCTACTTTGTTTCCATGTCATTTGTTTATGATTCTGTATCTAAACCACTCTGTTGTATTTCTACTTCGCATCAGTGAGAGGGATGATGTACTATAGGCAGGCACTAGAACTGCAGTGCTTCTTGGATATGGCTGAAGATCATGGTGTGTTGCCTCTTTTCAAAGATTCTATTCGCTAGCTTTTGGGATGTGGATCTTTTAGCCTACGTTTCATTGCTTTTATAATCTCTTTTATAAACAGCTTTTAATTCTGAATTTCATTGACAGTTTTTTAATCATCATCTCCCTCTCTTGTGAGATTATCTTTTTTTTCGTTTTCAGATATTTTCGGTGGTTATCGGAAACCCACTAAGAATCATCGCGAACAGATGGCTTTTGCTGCCCGCTCTCAAGCCATTGCAGACATGAAGTTCACCTATGTTGTTTCTTGTCAAATTTATGGTGCTCAGAAAAAATCCAGTGAGGCTCGAGATAGGAGTTGTTACCAAAACATTCTTACTCTCATGTTAATGTAAGCTATTTGCATCTCCAATAAGACTGAACTAAAATAGATTATTGCTTTTATTCTAGGTTTGATGGATCTAGGTGCAACATGATTTGATAATCGAAACTTTTCCCAACTTGGACAGGTATCCGTCACTTCGTGTTGCTTACATAGATGAAAGGGAGGAGACGGTGAATCAAAAACTTGAAAAGGTTTATTACTCTGTTCTTGTCAAAGGAGGAGATAAGTTGGATGAGGTAAGTCGTTCTTATTGTTGGACACGTGTATAAATATGAAAATGAATTTCTCTGAGTGCTGGTATCTTTCTATCAAGATCCAGTGTGCCCAAAGTATTACTAATTGATTGGAATTGATCTCAAGACACCCTACTTTATGGTTTATTTTGGTGTTTACATTCAAAGAAAATTTGTTAGTGATTATCAATATTTAGCAAGCTTATTTAGGGTTTCCTATTAGGATTAGGCCTATTTTTCCTATTAGTAGACCTTATTTTTCATTTTATTTATTTATTTAATCTATTTTATTGGTAATTTTAAGGCCTAAGTCCCCACAATGTAATCAGTTGTTTGACTTGAAATTTTTCTTAAAAATTTCAAGAGTTGGGGTTTTAATTGTAATCTTAGTTTTCCAATGATAGTTTCTTAATTTTCTGCTTCCGTGAAATTAGTTCTATTAATTTTGGTATAGAGTGGTAAGATCTTGCAAAAGATGCTACGTGTAAACTTGCAAGGATGGAACGTCTGAAACAGCCCTTGCTGACCTCTGAGAGGTAATTGAGTTTGTCTTGGTTAATAAAAACTTGAAGCTATCCGGGTTTCGCTGGATAATACAAAGAAGAGGCGAGTGATGATTCCTTAGAGGCTTGGACCTACCCTCCTTCCTTTGATGTGTATGAAGGAGAAGATGGATCAAAATTTTCTAATTCAAATGACAAGGCTATAGGAATCATTTTGAGCATTTTCATGTAAAAATGAAAAAAAAAAAAATCCCAAATTTGACAAAACTTAGTACTTAGTCAAGGGGTAGTAAGACTTGTGGTGGATGATATCACTAGTCCAGGCTTCAAACCCTATCAATGGCATGTAATTGATTAGGGATCCGTTAAAAACTGTTCTAAACCTTGAATAAACATTGAGAAAGAACTCGGTTTCGAAGTAGAACTTGTTGAGCCATGTCCATTCAAAGGAATACAAAGCTACAATCAAGAATGGACTGATGGTTTTCCGTAGCCCATGGAGCAAAACCAACATATCTTTTCGTTCTAGATGTGGAGAGGATGATTTCTATGATTTCATTCAAGATTAGCAACCCCTTGAGCAAGGGCATTTTCACCTAAATCGGATTGGAACAAAATCTCGATTAGGGTATGATTACCCCTATCAAGATGTCTAGAAGAGCTTTCTTCATACATTTCCATCTACAGAGGTTAGGTGTAGAGTTGAGTCGCTTGTCAAAGAAGAAATTTTTGTTGTTAAGTATGGATCTCATCTTGCAATATTTCCATTAAGAAGCCCATTAACACTAAGTGACGTTCACAAAGATCTACTTCAGCGAGGTCCATTTTTTATATACGCCTCAAATTGGGGACCAACATCTTTGAAAGCTCTATTTTAGAAGATGGGTATATTTGACGTATCCAGACTATTTGTTCTTATGTTCTTTGCCCACAAACAATACCTTTCCCCACCATTAGCTTTTTATATGCCGATTCTCACCACCAACATTGAAGATAAATCACATTTGCAAGAAGAAGAGGATACGGAGATTCTTCAATAGAAGGAAGATTAAGAAGTGTTGAAGGTGAAAAAGGAAGAACAATAGGAGAAAATTAGGGCTGAAGAAGGAATAAGAACAATTAAATTGAAAAATTAGACATGCCTCCCCACATGGGCATTTTTTTAACTTACCTCCCCACAATTAAAAACTGTGACTCTAGTGAGATGGTTGTTTTGGTCATGTAAAAAATGACCTAACCTTTGGCTGATAGAAGCTATGACTCTAGGAAGGAAAGTCTAATTCCTGATTAAATGAGGAGGCATCTCTAAGTAGCTATTATTATTGGGGGACAAATCAAAATTTCCCTTATGTTATTGATGGAATCTTCAGGGGTCTTATATAGATAACTCCATGATAACAACTTAGAAACAAAAAATGAAAATTACTTTCCTAAGCTATCTTTATAGCAACTTTTTAAACATATTACAACTCAAATTTGATACTCGACTCCTAAAGACTTCTATAATATCCTATATAATAAAAAGGTATTAAAAAAATTAAAAAATATAAAAAAGCTTTGGAAATTCCACAAAAATTAGAAAGTACACGACCAGCTGATGTTCTACATCTTTGAACTCGCTTTATGGACACTATTCTTGATCCTTTGGTGGCAGAGTTTGTTGCTCATTTCCACACTAAACATTTTCAAAAGATTTGTAAAAATGCAATTGCAAAATTGGGTCCTCTCAGTAGAGGGTACATAGGGTACATTATCTGATTTTCATGAATGGATGCCAAGCTTTGGTAATCATATTGTGTGTAATGAGAAACTACAAGCCGCAAATTCTAAGGTCAACTAGTTGGTGAATTTTCAGAAATTTCATCCTCGAAGCTCGAGACGAGCTTTTCCAAGCTAGGGAGTTTGACTAGAGTTTCATCTCAAGACGGAATTTAGGGGTTATTTTGGCAATTATATTAAGAAATTTTGTTAGCGATTGGTAATATTTAGCAAGCTTGTTTAGGTTTCGTATTTGGATTAGACGTGGTTCTCCTCTTTGGAGTACACTTTCAAAATAAAGCATGAGGCCTTACAATGTAATAAATTGTTTGAGTTGACATTTTTATTGAAGTTGAGAATTGGATTTTAACTAAAAACCTATTTTCCCATAGTTTCTTAATTTTCTGCCTCCGCGAATTTAGTTCTACAACTAGGGAACAAAGAGAGCATTCGGGGCAAAGAGAGACATGGAAGGAAGTTAACAGACCGTTGTTTAGAGTTAAATTTGACTATGATGATCTGTGGTCCCCACCCATCTTATTTTCCTTTATAATTGTCAATTTCAGATTTTATACATAACAAAAGTCTTTGAGCTACTATAAATAAGTTGCATACTCCTTAATTGGCATCATACTAATCATCTATCTGCTGTCAGTTAGTAATGGAATTATATAACTTCTGCAACAACGTTGTCATGTCCAAACAGACCTCAAATCTCCCCAAACTACATTGGGTGTGATCCCAAGCCCCGAGAAATCTTCAACAGAAAAACTTGTGTGCTCAAAACTTCAAGAAGCTTATTTGAGAGTAGATGGTGGATCCAAATGTGCTTGTGGACATTAGCAATGAATTTGAACCAAGGATGACGTATGAACATTAATCGGCCTTGGAGTAGAGTTTATGTTATTCTGTTGTTTGTCAGCTGGGTGATCCCCCCCTCCATGTTTCTATATACATGGCCGAGTTTTATCGATAAAACTAAATAAATAACTAAACCAAATGTGATGTGAGGGATATAGCATCATGGATAAACAGAAATAATTTAAGTCGCCCTATCCCTGCGTAGTTACATATATGTTTCTTGCTACCAAATTTTGTTTGATATCCTTTTTGGCATGATTTGGATCCAATCTATAGAACATATGATACCATGTATGAATTTTTTCTATTAGGAAATCTACCGAATCAAACTGCCAGGCCCCCCTACTACTATTGGTGAAGGGAAGCCTGAGAACCAAAATCATGCCATAATATTTACTCGAGGAGAAGCACTTCAAACCATAGATATGAATCAGGTAATATCCATTTCATTTCCGATTCTTATAAGATAAATTGAGATATTGATTTTCATTTTTTAAACCTGTGTCATGTTCTCAGGATAATTACATTGAAGAAGCTTTCAAAATGAGGAATGTCTTGGAGGAACTCCTAAAATCTCGTCGTGGGGACCGAAAACCCACAATTTTGGGTCTCAGGGAACATATATTTACTGGAAGGCTAGTCTAACATATACTTTAGAATCTTTTGTGGTTCTTGATGATATATGCTTTTCTCTAAAAGCACACACTTCTTAATAAATTAGATATTTCTTCACATGATCAATTGTAAGTGCCTTTGTGCTTAACATTTTCTTTTGGTTCTTTTACAGTGTTTCATCACTTGCTTGGTTTATGTCCAACCAGGAGACCAGTTTTGTGACTATTGGACAGCGAATATTGGCTAGTCCTCTCAGGTAAAGATAGCATGTTTACCTTCAGAGTTACGATTGAACATTTTGGTGTCTGTTGTTCCTGAACTTTGCGAGTTTGTGTTGATTATTAAGTATATGGCTACTTGCAGTCAATGCATTTATTTAATAGGAACTTGTTCCACCTTAATTCAACTTTTAATTTCCTTTGTTAGAATAAAATGAAACTAAAATAAGACTATGTTATTACTGAAATCTTGGATACATAAAAGCTTATGCTAGGAACAGTTATTTTAAGACGGAAAAATCTAGCTTAGTAGCTTAACAGAACTATGTAACCGAAATTAGTGGAAATACTCGCTTACTAGAAAAGGAAATACTTATAGGAATTCAAAATAAATAGGAACTGCTAACTAACTTGAGTACCCACTAGTTGAACGAACCCAATATCTACTTAAGAGGCCACCACAATTTTTGGCGAAGCCACCAATGTTATCAGGTGATCTGCCAAGGCTCTAAAGGCTTGGTTTTAGTTCAAAGTGCCTCGCCCAAGCCCTTAGAGAATTGCAGATCCCATACATTAGTTAAGGTGTTGGCGACTAACCCAAAATTTGATACCTTTAAAAAAGGCTTCTCCTTAGCGATGCATTGCCTTGCCTCGCCTCACCAAGGTTCTTGTTACGGACTTTGGCGCCTCACATCTCACCTTGCCCCTGATAACGTAGGCATTTTTTCTTATAGATTTCTTGTAGAATCCTACATATCGTAGTACGTCCCCACTAATTCAAAATGGTGAATAGAGAGTACCATTATAAACTTTTCTCTTCCCCATTTGAGTTTTTCGTGACACTCTGAAAAACATAAATCTCTATGTTGCATGGCCAACTAGATCTTTACTGTTCTCCGGAAAGATGCTCGTAAAGCATATTGTGGTACAACTGTGTCATTTTAAAATCTATAATAGTTGTCACTTGTCAGATTTAACCAGTGTAGTCAAGACATGGTTTTCACAAAAATCTGCCTCAAAATGAGGCAATGCAATGCAATAAAATGAGGCGTGCACCCAAGCTTCAGGTGTGAGGCAAGCCTTACTATTTTTCCGTTGTTATTTTATCATCTTTATTTTTACATAATAATTAGTTTATATAACCTCACTGTTAGTATAGTATAGAAGCCCAAAGCTCACCCTAAATTTAGGGCTTGAGTTGATTGAGAAACAAAACTTTGTTGGCGTCGCGGGTTGAAAGAAACTCTACTCCAGAACTTCAAATCTTCCTTCCTTCAAACCTTGTTGTGGTCCAGAATTGAACTCTCCTTGTTTTCTTGTTTAAGTGTGAAATGAGAAAGAACTAGTTTACCTTTTAGATGTTTCTGTCGCCGATTCTATTTTTATGTTTTGTGTATGGTTTAGTGGATGTTTGAACGTTACTTGATGCTTATGTAGTTCATTTTTTTATATGTTTTGCGACTTTGTTGTGTTTCGATTTGGATTCTATGTAATTTGTGACTTTTTTTACTTGCTTGTTTATGATATTATGTATATGCAATATGTTACTGATTTATTATGAAAAGAAATTCAAAAAATATTGTTTATGATACTATGTATGCAAGATGCTACTATGATTTACTAGGAAAAGAAATTCAAAAGGCTTTGTTTACGATATTATGTATGAAGTATGCTGCTACAATTTATTAAGAAAAGAAATC
Organism: Berberis vulgaris; assembly: GCA_963556465.1. Taxonomy (NCBI): domain Eukaryota; kingdom Viridiplantae; phylum Streptophyta; class Magnoliopsida; order Ranunculales; family Berberidaceae; genus Berberis; species Berberis vulgaris. The sequence continues at coordinate 34,367,887 of OY747131.1, forward strand.
CAAAAAATGTTGTTTATGATATTATGTGTGCACATGCTACTACGATTTATTACGGAAAAAATTCAAAAAATAAGCTAAGTGCACTTCATGTCACTGCTGCAGGCGCATCACCTTGCGCCCTGCGCCTTAGGCGTTTTCAAGCAAGTTGCACCTCGCCTTCGCCTCAATGCCTTAACTACAGTGATGATTTAACTACATGGAAATCGAAGAAAAGAATGCAAGGCAAAAGAAAAAAAAGACAATTAGAAAGGAAAGTGGGGTTGACATCAGTTTCTCATAGCTGTGAGAGTCATAGTAATTAAATGAATAACAAATCTTCATCAAGTTCCATTTCTTAATAATTTCTTAGCCCTCATTTTTGCATTAAATTTCTTTAACACACTGGGTTTAGGAAAAGACCAAGTTTAGTTTGTATAAGCTTGGTCTGGTTGCACATTTAAGTTTCAGATCTTTGTTTGTTTTTATCTTCACAGGGTCCGCTTCCACTACGGCCATCCTGATGTCTTTGACCAGAATTTTTCACTTGACTAGGGGAGGCATCAGCAAAGCTTCAAAAATAATTAATCTGAGTGAAGATATATTTTCAGGTAAAGTAAGGCATTATTAACAATACAGTTGACTGAAGTTTGTCAGAGACTCAGATGGCTAATCATAGAAATATCTGCAGGGTTTAATTCAACTCTACGTGGAGGATATGTAAACTCATCATGAATATATGCAAGTTGGGAAAGGGACGTGATGTGGGAATGAATCAGATATCGCAATTTGAGGCTAAGGTAGCAAATGGGAATGGAGAACAGACACTTAGCCGCGATGTTTACCGGCTAGGGCGCCGCTTTGACTTCTATAGAATGTTATCATTCTATTTCACCACGTTGGTTTCTACTTTAGTAGCATGGTATGTAAACTCTATAAAGCTTTTCAATAAAACTGTCAATGTGTGTAGAAAATGGCTGAACATCAACACATGATACCACAGAAGCTTAATTAGTAAGATATTGGCTTCATACACTATGCTTGTTAATTTCATTTGTCCTCTCGTGTTGGCATGGACATGGAATTTTAACATGCATAGCCCACACGGCACATCTGTGTAATGTCAAATTCCTTTACTCCAATTGGTCAAGATTGGAGCTGACAACTTCCATAAGGTTCTTTTAAAGATAAAATTACAAATGTAGCAGCTAACACTTACTCTGCCTTCCAACATAAAGTTTCTATCACTTATCTTGTAGAAGGAAGGGCACTCGACAGCCAAATACTAATTTTTTCTAGAATATATTACATGCCTTTCAGATTCAGAAAGACTCTCAGTTTCATTTTCTTCATTTTCTGTTTCAGGTTACGGTGCTTACTGTATATGTATCTTGTATGGGCGTCTATATCTGGTTCTGAGTGGTTTGGAGAAGGCAATTTTAGACAATCCAAGAGTCCAAGAGAATAAGTCTCTTGAAACAGCTTTGGCTACCCAGTCTGTCTTTCAGCTAGGCTTGTTACTTGTGCTTCCCATGGTAATGGAAATAGGTCTCGAAAGAGGGTTCCGCACCGCACTTGGTGATTTTATTATTATGCAGCTGCAGTTGGCCTCTGTGTTCTTTACCTTCCAGCTTGGCACAAAAGCACATTACTATGGAAGGACAATATTGCATGGAGGTGCCAAATACCGAGCTACCGGTCGGGGATTTGTTGTGTTTCATGCAAGGTTTGCTGATAACTATAGGTTCTATTCACGGAGTCATTTTGTCAAGGGGCTTGAGCTGGTTATACTATTGGTCGTTTATGAAGTATATGGGCATTCCTATCGGAGTTCCAGTCTATATTTATTTGTCACATTCTCTATGTGGTTCTTGGTAGCCTCGTGGTTGTTTGCTCCTTTTGCTCCTTTTGTTTTCAATCCTTCGGGTTTTGAGTGGCAGAAGACAGTGGATGACTGGACAGACTGGAAACGGTGGATGGGTAATCGTGGTGGTATTGGTATCCAACCTGATAGAAGTTGGGAATCCTGGTGGGACTCGGAACAAGAACATCTGAAATACACAGATATCAGGGGTCGAGTACTAGAAATAATATTGGCGTGTCGCTTCTTGGTCTACCAATATGGAATTGTCTACCACCTTAACATTTCCCACCATAGCAAGAGTTTGCTGGTATAGTTGTATCCATAAAAACTGTGTTTTTTCAGTGATCTTCTATTGTCATTCCCTACACCATCTCACGATATTCTCTTTTTCATAGGTTTATGGACTTTCTTGGGTTGTTATGGCTGTTGTTTTATTGGTTCTAAAGGTATGTGCATTGAAAGAACTTCTGGGAAATATTCCATTAGAGTTGGTCATTATGTTATCTAGATATGATAATGAAGATGAAGGTCGGAGCTTGATTCATCCCTCAATTGTCACAACATTTTATTTGGGCTAAAAGGGTCCATTTTCTATTGCCCATTTAGAAAAACACACCCAACACCATCCCCCCCCCCCCCCCCCCCCCAGTAAATGAAAATGATTGTTTCTATGAATATGAATTCAATCTTCTTATTTTGCAAAATGCAAGCGAAGTGTGCCTAATAGCAAAACTAACATAACTGCCTGTGTGTTTCTGTCATTTAGTCTAATAGAGATGCTGTGTTTCTTGATGCAGATGGTATCAATGGGTAGACGAAGATTTGGTACTGACTTCCAGCTGATGTTTAGAATCTTGAAAGGACTTCTATTCCTGGGCTTCGTATCCGTCATGACAGTCTTGTTCGTAGTTTGTGACCTCACCATAGCTGATGTCTTCGCTGGCTTAATTTGTTTCTTGCCCACTGGTTGGGCTTTCATTCTCGTAAGTGCATTGAACTTTTGAGCTCTTAAGAAGATAGCTTGTGAGATACCTTATCAGATGGTCCTTTGTGGGTTCCAGTACAGGGAGTTGTGCAATCCTCTAGGTTTGAACTGATTGACAGAAGCATCCAACTGTTTTGTTGTGTATGTCAATCAGCTCAAACCTGATTGATGGATTCATTGTTTGAGCCCACTAAGCCATTATTATCATGCTTTTAATATGATTTAATGAATCTAGCATTGTGAAGGGGAAATTATAATGCTACTAATGCCACTTTTCTTTTTCCTCCATAAAGATTGGGCAAGCGTGCAGACCCTTCTTGAAATATATTGGATTCTGGGAGTCGGTAAAAGAACTAGCAAGAGCATATGAATACATCATGGGCCTCATAATCTTCATGCCTGTTGTCATATTATCATGGTTCCCTTTCGTATCGGAATTCCAAACACGTTTGCTCTTCAACCAAGCATTCAGTAGAGGCCTGCAGATCTCAATGATTCTTGCAGGGAAGAAAAAGAGGACATATCCCAATTGAGTTGTCCATAGATTATTTTTGTACCACATTTTTTGACACAACACATTTATCATTATTGTTTACATTGTCAAGGAAATAGTTTAGTCATCTGAGTCTTTCAATGACACTGTTTCCTAACTGCTATTTTCTTGTATTTCAATGGATTTCTTGGTTCATTTTAATTATCAGAACAAATGCAACAAGAAACAGGATGTGTTTGTTATATTCTAGTGGATTATGGATTCACATTAGGGTTTATATGCTATTAGCACCGAAGTCAAAACAAACTTTATGAAAACCATTAGGGTTTATATGCTACTTACAGAGTTTGCACTATCATATCTTCAGTACATATATCTTTTCTTTTTCTAGTTCAAAAGATAAAGGAATGACATCCTGTACATGTCACTTACATGTCAATCAAACCAAATACATAGAAGTCTTAAAATATATTATTAAGTGGAGGTTGCCAAGCTAAGTTCACTTGGACCAACCCAGCACCATTCATCTGTTGAATTGCCACTAAAGAGTTTCTTGATTTCTCCATTGCGCCAACATTCTGTGAACGACAAACAAAAAGCTTCAAGGCTGCTGCTATAAATAAAAGGGAATAAACTTTTGTGTTTTTTATATAGAAGCTGCATAAATCACTACTGATCCAGACTTCTACTGATACTGCAGTAGTTCATCACAACATATGTAATTTGTACTAAAAACTTACCATAGGCCACATTCATGCCAGAAGCATGTACAGGGTCTCTTACCAGGTCAGTTTTGAATCAGAGATCTACGATGTTCATATTTTCTAAAATCCTCGTGATTTGTACGTTGTTTATTTGACAATCTTGTCCGTTGATATTGTAGGCCTTATTGAATATATCAATATCAGTATAGGAGGTTGCAAAATAAAATGAAAAGTTGTTATAGATTGGGATACAAAATTTTGGAGTTGATTGGATACGCATCTAGGTTAACCCAAACCTAAAATTTCTAATATCACAAGCCATGGAAACAATGGTATATCGAGGTTTATCATGCGATGTACACCCATGAAGGTGTCATTAACATGTCCATGAGGTGGCACATCCTGTCATGAACTAACTAATTCTCCCAAAAGCCCGAGCTGTCCATGAGGGGAAGGTTCATGATTAGGATTGTGACATTGCCCCACGCTTCCAAAGTCGATGTCCTCTTCGGCCTACTCTATCGACATTGGTCCGATGGTAGCCCTTCTCTTTTTTTTTTTTCTTTTTTTTTCCTCTTTGGGGTAGCTCCACTCACCTACCAGTATTCAACAACTTAGCACTATGCCTATACATAATGCTAAACTATTTTAATCCATCCTATAGGTCACCTCTGTCGGGAATCAAACATTGGATGTGGTGTTTGGCTCTTATACTAATTGTCATAAACCAACGAACTCTCCCAAAAGCCCGAACTGTCAAGGAGGGGAAGGTTAATTATATGACCTAGGATCATGACACATCCCTGCACGTGTGTCAACGCCACATGCGTCAAGGCCACAAAATGGTATGTGTCCCATTGAGATAAGGCTTGGGACATATGAGACAAGGCTCGGGACACATGAATCTTTGCATGTGATCTTACATGCAACCAATGGAAATTGTCCAACTCTAAGGTTCAGTCAATAGAGTCAGGACATGGACCATCCTAAGGACACATGTCACATGGAAATTAATGTATTTACTTGAAAATTCATTCTAGTTAAACCTTTCACTAGATATATACATCCTATTGGTATTATATTTCACAAGAAAGCATAACAAGTGTTAGTATTACTTGGAAAAAGTTAGACGATTTGAAGGATAATTGTAATAGCGAGGAATATTGATTGAGGTAAGTACCCTTACTCACCTAGATCTTGTTATGTTACATCAAGTTATGTACTTTTTAGTTTAGGAATCACATGTTGGGGTGCCCAGACTATTTTAATTGAGATTACATGCCATAATTCCATTGAAAGACCCAATTTGTTATGTGATAGAAATTAAAATTTTGGGTATGACTACTGGTCCAAAGTAAATTTTTTGGTACCAAGTACTTTATTATGAAAGTGATATGATAATTGGAGAATGTAGTTCTCAAACAAATGATTTTATGTGGTGTGCTTGATAGCAAGGATTGTGATTTTGTTTTTCGAGATAATTCGGGTTGATGATTTTAAGAAATATTTCGTTGTGTATAGAAAGAACGTGGAAATTTTGGTTGTAATTTTATATTTTTCAATATAATGTAAGCATTTTAAACTCTTACATGCCATATAAAGAGTCTCACAAAACTCATAATGTCATACAAACTACATATTGCATAAGAATCATTTATGTAACAAAATTTTTAATACTAAACTAAGGTTATAATGGGTTAAAATGTATGAAAAATGAGATTAGCCTAATGAAAAAAATATATATTTTGAATTTTGAACGGACTATCGATTACTTGAAAAAAAGAAATATTTCCTTAAATTTCAACATTTTTCGAGAAATCACATTCCTGGCTTGATAGTAAGTGGACATATAAGTAAACTTATGTATGGGTGTAGACCTTTCGACTTGTCTCCACCAGTATTACTACATCATCTCATTATCTAGGTAGTTTTTATATTATTTTTGAAAACCAAAGCATTTATATACTTAGTTCCATTTGGATATTTTTAATCCTAGATGTATAATATTTTTATGACAATGTACTGGTGGTTTGGCTATTTGTTTAGTTTTTTTAAAACTTACCCAAATAACTATATTATTTTTAAATGAAGAATTGCATGACACATCTCTTGAGATTGAGGATTTCTTAGGAAACTTCATGAGGAACCTATTGAGTATCACGAATCAAATCCTTGTGCTATGTAGAAAGCCTTTCCTTTTTCCTTCTGGAAAGCCTTTTCTGAATGACTGTAATATGATCGTGTATGACAAACTTTAATATAATATGTACATTTAAGCAATGTAGTCAAAGCCATTCAAAGTCACCGCTTAAAGCCAAAAGCCAAGCCAAGCCATGACATCTCGCTTCGCCTTGGTCAAAGCCATGCCACTGCCCCGAAGCCAAAAAAAGCCAATGCTTTTAGCTTTTTTTTGTTGAAGTATGAAGCCACCAAAGCCATGGTTTCATTAAACAAATTATTTGTTTAATTTAAAAAAAATTGTATTTTTTATCTCTCTTCTTTTCAATTTTTTTTTGTCTTTCTCCTTCTCTCTTTAGAGCTTTACGGCTAAATCAAATAGCTTCAATGGAGCAGGAGTTGGAGATCTTATTCTAGGTACGAATCTTCTTACCTTCAACAGAACTTCACCAGAATTTCCACCGTCATGACCCGAAAAAAGAAACTCACATTTATACATTGATTATCTATGCATTAATAATCTATACATTAAAATGTTATCAATTTTTTATTACTTAAGGTGATTGATTATGGAACAAAGCCGTGGGGCAAGGGAAAGTGGTTCTCCGATAGACATTGGCTCGGATTGCTCCCAAATTGGCCTCCAATTGAGCCTACAACGTACAAACGAGTTTTGCTTCTTCGTTAAGCACAACCGAACTTGTTTGTTGAGTCAAACATGTCCCATTTGACATTATAATGTGCCACGCGAATATTGAAATCAAACGGAGTCCATTTGGTCACTCAAATCCTTGTATTCTCGGATTGCACCCAAATTGGCCTCCAATTGAGCCTACAACGTACAAACGAGTTTTCCTTCTTCGTTAAGGACAATCGAACATGCTTGTTGAGTCAAACATGTCCCATTTGACGTTATAATGTGCCACGCGAGGATTGAAATCAAACGGAGTCCATTTGGTCACTCAAATCCTTGTATTCTCAGATTGCACCCAAATTGGCCTCCAATTGAGCCTACAACGTACAAACGAGTTTTCCTTCTTCGTTAAGGACAATCGAACTTGCTTGTTGAGTCAAACATGTCCCATTTGACGTTATAATGTGCCACGCGAGGATTGAAATCAAACGGAGTCCATTTGGTCACTCAAATCCTTGTATTCTCGGATTGCACCCAAATTGGCCTCCAATTGAGCCTACAACGTACAAACGAGTTTTCCTTCTTCGTTAAACACAACCAAACTTTTTTGTTGAGTCAAACATGTCCCATTTGATGTTATAATGTGCCACGCGAGGATTGAAATCAAACGGAGTCCATTTGGTCACTCAAATCCTTGTATTCGCGGATTGCACCCAAATTGGCCTCCAATTGAGCCTACAACGTACAAACGAGTTTTCCTTCTTCGTTAAGGACAATCGAACTTGTTTGTTGATTAAAACATGTCCCATTTGACGTTATACTGTGCCACGCGAGGCTGAAATCAAACGGAGTCCATTTGGTCACTCAAATCCTTGTATTCTCGGATTGCACCCAAATTGGCCTCCAATTGAGCCTACAACGTACAAACGAGTTTTCCTTCTTCGTTAAGCACAACCGAACTTGTTTGTTGAGTCAAACATGTCCCATTTGACATTATTATGGTGCCACGCGTGGATTGAAATCAAACGGAGTCCATTTGGTCACTCAAATCCTTGTATTCTCGGATTGCTCCCAAATTGGCCTCCAATTGAGCCTACAACGTACAAACGAGTTTTGCTTCTTCGTTAAGCACAACCGAACTTGTTTGTTGAGTCAAACATGTCCCATTTGACATTATAATGTGCCACGTGAATATTGAAATCAAACGGAGTCCATTTGGTCACTCAAATCCTTGTATTCTCGGATTGCACCCAAATTGGCCTCCAATTGAGCCTACAACGTACAAACGAGTTTTCCTTCTTCGTTAAGGACAATCAAACTTGTTTGTTGTGTCAAACATGTCCCATTTGATGTTATAATGTTCCACGCGAGGATTGAAATCAAACGGAGTCCATTTGGTCACTCAAATCCTTGTATTCTCGGATTGCACCCAAATTGGCCTCCAATTGAGCCTACAACGTACAAACGAGTTTTCCTTCTTCGTTAAGCACAACCAAACTTGTTTGTTGAGTCAAACATGTCCCATTTGATGTTATAATGTGCCACGCGAGGATTGAAATCAAACGGAGTCCATTTGGTCACTCAAATCCTTGTATTCTCGGATTGCACCCAAATTGGCCTCCAATTGAGCCTACAACGTACAAACGAGTTTTCCTTCTTCGTTAAGCACAACCAAACTTTTTTGTTGAGTCAAACATGTCCCATTTGATGTTATAATGTGCCACGCGAGGATTGAAATCAAACGGAGTCCATTTGGTCACTCAAATCCTTGTATTCGCGGATTGCATCCAAATTGGCCTCCAATTGATCCTACAACGTACAAACGAGTTTTCCTTCTTCGTTAAGCACAACCAAAGTTGTTTGTTGAGTCAAACATGTCCCATTTGACGTTATAATGTGCCACGCGAGGATTGAAATCAAACGGAGTCCATTTGGTCACTCAAATCCTTGTATTCGCGGATTGCACCCAAATTGGCCTCCAATTGAGCCTACAACATACAAACGAGTTTTCCTTCTTCGTTAAGGACAATCGAACTTGTTTGTTGAGTCAAACATGTCCCATTTGACGTTATACTGTGCCACGCGAGGACTGAAATCAAACGGAGTCTATTTGGTCACTTAAATCCTTGTATTCTCGGATTGCACCCAAATTGGCCTCCAATTGAGCCTACAACGTACAAATGAGTTTTCCTTCTTCGTTAAGCACAACCAAACTTGTTTGTTGAGTCAAAAATGTCCCATTTGACGTTATAATGTCCCACGCGAGGATTGAAATCAAACGGAGTCCATTTGGTCACTCAAATCCTTGTATTCTCGGATTGCACCCAAATTGGCCTCCAATTGAGCCTACAACGTACAAACGAGTTTTCCTTCTTCGTTAAGCACAACCGAACTTGTTTGTTGAGTCAAACATGTCCCATTTGACATTATTATGGTGCCACACGTGGATTGAAATAAAACGGAGTCCATTTGGTCACTCAAATCCTTGTATTCTCGGATTGCTCCCAAATTGGCCTCCAATTGAGCCTACAACGTACAAACGAGTTTTGCTTCTTCGTTAAGCACAACCGAACTTGTTTGTTGAGTCAAACATGTCCCATTTGACATTATAATGTGCCACGCGAATATTGAAATCAAACGGAGTCCATTTGGTCACTCAAATCCTTGTATTCTCGGATTGCACCCAAATTGGCCTCCAATTGAGCCTACAACGTACAAACGAGTTTTCCTTCTTCGTTAAGGACAATCGAACATGCTTGTTGAGTCAAACATGTCCCATTTGACGTTATAATGTACCACGCGAGGATTGAAATCAAACGGAGTCCATTTGGTCACTCAAATCCTTGTATTCTCAGATTGCACCCAAATTGGCCTCCAATTGAGCCTACAACGTACAAACGAGTTTTCCTTCTTCGTTAAGGACAATCGAACTTGCTTGTTGAGTCAAACAAGTCCCATTTGACGTTATAATGTGCCACGCGAGGATTGAAATCAAACGGAGTCCATTTGGTCACTCAAATCCTTGTATTCTCGGATTGCACCCAAATTGGCCTCCAATTGAGCCTACAACGTACAAACGAGTTTTCCTTCTTCGTTAAACACAACCAAACTTTTTTGTTGACTCAAACATGTCCCATTTGACGTTATAATGTGCCACGCGAGGATTGAAATCAAACGGAGTCCATTTGGTCACTCAAATCCTTGTATTCGCGGATTGCACCCAAATTGGCCTCCAATTGAGCCTACAACGTACAAACGAGTTTTCCTTCTTCGTTAAGGACAATCGAACTTGTTTGTTGATTCAAACATGTCCCATTTGACGTTATACTGTGCCACATGAGGCTGAAATCAAACGGAGTCCATTTGGTCACTCAAATCCTTGTATTCTCGGATTGCACCCAAATTGGCCTCCAATTGAGCCTACAACGTACAAACGAGTTTTCCTTCTTCGTTAAGCACAAACGAACTTGTTTGTTGAGTCAAACATGTCCCATTTGACATTATTATGGTGCCACGCGTGGATTGAAATCAAACGGAGTCCATTTGGTCACTCAAATCCTTGTATTCTCGGATTCCTCCCAAATTGGCCTCCAATTGAGCCTACAACGTACAAACGAGTTTCGCTTCTTCGTTAAGCACAACCGAACTTGTTTGTTGAGTCAAACATGTCCCATTTGACATTATAATGTGCCACGCGAATATTGAAATCAAACGGAGTCCATTTGGTCACTCAAATCCTTGTATTCTCGGATTGCACCCAAATTGGCCTCCAATTGAGCCTACAACGTACAAACGAGTTTTCCTTCTTCGTTAAGGACAATCGAACTTGTTTGTTGTGTCAAACATGTCCCATTTGACGTTATAATGTTCCACGCGAGGATTGAAATCAAACGGAGTCCATTTGGTCACTCAAATCCTTGTATTCTCGGATTGCACCCAAATTGGCCTCCAATTGAGCCTACAACGTACAAACGAGTTTTCCTTCTTCGTTAAGGAGAATCGAACTTGTTTGTTGAGTCAAACATGTCCCATTTGATGTTATACTGTGCCACGCGAGGACTGAAATCAAACGGAGTCTATTTGGTCACTTAAATCCTTGTATTCTCGGATTGCACCCAAATTGGCCTCCAATTGAGCCTACAACGTACAAACGAGTTTTCCTTCTTCGTTAAGCACAACCGAACTTGTTTGTTGAGTCAAACATGTCCCATTTGACATTATTATGGTGCCACGCGTGGATTGAAATCAAACGGAGTCCATTTGGTCACTCAAATCCTTGTATTCTCGGATTGCTCCCAAATTGGCCTCCAATTGAGCCTACAACGTACAAACGAGTTTTGCTTCTTCGTTAAGAACAACCGAACTTGTTTGTTGAGTCAAACATGTCCCATTTGACATTATAATGTGCCACGCGAATATTGAAATCAAACGGAGTCCATTTGGTCACTCAAATCCTTGTATTCTCGGATTGCACCCAAATTGGCCTCCAATTGAGCCTACAACGTACAAACGAGTTCTCCTTCTTCGTTAAGGACAATCGAACTTGTTTGTTGTGTCAAACATGTCCCATTTGACGTTATAATGTTCCACGCGAGGATTGAAATCAAACGGAGTCCATTTGGTCACTCAAATCCTTGTATTCTCGGATTGCACCCAAATTGGCCTCCAATTGAGCCTACAACGTACAAACGAGTTTTCCTTCTTCGTTAAGGACAATCGAACTTGTTTGTTGAGTCAAACATGTCCCATTTGACGTTATACTGTGCCACGCGAGGACTGAAATCAAACGGAGTCTATTTGGTCACTTAAATCCTTGTATTCTCGGATTGCACCCAAATTGGCCTCCAATTGAGCCTACAACGTACAAACGAGTTTTCCTTCTTCGTTAAGCACAACCGAACTTGTTTGTTGAGTCAAACATGTCCCATTTGACATTATTATGGTGCCACGCGTGGATTGAAATCAAACGGAGTCCATTTGGTCACTCAAATCCTTGTATTCTCGGATTGCTCCCAAATTGTCCTCCAATTGAGCCTACAACGTACAAACGAGTTTTGCTTCTTCGTTAAGAACAACCGAACTTGTTTGTTGAGTCAAACATGTCCCATTTGACATTATAATGTGCCACGCGAATATTGAAATCAAACGGAGTCCATTTGGTCACTCAAATCCTTGTATTCTCGGATTGCACCCAAATTGGCCTCCAATTGAGCCTACAACGTACAAACGAGTTTTCCTTCTTCGTTAAGGACAATCGAACTTGTTTGTTGTGTCAAAAATGTCCCATTTGACGTTATAATGTTCCACGCGAGGATTGAAATCAAACGGAGTCCATTTGGTCACTCAAATCCTTGTATTCTCGGATTGCACCCAAATTGGCCTCCAATTGAGCCTACAACGTACAAACGAGTTTTCCTTCTTCGTTAAGCACAACCAAACTTGTTTGTTGAGTCAAACATGTCCCATTTGACCTTATAATGTGCCACGCGAGGATTGAAATCAAACGGAGTCCATTTGGTCACTCAAATCCTTGTATTCGCGGATTGCACCCAAATTGGCCTCCAATTGAGCCTACAACGTACAAACGAGTTTCCTTCTTCGTTAAGGACAATCGAACTTGTTTGTTTAGTCAAACATGTCCCATTTGACGTTATACTGTGCCACGCGAGGACTGAAATCAAACGGAGTCTATTTGGTCACTTAAATCCTTGTATTCTCGGATTGCACCCAAATTGGCCTCCAATTGAGCCTACAACGTACAAACGAGTTTTCCTTCTTCGTTAAGCACAACCAAACTTTTTTGTTGAGTCAAACATGTCCCATTTGACGTTATAATGTGCCACGCGAGGATTGAAATCAAACGGAGTCCATTTGGTCACTCAAATCCTTGTATTCGCGGATTGCACCCAAATTGGCCTCCAATTGAGCCTACAACGTACAAACGAGTTTTCCTTCTTCGTTAAGGACAATCGAACTTGTTTGTTGATTCAAACATGTCCCATTTGACGTTATACTGTGCCACGCGAGGCTGAAATCAAACGGAGTCCATTTGGTCACTCAAATCCTTGTATTCTCGGATTGCACCCAAATTGGCCTCCAATTGAGCCTACAACGTACAAACGAGTTTTCCTTCTTCGTTAAGCACAACCGAACTTGTTTGTTGAGTCAAACATGTCCCATTTGACATTATTATGGTGCCACGTGTGGATTGAAATCAAACGGAGTCCATTTGGTCACTCAAATCCTTGTATTCTAGGATTGCTCCCAAATTGGCCTCCAATTGAGCCTACAACGTACAAACGAGTTTTGCTTCTTCGTTAAGAACAACCGAACTTGTTTGTTGAGTCAAACATGTCCCATTTGACATTATAATGTGCCACGCGAATATTGAAATCAAACGGAGTCCATTTGGTCACTCAAATCCTTGTATTCTCGGATTGCACCCAAATTGGCCTCCAATTGAGCCTACAACGTACAAACGAGTTTTCCTTCTTCGTTAAGCACAACCAAACTTGTTTGTTGAGTCAAACATGTCCCATTTGATGTTATAATGTGCCACGCGAGGATTGAAATCAAACGGAGTCCATTTGGTCACTCAAATCCTTGTATTCTCGGATTGCACCCAAATTGGCCTCCAATTGAGCCTACAACGTACAAACGAGTTTTCCTTCTTCGTTAAGCACAACCAAACTTTTTTGTTGAGTCAAACATGTCCCATTTGATGTTATAATGTGCCACGCGAGGATTGAAATCAAACGGAGTCCATTTGGTCACTCAAATCCTTGTATTCGCGGATTGCACCCAAATTGGCCTCCAATTGATCCTACAACGTACAAACGAGTTTTCCTTCTTCGTTAAGCACAACCAAAGTTGTTTGTTGAGTCAAACATGTCCCATTTGACGTTATAATGTGCCACGCGAGGATTGAAATCAAACGGAGTCCATTTGGTCACTCAAATCCTTGTATTCGCGGATTGCACCCAAATTGGCCTCCAATTGATCCTACAACGTACAAACGAGTTTTCCTTCTTCGTTAAGGACAATCGAACTTGTTTGTTGTGTCAAACATGTCCCATTTTACGTTATAATGTTCCACGCGAGGATTGAAATCAAACGGAGTCCATTTGGTCACTCAAATCCTTGTATTCTCGGATTGCACCCAAATTGGCCTCCAATTGAGCCTACAACGTACAAACGAGTTTTCCTTCTTCGTTAAGGACAATCGAACTTGTTTGTTGAGTCAAACATGTCCCATTTGACGTTATACTGTGCCACGCGTGGATTGAAATCAAACGGAGTCCATTTGGTCACTCAAATCCTTGTATTCTCGGATTGCTCCCAAATTGGCCTCCAATTGAGCCTACAACGTACAAACGAGTTTTGCTTCTTCGTTAAGAACAACCGAACTTGTTTGTTGAGTCAAACATGTCCCATTTGACATTATAATGTGCCACGCGAATATTGAAATCAAACGGAGTCCATTTGGTCACTCAAATCCTTGTATTCTCGGATTGCACCCAAATTGGCCTCCAATTGAGCCTACAACGTACAAACGAGTTTTCCTTCTTCGTTAAGGACAATCGAACTTGTTTGTTGTGTCAAAAATGTCCCATTTGACGTTATAATGTTCCACGCGAGGATTGAAATCAAACGGAGTCCATTTGGTCACTCAAATCCTTGTATTCTCGGATTGCACCCAAATTGGCCTCCAATTGAGCCTACAACGTACAAACGAGTTTTCCTTCTTCGTTAAGCACAACCAAACTTGTTTGTTGAGTCAAACATGTCCCATTTGACGTTATAATGTGCCACGCGAGGATTGAAATCAAACGGAGTCCATTTGGTCACTCAAATCCTTGTATTCGCGGAATGCACCCAAATTGGCCTCCAATTGAGCCTACAACGTACAAACGAGTTTTCCTTCTTCGTTAAGGACAATCGAACTTGTTTGTTTAGTCAAACATGTCCCATTTGACGTTATACTGTGCCACGCGAGGACTGAAATCAAACGGAGTCTATTTGGTCACTTAAATCCTTGTATTCTCGGATTGCACCCAAATTGGCCTCCAATTGAGCCTACAACGTACAAACGAGTTTTCCTTCTTCGTTAAGCACAACCAAACTTTTTTGTTGAGTCAAACATGTCCCATTTGACGTTATAATGTGCCACGCGAGGATTGAAATCAAACGGAGTCCATTTGGTCACTCAAATCCTTGTATTCGCGGATTGCACCCAAATTGGCCTCCAATTGAGCCTACAACGTACAAACGAGTTTTCCTTCTTCGTTAAGGACAATCGAACTTGTTTGTTGATTCAAATATGTCCCATTTGACGTTATACTGTGCCACGCGAGGCTGAAATCAAACGGAGTCCATTTGGTCACTCAAATCCTTGTATTCTCGGATTGCACCCAAATTGGCCTCCAATTGAGCCTACAACGTACAAACGAGTTTTCCTTCTTCGTTAAGCACAACCGAACTTGTTTGTTGAGTCAAACATGTCCCATTTGACATTATTATGGTGCCACGTGTGGATTGAAATCAAACGGAGTCCATTTGGTCACTCAAATCCTTGTATTCTCGGATTGCTCCCAAATTGGCCTCCAATTGAGCCTACAACGTACAAACGAGTTTTGCTTCTTCGTTAAGAACAACCGAACTTGTTTGTTGAGTCAAACATGTCCCATTTGACATTATTATGGTGCCACACGTGGATTGAAATCAAACGGAGTCCATTTGGTCACTCAAATCCTTGTATTCTCGGATTGCTCCCAAATTGGCCTCCAATTGAGCCTACAACGTACAAACGAGTTTTGCTTCTTCGTTAAGCACAACCGAACTTGTTTGTTGAGTCAAACATGTCCCATTTGACATTATAATGTGCCACGCGAATATTGAAATCAAACGGAGTCCATTTGGTCACTCAAATCCTTGTATTCTCGGATTGCACCCAAATTGGCCTCCAATTGAGCCTACAACGTACAAACGAGTTTTCCTTCTTCGTTAAGGACAATCGAACATGCTTGTTGAGTCAAACATGTCCCATTTGACGTTATAATGTGCCACGCGAGGATTGAAATCAAACGGAGTCCATTTGGTCACTCAAATCCTTGTATTCTCAATTGCACCCAAATTGGCCTCCAATTGAGCCTATAACGTACAAACGAGTTTTCCTTCTTCGTTAAGGACAATCGAACTTGCTTGTTGAGTGAAACAAGTCCCATTTGACGTTATAATGTGCCACGCGAGGATTGAAATCAAACGGAGTCCATTTGGTCACTCAAATCCTTGTATTCTCGGATTGCACCCAAATTGGCCTCCAATTGAGCCTACAACGTACAAACGAGTTTTCCTTCTTCGTTAAACACAACCAAACTTTTTTGTTGAGTCAAACATGTCCCGTTTGACGTTATAATGTGCCACGCGAGGATTGAAATCAAACGGAGTCCATTTGGTCACTCAAATCCTTGTATTCGCGGATTGCAACCAAATTGGCCTCCAATTGAGCCTACAACGTACAAACGAGTTTTCCTTCTTCGTTAAGGACAATCGAACTTGTTTGTTGATTCAAACATGTCCCATTTGACGTTATACTGTGCCACATGAGGCTGAAATCAAACGGAGTCCATTTGGTCACTCAAATCCTTGTATTCTCGGATTGCACCCAAATTGGCCTCCAATTGAGCCTACAACGTACAAACGAGTTTTCCTTCTTCGTTAAGCACAACCGAACTTGTTTGTTGAGTCAAACATGTCCCATTTGACATTATTATGGTGCCACGCGTGGATTGAAATCAAACGGAGTCCATTTGGTCACTCAAATCCTTGTATTCTCGGATTGCTCCCAAATTGGCCTCCAATTGAGCCTACAACGTACAAACGAGTTTTGCTTCTTCGTTAAGCACAACCGAACTTGTTTGTTGAGTCAAACATGTCCCATTTGACATTATAATGTGCCACGCGAATATTGAAATCAAACGGAGTCCATTTGGTCACTCAAATCCTTGTATTCTCGGATTGCACCCAAATTGGCCTCCAATTGAGCCTACAACGTACAAACGAGTTTTCCTTCTTCGTTAAGGACCATCGAACTTGTTTGTTGTGTCAAACATGTCCCATTTGACGTTATAATGTTCCACGCGAGGATTGAAATCAAACGGAGTCCATTTGGTCAATCAAATCCTTGTATTCTCGGATTGCACCCAAATTGGCCTCCAATTGAGCCTACAACGTACAAACGAGTTTTCCTTCTTCGTTAAGGACAATCGAACTTGTTTGTTGAGTCAAACATGTCCCATTTGATGTTATACTGTGCCACGCGAGGACTGAAATCAAACGGAGTCTATTTGGTCACTTAAATCCTTGTATTCTCGGATTGCACCCAAATTGGCCTCCAATTGAGGCTACAACGTACAAACGAGTTTTCCTTCTTCGTTAAGCACAACCGAACTTGTTTGTTGAGTCAAACATGTCCCATTTGACGTTATACTGTGCCACGCGTGGATTGAAATCAAACGGAGTCCATTTGGTCACTCAAATCCTTGTATTCTCGGATTGCTCCCAAATTGGCCTCCAATTGAGCCTACAACGTACAAACGAGTTTTGCTTCTTCGTTAAGAACAACCGAACTTGTTTGTTGAGTCAAACATGTCCCATTTGACATTATAATGTGCCACGCGAATATTGAAATCAAACGGAGTCCATTTGGTCACTCAAATCCTTGTATTCTCGGATTGCACCCAAATTGGCCTCCAATTGAGCCTACAACGTACAAACGAGTTTTCCTTCTTCGTTAAGGACAATCGAACTTGTTTGTTGTGTCAAAAATGTCCCATTTGACGTTATAATGTTCCACGCGAGGATTGAAATCAAACGGAGTCCATTTGGTCACTCAAATCCTTGTATTCTCGGATTGCACCCAAATTGGCCTCCAATTGAGCCTACAACGTACAAACGAGTTTTCCTTCTTCGTTAAGGACAATCGAACTTGTTTGTTGAGTCAAACATGTCCCATTTGATGTTATACTGTGCCACGCGAGGACTGAAATCAAACGGAGTCTATTTGGTCACTTAAATCCTTGTATTCTCGGATTGCACCCAAATTGGCCTCCAATTGAGGCTACAACGTACAAACGAGTTTTCCTTCTTCGTTAAGCACAACCGAACTTGTTTGTTGAGTCAAACATGTCCCATTTGACATTATTATGGTGCCACGCGTGGATTGAAATCAAACGGAGTCCATTTGGTCACTCAAATCCTTGTATTCTCGGATTGCTCCCAAATTGGCCTCCAATTGAGCCTACAACGTACAAACGAGTTTTGCTTCTTCGTTAAGAACAACCGAACTTGTTTGTTGAGTCAAACATGTCCCATTTGACATTATAATGTGCCACGCGAATATTGAAATCAAACGGAGTCCATTTGGTCAATCAAATCCTTGTATTCTCGGATTGCACCCAAATTGGCCTCCAATTGAGCCTACAACGTACAAACGAGTTTTCCTTCTTCGTTAAGGACCATCGAACTTGTTTGTTGTGTCAAACATGTCCCATTTGACGTTATAATGTTCCACGCGAGGATTGAAATCAAACGGAGTCCATTTGGTCAATCAAATCCTTGTATTCTCGGATTGCACCCAAATTGGCCTCCAATTGAGCCTACAACGTACAAACGAGTTTTCCTTCTTCGTTAAGGACAATCGAACTTGTTTGTTGAGTCAAACATGTCCCATTTGATGTTATACTGTGCCACGCGAGGACTGAAATCAAACGGAGTCTATTTGGTCACTTAAATCCTTGTATTCTCGGATTGCACCCAAATTGGCCTCCAATTGAGGCTACAACGTACAAACGAGTTTTCCTTCTTCGTTAAGCACAACCGAACTTGTTTGTTGAGTCAAACATGTCCCATTTGACGTTATACTGTGCCACGCGTGGATTGAAATCAAACGGAGTCCATTTGGTCACTCAAATCCTTGTATTCTCGGATTGCTCCCAAATTGGCCTCCAATTGAGCCTACAACGTACAAACGAGTTTTGCTTCTTCGTTAAGAACAACCGAACTTG
Organism: Berberis vulgaris; assembly: GCA_963556465.1. NCBI lineage: Eukaryota > Viridiplantae > Streptophyta > Magnoliopsida > Ranunculales > Berberidaceae > Berberis > Berberis vulgaris. Next base: position 34,386,786 of record OY747131.1, read on the forward strand.
TTTGTTGAGTCAAACATGTCCCATTTGACATTATAATGTGCCACGCGAATATTGAAATCAAACGGAGTCCATTTGGTCACTCAAATCCTTGTATTCTCGGATTGCACCCAAATTGGCCTCCAATTGAGCCTACAACGTACAAACGAGTTTTCCTTCTTCGTTAAGGACAATCGAACTTGTTTGTTGTGTCAAAAATGTCCCATTTGACGTTATAATGTTCCACGCGAGGATTGAAATCAAACGGAGTCCATTTGGTCACTCAAATCCTTGTATTCTCGGATTGCACCCAAATTGGCCTCCAATTGAGCCTACAACGTACAAACGAGTTTTCCTTCTTCGTTAAGGACAATCGAACTTGTTTGTTGAGTCAAACATGTCCCATTTGATGTTATACTGTGCCACGCGAGGACTGAAATCAAACGGAGTCTATTTGGTCACTTAAATCCTTGTATTCTCGGATTGCACCCAAATTGGCCTCCAATTGAGGCTACAACGTACAAACGAGTTTTCCTTCTTCGTTAAGCACAACCGAACTTGTTTGTTGAGTCAAACATGTCCCATTTGACATTATTATGGTGCCACGCGTGGATTGAAATCAAACGGAGTCCATTTGGTCACTCAAATCCTTGTATTCTCGGATTGCTCCCAAATTGGCCTCCAATTGAGCCTACAACGTACAAACGAGTTTTGCTTCTTCGTTAAGAACAACCGAACTTGTTTGTTGAGTCAAACATGTCCCATTTGACATTATAATGTGCCACGCGAATATTGAAATCAAACGGAGTCCATTTGGTCACTCAAATCCTTGTATTCTCGGATTGCACCCAAATTGGCCTCCAATTGAGCCTACAACGTACAAACGAGTTTTCCTTCTTCGTTAAGGACAATCGAACTTGTTTGTTGTGTCAAACATGTCCCATTTGACGTTATAATGTTCCACGCGAGGATTGAAATCAAACGGAGTCCATTTGGTCACTCAAATCCTTGTATTCTCGGATTGCACCCAAATTGGCCTCCAATTGAGCCTACAACGTACAAACGAGTTTTCCTTCTTCGTTAAGGACAATCGAACTTGTTTGTTGAGTCAAACATGTCCCATTTGACGTTATACTGTGCCACGCGAGGACTGAAATCAAACGGAGTCTATTTGGTCACTTAAATCCTTGTATTCTCGGATTGCACCCAAATTGGCCTCCAATTGAGCCTACAACGTACAAACGAGTTTTCCTTCTTCGTTAAGCACAACCGAACTTGTTTGTTGAGTCAAACATGTCCCATTTGACATTATTATGGTGCCACGCGTGGATTGAAATCAAACGGAGTCCATTTGGTCACTCAAATCCTTGTATTCTCGGATTGCTCCCAAATTGGCCTCCAATTGAGCCTACAACGTACAAACGAGTTTTGCTTCTTCGTTAAGAACAACCGAACTTGTTTGTTGAGTCAAACATGTCCCATTTGACATTATAATGTGCCACGCGAATATTGAAATCAAACGGAGTCCATTTGGTCACTCAAATCCTTGTATTCTCGGATTGCACCCAAATTGGCCTCCAATTGAGCCTACAACGTACAAACGAGTTTTCCTTCTTCGTTAAGGACAATCGAACTTGTTTGTTGTGTCAAAAATGTCCCATTTGACGTTATAATGTTCCACGCGAGGATTGAAATCAAACGGAGTCCATTTGGTCACTCAAATCCTTGTATTCTCGGATTGCACCCAAATTGGCCTCCAATTGAGCCTACAACGTACAAACGAGTTTTCCTTCTTCGTTAAGCACAACCAAACTTGTTTGTTGAGTCAAACATGTCCCATTTGACGTTATAATGTGCCACGCGAGGATTGAAATCAAACGGAGTCCATTTGGTCACTCAAATCCTTGTATTCGCGGATTGCACCCAAATTGGCCTCCAATTGAGCCTACAACGTACAAACGAGTTTTCCTTCTTCGTTAAGGACAATCGAACTTGTTTGTTTAGTCAAACTTGTCCCATTTGACGTTATACTATGCCACGCGAGGACTGAAATCAAACGGAGTCTATTTGGTCACTTAAATCCTTGTATTCTCGGATTGCACCCAAATTGGCCTCCAATTGAGCCTACAACGTACAAACGAGTTTTCCTTCTTCGTTAAGCACAACCAAACTTTTTTGTTGAGTCAAACATGTCCCATTTGACGTTATAATGTGCCACGCGAGGATTGAAATCAAACGGAGTCCATTTGGTCACTCAAATCCTTGTATTCGCGGATTGCACCCAAATTGGCCTCCAATTGAGCCTACAACGTACAAACGAGTTTTCCTTCTTCGTTAAGGACAATCGAACTTGTTTGTTGATTCAAACATGTCCCATTTGACGTTATACTGTGCCACGCGAGGCTGAAATCAAACGGAGTCCATTTGGTCACTCAAATCCTTGTATTCTCGGATTGCACCCAAATTGGCCTCCAATTGAGCCTACAACGTACAAACGAGTTTTCCTTCTTCGTTAAGCACAACCGAACTTGTTTGTTGAGTCAAACATGTCCCATTTGACATTATTATGGTGCCACGTGTGGATTGAAATCAAACGGAGTCCATTTGGTCACTCAAATCCTTGTATTCTCGGATTGCTCCCAAATTGGCCTCCAATTGAGCCTACAACGTACAAACGAGTTTTGCTTCTTCGTTAAGCACAACCGAACTTGTTTGTTGAGTCAAACATGTCCCATTTGACATTATAATGTGCCACGCCAATATTGAAATCAAACGGAGTCCATTTGGTCACTCAAATCCTTGTATTCTCGGATTGCACCCAAATTGGCCTCCAATTGAGCCTACAACGTACAAACGAGTTTTCCTTCTTCGTTAAGGACAATCGAACTTGTTTGTTGTGTCAAACATGTCCCATTTGACGTTATAATGTTCCACGCGAGGATTGAAATCAAACGGAGTCCATTTGGTCACTCAAATCCTTGTATTCTCGGATTGCACCCAAATTGGCCTCCAATTGAGCCTACAACGTACAAACGAGTTTTCCTTCTTCGTTAAGCACAACCAAACTTGTTTGTTGAGTCAAACATGTCCCATTTGACGTTATAATGTGCCACGCAAGGATTGAAATCAAACGGAGTCCATTTGGTCACTCAAATCCTTGTATTCGCGGATTGCACCCAAATTGGCCTCCAATTGAGCCTACAACGTACAAACGAGTTTTCCTTCTTCGTTAAGGACAATCGAACTTGTTTGTTGAGTCAAACATGTCCCATTTGACGTTATACTATGCCACGCGAGGACTGAAATCAAACGGAGTCTATTTGGTCACTTAAATCCTTGTATTCTCGGATTGCACCCAAATTGGCCTCCAATTGAGCCTACAACGTACAAACGAGTTTTCCTTCTTCGTTAAGCACAACCGAACTTGTTTGTTGAGTCAAACATGTCCCATTTGACATTATTATGGTGCCACGCGTGGATTGAAATCAAACGGAGTCCATTTGTTCACTCAAATCCTTGTATTCTCGGATTGCTCCCAAATTGGCCTCCAATTGAGCCTACAACGTACAAACGAGTTTTGCTTCTTCGTTAAGCACAACCGAACTTGTTTATTGAGTCAAACATGTCCCATTTGACATTATAATGTGCCACGCGAATATTGAAATCAAACGGAGTCCATTTGGTCACTCAAATCCTTGTATTCTCGGATTGCACCCAAATTGGCCTCCAATTGAGCCTACAACGTACAAACGAGTTTTCCTTCTTCGTTAAGGACAATCGAACTTGTTTGTTGTGTCAAACATGTCCCATTTGACGTTATAATGTTCCACGCGAGGATTGAAATCAAACGGAGTCCATTTGGTCACTCAAATCCTTGTATTCTCGGATTGCACCCAAATTGGCCTCCAATTGAGCCTACAACGTACAAACGAGTTTTCCTTCTTCGTTAAGGACAATCGAACTTGTTTGTTGAGTCAAACATGTCCCATTTGACGTTATACTGTGCCACGCGAGGACTGAAATCAAACGGAGTCTATTTGGTCACTTAAATCCTTGTATTCTCGGATTGCACCCAAATTGGCCTCCAATTGAGCCTACAACGTACAAACGAGTTTTCCTTCTTCGTTAAGCACAACCGAACTTGTTTGTTGAGTCAAACATGTCCCATTTGACATTATTATGGTGCCACGCGTGGATTGAAATCAAACGGAGTCCATTTGGTCACTCAAATCCTTGTATTCTCGGATTGCTCCCAAATTGGCCTCCAATTGAGCCTACAACGTACAAACGAGTTTTGCTTCTTCGTTAAGCACAACCGAACTTGTTTGTTGAGTCAAACATGTCCCATTTGACATTATAATGTGCCACGCGGATATTGAAATCAAACGGAGTCCATTTGGTCACTCAAATCCTTGTATTCTCGGATTGCACCCAAATTGGCCTCCAATTGAGCCTACAACGTACAAACGAGTTTTCCTTCTTCGTTAAGGACAATCGAACTTGTTTGTTGTGTCAAACATGTCCCATTTGACGTTATAATGTTCCACGCGAGGATTGAAATCAAACGGAGTCCATTTGGTCACTCAAATCCTTGTATTCTCGGATTGCACCCAAATTGGCCTCCAATTGAGCCTACAACGTACAAACGAGTTTTCCTTCTTCGTTAAGGACAATCGAACTTGTTTGTTGAGTCAAACATGTCCCATTTGATGTTATACTGTGCCACGCGAGGACTGAAATCAAACGGAGTCTATTTGGTCACTTAAATCCTTGTATTCTCGGATTGCACCCAAATTGGCCTCCAATTGAGGCTACAACGTACAAACGAGTTTTCCTTCTTCGTTAAGCACAACCGAACTTGTTTGTTGAGTCAAACATGTCCCATTTGACATTATTATGGTGCCACGCGTGGATTGAAATCAAACGGAGTCCATTTGGTCACTCAAATCCTTGTATTCTCGGATTGCTCCCAAATTGGCCTCCAATTGAGCCTACAACGTACAAACGAGTTTTGCTTCTTCGTTAAGAACAACCGAACTTGTTTGTTGAGTCAAACATGTCCCATTTGACATTATAATGTGCCACGCGAATATTGAAATCAAACGGAGTCCATTTGGTCACTCAAATCCTTGTATTCTCGGATTGCACCCAAATTGGCCTCCAATTGAGCCTACAACGTACAAACGAGTTTTCCTTCTTCGTTAAGGACAATCGAACTTGTTTGTTGTGTCAAACATGTCCCATTTGATGTTATACTGTGCCACGCGAGGACTGAAATCAAACGGAGTCTATTTGGTCACTTAAATCCTTGTATTCTCGGATTGCACCCAAATTGGCCTCCAATTGAGGCTACAACGTACAAACGAGTTTTCCTTCTTCGTTAAGCACAACCGAACTTGTTTGTTGAGTCAAACATGTCCCATTTGACATTATTATGGTGCCACGCGTGGATTGAAATCAAACGGAGTCCATTTGGTCACTCAAATCCTTGTATTCTCGGATTGCTCCCAAATTGGCCTCCAATTGAGCCTACAACGTACAAACGAGTTTTGCTTCTTCGTTAAGAACAACCGAACTTGTTTGTTGAGTCAAACATGTCCCATTTGACATTATAATGTGCCACGCGAATATTGAAATCAAACGGAGTCCATTTGGTCACTCAAATCCTTGTATTCTCGGATTGCACCCAAATTGGCCTCCAATTGAGCCTACAACGTACAAACGAGTTTTCCTTCTTCGTTAAGGACAATCGAACTTGTTTGTTGTGTCAAACATGTCCCATTTGACGTTATAATGTTCCACGCGAGGATTGAAATCAAACGGAGTCCATTTGGTCACTCAAATCCTTGTATTCTCGGATTGCACCCAAATTGGCCTCCAATTGAGCCTACAACGTACAAACGAGTTTTCCTTCTTCGTTAAGGACAATCGAACTTGTTTGTTGAGTCAAACATGTCCCATTTGACGTTATACTGTGCCACGCGAGGACTGAAATCAAACGGAGTCTATTTGGTCACTTAAATCCTTGTATTCTCGGATTGCACCCAAATTGGCCTCCAATTGAGCCTACAACGTACAAACGAGTTTTCCTTCTTCGTTAAGCACAACCGAACTTGTTTGTTGAGTCAAACATGTCCCATTTTACATTATTATGGTGCCACGCGTGGATTGAAATCAAACGGAGTCCATTTGGTCACTCAAATCCTTGTATTCTCGGATTGCTCCCAAATTGGCCTCCAATTGAGCCTACAACGTACAAACGAGTTTTGCTTCTTCGTTAAGAACAACCGAACTTGTTTGTTGAGTCAAACATGTCCCATTTGACATTATAATGTGCCACGCGAATATTGAAATCAAACGGAGTCCATTTGGTCACTCAAATCCTTGTATTCTCGGATTGCACCCAAATTGGCCTCCAATTGAGCCTACAACGTACAAACGAGTTTTCCTTCTTCGTTAAGGACAATCGAACTTGTTTGTTGTGTCAAAAATGTCCCATTTGACGTTATAATGTTCCACGCGAGGATTGAAATCAAACGGAGTCCATTTGGTCACTCAAATCCTTGTATTCTCGGATTGCACCCAAATTGGCCTCCAATTGAGCCTACAACGTACAAACGAGTTTTCCTTCTTCGTTAAGCACAACCAAACTTGTTTGTTGAGTCAAACATGTCCCATTTGATGTTATAATGTGCCACGCGAGGGTTGAAATCAAACGGAGTCCATTTGGTCACTCAAATCCTTGTATTCTCGGATTGCACCCAAATTGGCCTCCAATTGAGCCTACAACGTACAAACGAGTTTTCCTTCTTCGTTAAGGACAATCGAACTTGTTTGTTTAGTCAAACTTGTCCCATTTGACGTTATACTATGCCACGCGAGGACTGAAATCAAACGGAGTCTATTTGGTCACTTAAATCCTTGTATTCTCGGATTGCACCCAAATTGGCCTCCAATTGAGCCTACAACGTACAAACGAGTTTTCCTTCTTCGTTAAGCACAACCAAACTTTTTTGTTGAGTCAAACATGTCCCATTTGACGTTATAATGTGCCACGCGAGGATTGAAATCAAACGGAGTCCATTTGGTCACTCAAATCCTTGTATTCGCGGATTGCACCCAAATTGGCCTCCAATTGAGCCTACAACGTACAAACGAGTTTTCCTTCTTCGTTAAGGACAATCGAACTTGTTTGTTGATTCAAACATGTCCCATTTGACGTTATACTGTGCCACGCGAGGCTGAAATCAAACGGAGTCCATTTGGTCACTCAAATCCTTGTATTCTCGGATTGCACCCAAATTGGCCTCCAATTGAGCCTACAACGTACAAACGAGTTTTCCTTCTTCGTTAAGCACAACCGAACTTGTTTGTTGAGTCAAACATGTAACATTTTACATTATTATGGTGCCACGTGTGGATTGAAATCAAACGGAGTCCATTTGGTCACTCAAATCCTTGTATTCTCGGATTGCTCCCAAATTGGCCTCCAATTGAGCCTACAACGTACAAACGAGTTTTCCTTCTTCGTTAAGGACAATCGAACTTGTTTGTTGTGTCAAACATGTCCCATTTGACGTTATAATGTTCCACGCGAGGATTGAAATCAAACGGAGTCCATTTGGTCACTCAAATCCTTGTATTCTCGGATTGCACCCAAATTGGCCTCCAATTGAGCCTACAACGTACAAACGAGTTTTCCTTCTTCGTTAAGGACAATCGAACTTGTTTGTTGTGTCAAACATGTCCCATTTGACGTTATAATGTTCCACGCGAGGATTGAAATCAAACGGAGTCCATTTGGTCACTCAAATCCTTGTATTCTCGGATTGCACCCAAATTGGCCTCCAATTGAGCCTACAACGTACAAACGAGTTTTCCTTCTTCGTTAAGCACAACCAAACTTGTTTGTTGAGTCAAACATGTCCCATTTGACGTTATAATGTGCCATGCAAGGATTGAAATCAAACGGAGTCCATTTGGTCACTCAAATCCTTGTATTCGCGGATTGCACCCAAATTGGCCTCCAATTGAGCCTACAACGTACAAACGAGTTTTCCTTCTTCGTTAAGGACAATCGAACTTGTTTGTTGAGTCAAACATGTCCCATTTGACGTTATACTATGCCACGCGAGGACTGAAATCAAACGGAGTCTATTTGGTCACTTAAATCCTTGTATTCTCGGATTGCACCCAAATTGGCCTCCAATTGAGCCTACAACGTACAAACGAGTTTTCCTTCTTCGTTAAGCACAACCGAACTTGTTTGTTGAGTCAAACATGTCCCATTTGACATTATTATGGTGCCACGCGTGGATTGAAATCAAACGGAGTCCATTTGTTCACTCAAATCCTTGTATTCTCGGATTGCTCCCAAATTGGCCTCCAATTGAGCCTACAACGTACAAACGAGTTTTGCTTCTTCGTTAAGCACAACCGAACTTGTTTATTGAGTCAAACATGTCCCATTTGACATTATAATGTGCCACGCGAATATTGAAATCAAACGGAGTCCATTTGGTCACTCAAATCCTTGTATTCTCGGATTGCACCCAAATTGGCCTCCAATTGAGCCTACAACGTACAAACGAGTTTTCCTTCTTCGTTAAGGACAATCGAACTTGTTTGTTGTGTCAAACATGTCCCATTTGACGTTATAATGTTCCACGCGAGGATTGAAATCAAACGGAGTCCATTTGGTCACTCAAATCCTTGTATTCTCGGATTGCACCCAAATTGGCCTCCAATTGAGCCTACAACGTACAAACGAGTTTTCCTTCTTCGTTAAGGACAATCGAACTTGTTTGTTGAGTCAAACATGTCCCATTTGACGTTATACTGTGCCACGCGAGGACTGAAATCAAACGGAGTCTATTTGGTCACTTAAATCCTTGTATTCTCGGATTGCACCCAAATTGGCCTCCAATTGAGCCTACAACGTACAAACGAGTTTTCCTTCTTCGTTAAGCACAACCGAACTTGTTTGTTGAGTCAAACATGTCCCATTTGACATTATTATGGTGCCACGCGTGGATTGAAATCAAACGGAGTCCATTTGGTCACTCAAATCCTTGTATTCTCGGATTGCTCCCAAATTGGCCTCCAATTGAGCCTACAACGTACAAACGAGTTTTGCTTCTTCGTTAAGCACAACCGAACTTGTTTGTTGAGTCAAACATGTCCCATTTGACATTATAATGTGCCACGCGGATATTGAAATCAAACGGAGTCCATTTGGTCACTCAAATCCTTGTATTCTCGGATTGCACCCAAATTGGCCTCCAATTGAGCCTACAACGTACAAACGAGTTTTCCTTCTTCGTTAAGGACAATCGAACTTGTTTGTTGTGTCAAACATGTCCCATTTGACGTTATAATGTTCCACGCGAGGATTGAAATCAAACGGAGTCCATTTGGTCACTCAAATCCTTGTATTCTCGGATTGCACCCAAATTGGCCTCCAATTGAGCCTACAACGTACAAACGAGTTTTCCTTCTTCGTTAAGGACAATCGAACTTGTTTGTTGAGTCAAACATGTCCCATTTGATGTTATACTGTGCCACGCGAGGACTGAAATCAAACGGAGTCTATTTGGTCACTTAAATCCTTGTATTCTCGGATTGCACCCAAATTGGCCTCCAATTGAGGCTACAACGTACAAACGAGTTTTCCTTCTTCGTTAAGCACAACCGAACTTGTTTGTTGAGTCAAACATGTCCCATTTGACATTATTATGGTGCCACGCGTGGATTGAAATCAAACGGAGTCCATTTGGTCACTCAAATCCTTGTATTCTCGGATTGCTCCCAAATTGGCCTCCAATTGAGCCTACAACGTACAAACGAGTTTTGCTTCTTCGTTAAGAACAACCGAACTTGTTTGTTGAGTCAAACATGTCCCATTTGACATTATAATGTGCCACGCGAATATTGAAATCAAACGGAGTCCATTTGGTCACTCAAATCCTTGTATTCTCGGATTGCACCCAAATTGGCCTCCAATTGAGCCTACAACGTACAAACGAGTTTTCCTTCTTCGTTAAGGACAATCGAACTTGTTTGTTGTGTCAAACATGTCCCATTTGATGTTATACTGTGCCACGCGAGGACTGAAATCAAACGGAGTCTATTTGGTCACTTAAATCCTTGTATTCTCGGATTGCACCCAAATTGGCCTCCAATTGAGGCTACAACGTACAAACGAGTTTTCCTTCTTCGTTAAGCACAACCGAACTTGTTTGTTGAGTCAAACATGTCCCATTTGACATTATTATGGTGCCACGCGTGGATTGAAATCAAACGGAGTCCATTTGGTCACTCAAATCCTTGTATTCTCGGATTGCTCCCAAATTGGCCTCCAATTGAGCCTACAACGTACAAACGAGTTTTGCTTCTTCGTTAAGAACAACCGAACTTGTTTGTTGAGTCAAACATGTCCCATTTGACATTATAATGTGCCACGCGAATATTGAAATCAAACGGAGTCCATTTGGTCACTCAAATCCTTGTATTCTCGGATTGCACCCAAATTGGCCTCCAATTGAGCCTACAACGTACAAACGAGTTTTCCTTCTTCGTTAAGGACAATCGAACTTGTTTGTTGTGTCAAACATGTCCCATTTGACGTTATAATGTTCCACGCGAGGATTGAAATCAAACGGAGTCCATTTGGTCACTCAAATCCTTGTATTCTCGGATTGCACCCAAATTGGCCTCCAATTGAGCCTACAACGTACAAACGAGTTTTCCTTCTTCGTTAAGGACAATCGAACTTGTTTGTTGAGTCAAACATGTCCCATTTGACGTTATACTGTGCCACGCGAGGACTGAAATCAAACGGAGTCTATTTGGTCACTTAAATCCTTGTATTCTCGGATTGCACCCAAATTGGCCTCCAATTGAGCCTACAACGTACAAACGAGTTTTCCTTCTTCGTTAAGCACAACCGAACTTGTTTGTTGAGTCAAACATGTCCCATTTGACATTATTATGGTGCCACGCGTGGATTGAAATCAAACGGAGTCCATTTGGTCACTCAAATCCTTGTATTCTCGGATTGCTCCCAAATTGGCCTCCAATTGAGCCTACAACGTACAAACGAGTTTTGCTTCTTCGTTAAGAACAACCGAACTTGTTTGTTGAGTCAAAAATGTCCCATTTGACATTATAATGTGCCACGCGAATATTGAAATCAAACGGAGTCCATTTGGTCACTCAAATCCTTGTATTCTCGGATTGCACCCAAATTGGCCTCCAATTGAGCCTACAACGTACAAACGAGTTTTCCTTCTTCGTTAAGGACAATCGAACTTGTTTGTTGTGTCAAAAATGTCCCATTTGACGTTATAATGTTCCACGCGAGGATTGAAATCAAACGGAGTCCATTTGGTCACTCAAATCCTTGTATTCTCGGATTGCACCCAAATTGGCCTCCAATTGAGCCTACAACGTACAAACGAGTTTTCCTTCTTCGTTAAGCACAACCAAACTTGTTTGTTGAGTCAAACATGTCCCATTTGATGTTATAATGTGCCACGCGAGGGTTGAAATCAAACGGAGTCCATTTGGTCACTCAAATCCTTGTATTCGCGGATTGCACCCAAATTGGCCTCCAATTGAGCCTACAACGTACAAACGAGTTTTCCTTCTTCGTTAAGGACAATCGAACTTGTTTGTTTAGTCAAACTTGTCCCATTTGACGTTATACTATGCCACGCGAGGACTGAAATCAAACGGAGTCTATTTGGTCACTTAAATCCTTGTATTCTCGGATTGCACCCAAATTGGCCTCCAATTGAGCCTACAACGTACAAACGAGTTTTCCTTCTTCGTTAAGCACAACCAAACTTTTTTGTTGAGTCAAACATGTCCCATTTGACGTTATAATGTGCCACGCGAGGATTGAAATCAAACGGAGTCCATTTGGTCACTCAAATCCTTGTATTCGCGGATTGCACCCAAATTGGCCTCCAATTGAGCCTACAACGTACAAACGAGTTTTCCTTCTTCGTTAAGGACAATCGAACTTGTTTGTTGATTCAAACATGTCCCATTTGACGTTATACTGTGCCACGCGAGGCTGAAATCAAACGGAGTCCATTTGGTCACTCAAATCCTTGTATTCTCGGATTGCACCCAAATTGGCCTCCAATTGAGCCTACAACGTACAAACGAGTTTTCCTTCTTCGTTAAGCACAACCGAACTTGTTTGTTGAGTCAAACATGTAACATTTTACATTATTATGGTGCCACGTGTGGATTGAAATCAAACGGAGTCCATTTGGTCACTCAAATCCTTGTATTCTCGGATTGCTCCCAAATTGGCCTCCAATTGAGCCTACAACGTACAAACGAGTTTTGCTTCTTCGTTAAGCACAACCGAACTTGTTTGTTGAGTCAAACATGTCCCATTTGACATTATAATGTGCCACGCCAATATTGAAATCAAACGGAGTCCATTTGGTCACTCAAATCCTTGTATTCTCGGATTGCACCCAAATTGGCCTCCAATTGAGCCTACAACGTACAAACGAGTTTTCCTTCTTCGTTAAGGACAATCGAACTTGTTTGTTGTGTCAAACATGTCCCATTTGACGTTATAATGTTCCACGCGAGGATTGAAATCAAACGGAGTCCATTTGGTCACTCAAATCCTTGTATTCTCGGATTGCACCCAAATTGGCCTCCAATTGAGCCTACAACGTACAAACGAGTTTTCCTTCTTCGTTAAGCACAACCAAACTTGTTTGTTGAGTCAAACATGTCCCATTTGACGTTATAATGTGCCACGCAAGGATTGAAATCAAACGGAGTCCATTTGGTCACTCAAATCCTTGTATTCGCGGATTGCACCCAAATTGGCCTCCAATTGAGCCTACAACGTACAAACGAGTTTTCCTTCTTCGTTAAGGACAATCGAACTTGTTTGTTGAGTCAAACATGTCCCATTTGACGTTATACTATGCCACGCGAGGACTGAAATCAAACGGAGTCTATTTGGTCACTTAAATCCTTGTATTCTCGGATTGCACCCAAATTGGCCTCCAATTGAGCCTACAACGTACAAACGAGTTTTCCTTCTTCGTTAAGCACAACCGAACTTGTTTGTTGAGTCAAACATGTCCCATTTGACATTATTATGGTGCCACGCGTGGATTGAAATCAAACGGAGTCCATTTGTTCACTCAAATCCTTGTATTCTCGGATTGCTCCCAAATTGGCCTCCAATTGAGCCTACAACGTACAAACGAGTTTTGCTTCTTCGTTAAGCACAACCGAACTTGTTTATTGAGTCAAACATGTCCCATTTGACATTATAATGTGCCACGCGAATATTGAAATCAAACGGAGTCCATTTGGTCACTCAAATCCTTGTATTCTCGGATTACACCCAAATTGGCCTCCAATTGAGCCTACAACGTACAAACGAGTTTTCCTTCTTCGTTAAGGACAATCGAACTTGTTTGTTGTGTCAAACATGTCCCATTTGACGTTATAATGTTCCACGCGAGGATTGAAATCAAACGGAGTCCATTTGGTCACTCAAATCCTTGTATTCTCGGATTGCACCCAAATTGGCCTCCAATTGAGCCTACAACGTACAAACGAGTTTTCCTTCTTCGTTAAGGACAATCGAACTTGTTTGTTGAGTCAAACATGTCCCATTTGACGTTATACTGTGCCACGCGAGGACTGAAATCAAACGGAGTCTATTTGGTCACTTAAATCCTTGTATTCTCGGATTGCACCCAAATTGGCCTCCAATTGAGCCTACAACGTACAAACGAGTTTTCCTTCTTCGTTAAGCACAACCGAACTTGTTTGTTGAGTCAAACATGTCCCATTTGACATTATTATGGTGCCACGCGTGGATTGAAATCAAACGGAGTCCATTTGGTCACTCAAATCCTTGTATTCTCGGATTGCTCCCAAATTGGCCTCCAATTGAGCCTACAACGTACAAACGAGTTTTGCTTCTTCGTTAAGAACAACCGAACTTGTTTGTAGAGTCAAACATGTCCCATTTGACATTATAATGTGCCACGCGAATATCGAAATCAAACGGAGTCCATTTGGTCACTCAAATCCTTGTATTCTCGGATTGCACCCAAATTGGCCTCCAATTGAGCCTACAACGTACAAACGAGTTTTCCTTCTTCGTTAAGGACAATCGAACTTGTTTGTTGTGTCAAAAATGTCCCATTTGACGTTATAATGTTCCACGCGAGGATTGAAATCAAACGGAGTCCATTTGGTCACTCAAATCCTTGTATTCTCGGATTGCACCCAAATTGGCCTCCAATTGAGCCTACAACGTACAAACGAGTTTTCCTTCTTCGTTAAGCACAACCAAACTTGTTTGTTGAGTCAAACATGTCCCATTTGACGTTATAATGTGCCACGCGAGGATTGAAATCAAACGGAGTCCATTTGGTCACTCAAATCCTTGTATTCGCGGATTGCACCCAAATTGGCCTCCAATTGAGCCTACAACGTACAAACGAGTTTTCCTTCTTCGTTAAGGACAATCGAACTTGTTTGTTTAGTCAAACATGTCCCATTTGACGTTATACTGTGCCACGCGAGGACTGAAATCAAACTGAGTCTATTTGGTCACTTAAATCCTTGTATTCTCGGATTGCACCCAAATTGGCCTCCAATTGAGCCTACAACGTACAAACGAGTTTTCCTTCTTCGTTAAGCACAACCAAACTTTTTTGTTGAGTCAAACATGTCCCATTTGACGTTATAATGTGCCACGCGAGGATTGAAATCAAACGGAGTCCATTTGGTCACTCAAATCCTTGTATTCGCGGATTGCACCCAAATTGGCCTCCAATTGAGCCTACAACGTACAAACGAGTTTTCCTTCTTCGTTAAGGACAATCGAACTTGTTTGTTGATTCAAACATGTCCCATTTGACGTTATACTGTGCCACGCGAGGCTGAAATCGAACGGAGTCCATTTGGTCGCTCAAATCCTTGTATTCTCGGATTGCACCCAAATTGGCCTCCAATTGAGCCTACAACGTACAAACGAGTTTTCCTTCTTCGTTAAGCACAACCGAACTTGTTTGTTGAGTCAAACATGTCCCATTTGACATTATTATGGTGCCACGTGTGGATTGAAATCAAACGGAGTCCATTTGGTCACTCAAATCCTTGTATTCTCGGATTGCTCCCAAATTGGCCTCCAATTGAGCCTACAACGTACAAACGAGTTTTGCTTCTTCGTTAAGCACAACCGAACTTGTTTGTTGAGTCAAACATGTCCCATTTGACATTATAATGTGCCACGCGAATATTGAAATCAAACGGAGTCCATTTGGTCACTCAAATCCTTGTATTCTCGGATTGCACCCAAATTGGCCTCCAATTGAGCCTACAACGTACAAACGAGTTTTCCTTCTTCGTTAAGGACAATCGAACTTGTTTGTTGTGTCAAACATGTCCCATTTGACGTTATAATGTTCCACGCGAGGATTGAAATCAAACGGAGTCCATTTGGTCACTCAAATCCTTGTATTCTCGGATTGCACCCAAATTGGCCTCCAATTGAGCCTACAACGTACAAACGAGTTTTCCTTCTTCGTTAAGCACAACCAAACTTGTTTGTTGAGTCAAACATGTCCCATTTGACGTTATAATGTGCCACGCAAGGATTGAAATCAAACGGAGTCCATTTGGTCACTCAAATCCTTGTATTCGCGGATTGCACCCAAATTGGCCTCCAATTGAGCCTACAACGTACAAACGAGTTTTCCTTCTTCGTTAAGGACAATCGAACTTGTTTGTTGAGTCAAACATGTCCCATTTGACGTTATACTATGCCACGCGAGGACTGAAATCAAACGGAGTCTATTTGGTCACTTAAATCCTTGTATTCTCGGATTGCACCCAAATTGGCCTCCAATTGAGCCTACAACGTACAAACGAGTTTTCCTTCTTCGTTAAGCACAACCGAACTTGTTTGTTGAGTCAAACATGTCCCATTTGACATTATTATGGTGCCACGCGTGGATTGAAATCAAACGGAGTCCATTTGTTCACTCAAATCCTTGTATTCTCGGATTGCTCCCAAATTGGCCTCCAATTGAGCCTACAACGTACAAACGAGTTTTGCTTCTTCGTTAAGCACAACCGAACTTGTTTATTGAGTCAAACATGTCCCATTTGACATTATAATGTGCCACGCGAATATTGAAATCAAACGGAGTCCATTTGGTCACTCAAATCCTTGTATTCTCGGATTGCACCCAAATTGGCCTCCAATTGAGCCTACAACGTACAAACGAGTTTTCCTTCTTCGTTAAGGACAATCGAACTTGTTTGTTGTGTCAAACATGTCCCATTTGACGTTATAATGTTCCACGCGAGGATTGAAATCAAACGGAGTCCATTTGGTCACTCAAATCCTTGTATTCTCGGATTGCACCCAAATTGGCCTCCAATTGAGCCTACAACGTACAAACGAGTTTTCCTTCTTCGTTAAGGACAATCGAACTTGTTTGTTGAGTCAAACATGTCCCATTTGACGTTATACTGTGCCACGCGAGGACTGAAATCAAACGGAGTCTATTTGGTCACTTAAATCCTTGTATTCTCGGATTGCACCCAAATTGGCCTCCAATTGAGCCTACAACGTACAAACGAGTTTTCCTTCTTCGTTAAGCACAACCGAACTTGTTTGTTGAGTCAAACATGTCCCATTTGACATTATTATGGTGCCACGCGTGGATTGAAATCAAACGGAGTCCATTTGGTCACTCAAATCCTTGTATTCTCGGATTGCTCCCAAATTGGCCTCCAATTGAGCCTACAACGTACAAACGAGTTTTGCTTCTTCGTTAAGAACAACCGAACTTGTTTGTTGAGTCAAACATGTCCCATTTGACATTATAATGTGCCACGCGAATATCGAAATCAAACGGAGTCCATTTGGTCACTCAAATCCTTGTATTCTCGGATTGCACCCAAATTGGCCTCCAATTGAGCCTACAACGTACAAACGAGTTTTCCTTCTTCGTTAAGGACAATCGAACTTGTTTGTTGTGTAAAAAATGTCCCATTTGACGTTATAATGTTCCACGCGAGGATTGAAATCAAACGGAGTCCATTTGGTCACTCAAATCCTTGTATTCTCGGATTGCACCCAAATTGGCCTCCAATTGAGCCTACAACGTACAAACGAGTTTTCCTTCTTCGTTAAGCACAACCAAACTTGTTTGTTGAGTCAAACATGTCCCATTTGACGTTATAATGTGCCACGCGAGGATTGAAATCAAACGGAGTCCATTTGGTCACTCAAATCCTTGTATTCGCGGATTGCACCCAAATTGGCCTCCAATTGAGCCTACAACGTACAAACGAGTTTTCCTTCTTCGTTAAGGACAATCGAACTTGTTTGTTTAGTCAAACATGTCCCATTTGACGTTATACTGTGCCACGCGAGGACTGAAATCAAACTGAGTCTATTTGGTCACTTAAATCCTTGTATTCTCGGATTGCACCCAAATTGGCCTCCAATTGAGCCTACAACGTACAAACGAGTTTTCCTTCTTCGTTAAGCACAACCAAACTTTTTTGTTGAGTCAAACATGTCCCATTTGACGTTATAATGTGCCACGCGAGGATTGAAATCAAACGGAGTCCATTTGGTCACTCAAATCCTTGTATTCGCGGATTGCACCCAAATTGGCCTCCAATTGAGCCTACAACGTACAAACGAGTTTTCCTTCTTCGTTAAGGACAATCGAACTTGTTTGTTGATTCAAACATGTCCCATTTGACGTTATACTGTGCCACGCGAGGCTGAAATCAAACGGAGTCCATTTTGTCGCTCAAATCCTTGTATTCTCGGATTGCACCCAAATTGGCCTCCAATTGAGCCTACAACGTACAAACGAGTTTTCCTTCTTCGTTAAGCACAACCGAACTTGTTTGTTGAGTCAAACATGTCCCATTTGACATTATTATGGTGCCACGTGTGGATTGAAATCAAACGGAGTCCATTTGGTCACTCAAATCCTTGTATTCTCGGATTGCTCCCAAATTGGCCTCCAATTGAGCCTACAACGTACAAACGAGTTTTGCTTCTTCGTTAAGCACAACCGAACTTGTTTGTTGAGTCAAACATGTCCCATTTGACATTATAATGTGCCACGCGAATATTGAAATCAAACGGAGTCCATTTGGTCACTCAAATCCTTGTATTCTCGGATTGCACCCAAATTGGCCTCCAATTGAGCCTACAACGTACAAACGAGTTTTCCTTCTTCGTTAAGGACAATCGAACTTGTTTGTTGTGTCAAACATGTCCCATTTGACGTTATAATGTTCCACGCGAGGATTGAAATCAAACGGAGTCCATTTGGTCACTCAAATCCTTGTATTCTCGGATTGCACCCAAATTGGCCTCCAATTGAGCCTACAACGTACAAACGAGTTTTCCTTCTTCGTTAAGCACAACCAAACTTGTTTGTTGAGTCAAACATGTCCCATTTGACGTTATAATGTGCCACGCAAGGATTGAAATCAAACGGAGTCCATTTGGTCACTCAAATCCTTGTATTCGCGGATTGCTCCCAAATTGGCCTCCAATTGAGCCTACAACGTACAAACGAGTTTTCCTTCTTCGTTAAGGACAATCGAACTTGTTTGTTGAGTCAAACATGTCCCATTTGACGTTATACTATGCCACGCGAGGACTGAAATCAAACGGAGTCTATTTGGTCACTTAAATCCTTGTATTCTCGGATTGCACCCAAATTGGCCTCCAATTGAGCCTACAACGTACAAACGAGTTTTCCTTCTTCGTTAAGCACAACCGAACTTGTTTGTTGAGTCAAACATGTCCCATTTGACATTATTATGGTGCCACGCGTGGATTGAAATCAAACGGAGTCCATTTGTTCACTCAAATCCTTGTATTCTCGGATTGCTCCCAAATTGGCCTCCAATTGAGCCTACAACGTACAAACGAGTTTTGCTTCTTCGTTAAGCACAACCGAACTTGTTTATTGAGTCAAACATGTCCCATTTGACATTATAATGTGCCACGCGAATATTGAAATCAAACGGAGTCCATTTGGTCACTCAAATCCTTGTATTCTCGGATTGCACCCAAATTGGCCTCCAATTGAGCCTACAACGTACAAACGAGTTTTCCTTCTTCGTTAAGGACAATCGAACTTGTTTGTTGTGTCAAACATGTCCCATTTGACGTTATAATGTTCCACGCGAGGATTGAAATCAAACGGAGTCCATTTGGTCACTCAAATCCTTGTATTCTCGGATTGCACCCAAATTGGCCTCCAATTGAGCCTACAACGTACAAACGAGTTTTCCTTCTTCGTTAAGGACAATCGAACTTGTTTGTTGAGTCAAACATGTCCCATTTGACGTTATACTGTGCCACGCGAGGACTGAAATCAAACGGAGTCTATTTGGTCACTTAAATCCTTGTATTCTCGGATTGCACCCAAATTGGCCTCCAATTGAGCCTACAACGTACAAACGAGTTTTCCTTTTTCGTTAAGCACAACCGAACTTGTTTGTTGAGTCAAACATGTCCCATTTGACATTATTATGGTGCCACGCGTGGATTGAAATCAAACGGAGTCCATTTGGTCACTCAAATCCTTGTATTCTCGGATTGCTCCCAAATTGGCCTCCAATTGAGCCTACAACGTACAAACGAGTTTTGCTTCTTCGTTAAGAACAACCGAACTTGTTTGTTGAGTCAAACATGTCCCATTTGACATTATAATGTGTCACGCGAATATCGAAATCAAACGGAGTCCATTTGGTCACTCAAATCCTTGTATTCTCGGATTGCACCCAAATTGGCCTCCAATTGAGCCTACAACGTACAAACGAGTTTTCCTTCTTCGTTAAGGACAATCGAACTTGTTTGTTGTGTCAAAAATGTCCCATTTGACGTTATAATGTTCCACGCGAGGATTGAAATCAAACGGAGTCCATTTGGTCACTCAAATCCTTGTATTCTCGGATTGCACCCAAATTGGCCTCCAATTGAGCCTACAACGTACAAACGAGTTTTCCTTCTTCGTTAAGCACAACCAAACTTGTTTGTTGAGTCAAACATGTCCCATTTGACGTTATAATGTGCCACGCGAGGATTGAAATCAAACGGAGTCCATTTGGTCACTCAAATCCTTGTATTCGCGGATTGCACCCAAATTGGCCTCCAATTGAGCCTACAACGTACAAACGAGTTTTCCTTCTTCGTTAAGGACAATCGAACTTGTTTGTTTAGTCAAACATGTCCCATTTGACGTTATACTGTGCCACGCGAGGACTGAAATCAAACTGAGTCTATTTGGTCACTTAAATCCTTGTATTCTCGGATTGCACCCAAATTGGCCTCCAATTGAGCCTACAACGTACAAACGAGTTTTCCTTCTTCGTTAAGCACAACCAAACTTTTTTGTTGAGTCAAACATGTCCCATTTGACGTTATAATGTGCCACGCGAGGATTGAAATCAAACGGAGTCCATTTGGTCACTCAAATCCTTGTATTCGCGGATTGCACCCAAATTGGCCTCCAATTGAGCCTACAACGTACAAACGAGTTTTCCTTCTTCGTTAAGGACAATCGAACTTGTTTGTTGATTCAAACATGTCCCATTTGACGTTATACTGTGCCACGCGAGGCTGAAATCAAACGGAGTCCATTTTGTCGCTCAAATCCTTGTATTCTCGGATTGCACCCAAATTGGCCTCCAATTGAGCCTACAACGTACAAACGAGTTTTCCTTCTTCGTTAAGCACAACCGAACTTGTTTGTTGAGTCAAACATGTCCCATTTGACATTATTATGGTGCCACGTGTGGATTGAAATCAAACGGAGTCCATTTGGTCACTCAAATCCTTGTATTCTCGGATTGCTCCCAAATTGGCCTCCAATTGAGCCTACAACGTACAAACGAGTTTTGCTTCTTCGTTAAGCACAACCGAACTTGTTTGTTGAGTCAAACATGTCCCATTTGACATTATAATGTGCCACGCGAATATTGAAATCAAACGGAGTCCATTTGGTCACTCAAATCCTTGTATTCTCGGATTGCACCCAAATTGGCCTCCAATTGAGCCTACAACGTACAAACGAGTTTTCCTTCTTCGTTAAGGACAATCGAACTTGTTTGTTGTGTCAAACATGTCCCATTTGACGTTATAATGTTCCACGCGAGGATTGAAATCAAACGGAGTCCATTTGGTCACTCAAATCCTTGTATTCTCGGATTGCACCCAAATTGGCCTCCAATTGAGCCTACAACGTACAAACGAGTTTTCCTTCTTCGTTAAGCATAACCAAACTTTTTTATTGAGTCAAACATGTCCCATTTGATGTTATAATGTGCCACGCGAGGATTGAAATCAAACGGAGTCCATTTGGTCACTCAAATCCTTTTATTCGCGGATTGCACCCAAATTGGCCTCCAATTGAGCCTACAACGTACAAACGAGTTTTCCTTCTTCGTTAAGCACAACCAAACTTGTTTGTTGAGTCAAACATGTCCTATTTGACGTTATAATGTGCCACGCAAGGATTGAAATCAAACGGAGTCCATTTGGTCACTCAAATCCTTGTATTCGCGGATTGCACCCAAATTGGCCTCCAATTGAGCCTACAACGTACAAACGAGTTTTCCTTCTTCGTTAAGGACAATCGAACTTGTTTGTTGAGTCAAACATGTCCCATTTGACGTTATACTATGCCACGCGAGGACTGAAATCAAACGGAGTCTATTTGGTCACTTAAATCCTTGTATTCTCGGATTGCACCCAAATTGGCCTCCAATTGAGCCTACAACGTACAAACGAGTTTTCCTTCTTCGTTAAGCACAACCGAACTTGTTTGTTGGGTCAAACATGTCCCATTTGACATTATTATGGTGCCACGCGTGGATTGAAATCAAACGGAGTCCATTTGTTCACTCAAATCCTTGTATTCTCGGATTGCTCCCAAATTGGCCTCCAATTGAGCCTACAACGTACAAACGAGTTTTGCTTCTTCGTTAAGCACAACCGAACTTGTTTATTGAGTCAAACATGTCCCATTTGACATTATAATGTGCCACGCGAATATTGAAATCAAACGGAGTCCATTTGGTCACTCAAATCCTTGTATTCTCGGATTGCACCCAAATTGGCCTCCAATTGAGCCTACAACGTACAAACGAGTTTTCCTTCTTCGTTAAGGACAATCGAACTTGTTTGTTGTGTCAAAAATGTCCCATTTGACGTTATAATGTTCCACGCGAGGATTGAAATCAAACGGAGTCCATTTGGTCACTCAAATCCTTGTATTCTCGGATTGCACCCAAATTGGCCTCCAATTGAGCCTACAACGTACAAACGAGTTTTCCTTCTTCGTTAAGGACAATCTAACTTGTTTGTTGAGTCAAAAATGTCCCATTTGACGTTATACTGTGCCACGCGAGGATTGAAATCAAACGGAGTCCATTTGGTCACTCATATCCTTGTATTCTCGGATTGCACCCAAATTGGCCTCCAATTGAGCCTACAACGTACAAACGAGTTTTCCTTCTTCGTTAAGCACAACCGAACTTGTTTGTTGAGTCAAACATGTCCCATTTGACATTATTATGGTGCCACGCGTGGATTGAAATCAAACGGAGTCCATTTGGTCACTCAAATCCTTGTATTCTCGGATTGCTCCCAAATTGGCCTCCAATTGAGCCTACAACGTACAAACGAGTTTTGCTTCTTCGTTAAGCACAACCGAACTTGTTTGTTGAGTCAAACATGTCCCATTTGACATTATAATGTGCCACGCGAATATTGAAATCAAACGGAGTCCATTTGGTCACTCAAATCCTTGTATTCTCGGATTGCACCCAAATTGGCCTCCAATTGAGCCTACAACGTACAAACGAGTTTTCCTTCTTCGTTAAGGACAATCGAACATGCTTGTTGACTCAAACATGTCCCATTTGATGTTATAATGTGCCACGCGAGGATTGAAATCAAACGGAGTCCATTTGGTTTCTCAAATCCTTGTATTCTCGGATTGCACCCAAATTGGCCTCCAATTGAGCCTACAACGTACAAACGAGTTTTCCTTCTTCGTTAAGGACAATCGAACTTGTTTGTTGTGTCAAACATGTCCCATTTGACGTTATAATGTTCCGCGCGAGGATTGAAATCAAACGGAGTCCATTTGGTCACTCAAATCCTTGTATTCTCGGATTGCACCCAAATTGGCCTCCAATTGAGCCTACAACGTACAAACGAGTTTTCCTTCTTCGTTAAGCACAAACAAACTTGTTTGTTGAGTCAAACATGTCCCATTTGACGTTATAATGTGCCACGCGAGGATTGAAATCAAACGGAGTCCATTTGGTCACTCAAATCCTTGTATTCGCGGATTGCACCCAAATTGGCCTCCAATTGAGCCTACAACGTACAAACGAGTTTTCCTTCTTCGTTAAGGACAATCGAACTTGTTTGTTGAGTCAAACATGTCCCATTTGACGTTATACTGTGCCACGCGAGGACTGAAATCAAACGGAGTCTATTTGGTCACTTAAATCCTTGTATTCTCGGATTGCACCCAAATTGGCCTCCAATTGAGCCTACAACGTACAAACGAGTTTTCCTTCTTCGTTAAGCACAACCAAACTTGTTTGTTGAGTCAAAAATGTCCCATTTGACGTTATAATATCCCACGCGAGGGTTGAAATCAAACGGAGTCCATTTGGTCACTCAAATCCTTGTATTCTCGGATTGCACCCAAATTGGCCTCCAATTGAGCCTACAACGTACAAACGAGTTTTCCTTCTTCGTTAAGCACAACCGAACTTGTTTGTTGAGTCAAACATGTCCCATTTGAAATTATTATGGTGCCACGCGTGGATTGAAATCAAACGGAGTCCATTTGGTCACTCAAATCCTTGTATTCTCGGATTGCTCCCAAATTGGCCTCCAATTGAGCCTACAACGTACAAACGAGTTTTGCTTCTTCGTTAAGCACAACCGAACTTGTTTGTTGAGTCAAAAATGTCCCATTTGACATTATAATGTGCCACGCGAATATTGAAATCAAACGGAGTCCATTTGGTCACTCAAATCCTTGTATTCTCGGATTGCACCCAAATTGGCCTCCAATTGAGCCTACAACGTACAAACGAGTTTTCCTTCTTCGTTAAGGACAATCGAACTTGTTTGTTTAGTCAAACATGTCCCATTTGACGTTATACTGTGCCACGCGAGGACTGAAATCAAACTGAGTCTATTTGGTCACTTAAATCCTTGTATTCTCGGATTGCACCCAAATTGGCCTCCAATTGAGCCTACAACGTACAAACGAGTTTTCCTTCTTCGTTAAGCACAACCAAACTTTTTTGTTGAGTCAAACATGTCCCATTTGACGTTATAATGTGCCACGCGAGGATTGAAATCAAACGGAGTCCATTTGGTCACTCAAATCCTTGTATTCGCGGATTGCACCCAAATTGGCCTCCAATTGAGCCTACAACGTACAAACGAGTTTTCCTTCTTCGTTAAGGACAATCGAACTTGTTTGTTGATTCAAACATGTCCCATTTGAAGTTATACTGTGCCACGCGAGGCTGAAATCGAACGGAGTCCATTTGGTCGCTCAAATCCTTGTATTCTCGGATTGCACCCAAATTGGCCTCCAATTGAGCCTACAACGTACAAACGAGTTTTCCTTCTTCGTTAAGCACAACCGAACTTGTTTGTTGAGTCAAACATGTCCCATTTGACATTATTATGGTGCCACGTGTGGATTGAAATCAAACGGAGTCCATTTGGTCACTCAAATCCTTGTATTCTCGGATTGCTCCCAAATTGGCCTCCAATTGAGCCTACAACGTACAAACGAGTTTTGCTTCTTCGTTAAGCACAACCGAACTTGTTTGTTGAGTCAAACATGTCCCATTTGACATTATAATGTGCCACGCGAATATTGAAATCAAACGGAGTCCATTTGGTCACTCAAATCCTTGTATTCTCGGATTGCACCCAAATTGGCCTCCAATTGAGCCTACAACGTACAAACGAGTTTTCCTTCTTCGTTAAGGACAATCGAACTTGTTTGTTTTGTCAAACATGTCCCATTTGACGTTATAATGTTCCACGCGAGGATTGAAATCAAACGGAGTCCATTTGGTCACTCAAATCCTTGTATTCTCGGATTGCACCCAAATTGGCCTCCAATTGAGCCTACAACGTACAAACGAGTTTTCCTTCTTCGTTAAGCACAACCAAACTTGTTTGTTGAGTCAAACATGTCCCATTTGACGTTATAATGTGCCACGCAAGGATTGAAATCAAACGGAGTCCATTTGGTCACTCAAATCCTTGTATTCGCGGATTGCACCCAAATTGGCCTCCAATTGAGCCTACAACGTACAAACGAGTTTTCCTTCTTCGTTAAGGACAATCGAACTTGTTTGTTGAGTCAAACATGTCCCATTTGACGTTATACTATGCCACGCGAGGACTGAAATCAAACGGAGTCTATTTGGTCACTTAAATCCTTGTATTCTCGGATTGCACCCAAATTGGCCTCCAATTGAGCCTACAACGTACAAACGAGTTTTCCTTCTTCGTTAAGCACAACCGAACTTGTTTGTTGAGTCAAACATGTCCCATTTGACATTATTATGGTGCCACGCGTGGATTGAAATCAAACGGAGTCCATTTGTTCACTCAAATCCTTGTATTCTCGGATTGCTCCCAAATTGGCCTCCAATTGAGCCTACAACGTACAAACGAGTTTTGCTTCTTCGTTAAGCACAACCGAACTTGTTTATTGAGTCAAACATGTCCCATTTGACATTATAATGTGCCACGCGAATATTGAAATCAAACGGAGTCCATTTGGTCACTCAAATCCTTGTATTCTCGGATTGCACCCAAATTGGCCTCCAATTGAGCCTACAACGTACAAACGAGTTTTCCTTCTTCGTTAAGGACAATCGAACTTGTTTGTTGTGTCAAACATGTCCCATTTGACGTTATAATGTTCCACGCGAGGATTGAAATCAAACGGAGTCCATTTGGTCACTCAAATCCTTGTATTCTCGGATTGCACCCAAATTGGCCTCCAATTGAGCCTACAACGTACAAACGAGTTTTCCTTCTTCGTTAAGGACAATCGAACTTGTTTGTTGAGTCAAACATGTCCCATTTGACGTTATACTGTGCCACGCGAGGACTGAAATCAAACGGAGTCTATTTGGTCACTTAAATCCTTGTATTCTCGGATTGCACCCAAATTGGCCTCCAATTGAGCCTACAACGTACAAACGAGTTTTCCTTCTTCGTTAAGCACAACCGAACTTGTTTGTTGAGTCAAACATGTCCCATTTGACATTATTATGGTGCCACGCGTGGATTGAAATCAAACGGAGTCCATTTGGTCACTCAAATCCTTGTATTCTCGGATTGCTCCCAAATTGGCCTCCAATTGAGCCTACAACGTACAAACGAGTTTTGCTTCTTCGTTAAGAACAACCGAACTTGTTTGTTGAGTCAAACATGTCCCATTTGACATTATAATGTGCCACGCGAATATCGAAATCAAACGGAGTCCATTTGGTCACTCAAATCCTTGTATTCTCGGATTGCACCCAAATTGGCCTCCAATTGAGCCTACAACGTACAAACGAGTTTTCCTTCTTCGTTAAGGACAATCGAACTTGTTTGTTGTGTCAAAAATGTCCCATTTGACGTTATAATGTTCCACGCGAGGATTGAAATCAAACGGAGTCCATTTGGTCACTCAAATCCTTGTATTCTCGGATTGCACCCAAATTGGCCTCCAATTGAGCCTACAACGTACAAACGAGTTTTCCTTCTTCGTTAAGCACAACCAAACTTGTTTGTTGAGTCAAACATGTCCCATTTGACGTTATAATGTGCCACGCGAGGATTGAAATCAAACGGAGTCCATTTGGTCACTTAAATCCTTGTATTCGCGGATTGCACCCAAATTGGCCTCCAATTGAGCCTACAACGTACAAACGAGTTTTCCTTCTTCGTTAAGGACAATCGAACTTGTTTGTTTTGTCAAACATGTCCCATTTGACGTTATACTGTGCCACGCGAGGACTGAAATCAAACTGAGTCTATTTGGTCACTTAAATCCTTGTATTCTCGGATTGCACCCAAATTGGCCTCCAATTGAGCCTACAACGTACAAACGAGTTTTCCTTCTTCGTTAAGCACAACCAAACTTTTTTGTTGAGTCAAACATGTCCCATTTGACGTTATAATGTGCCACGCGAGGATTGAAATCAAACGGAGTCCATTTGGTCACTCAAATCCTTGTATTCGCGGATTGCACCCAAATTGGCCTCCAATTGAGCCTACAACGTACAAACGAGTTTTCCTTCTTCGTTAAGGACAATCGAACTTGTTTGTTGATTCAAACATGTCCCATTTGACGTTATACTGTGCCACGCGAGGCTGAAATCAAACGGAGTCCATTTGGTCGCTCAAATCCTTGTATTCTCGGATTGCACCCAAATTGGCCTCCAATTGAGCCTACAACGTACAAACGAGTTTTCCTTCTTCGTTAAGCACAACCGAACTTGTTTGTTGAGTCAAACATGTCCCATTTGACATTATTATGGTGCCACGTGTGGATTGAAATCAAACGGAGTCCATTTGGTCACTCAAATCCTTGTATTCTCGGATTGCTCCCAAATTGGCCTCCAATTGAGCCTACAACGTACAAACGAGTTTTGCTTCTTCGTTAAGCACAACCGAACTTGTTTGTTGAGTCAAACATGTCCCATTTGACATTATAATGTGCCACGCGAATATTGAAATCAAACGGAGTCCATTTGGTCACTCAAATCCTTGTATTCTCGGATTGCACCCAAATTGGCCTCCAATTGAGCCTACAACGTACAAACGAGTTTTCCTTCTTCGTTAAGCACAACCGAACTTGTTTGTTGGGTCAAACATGTCCCATTTGACATTATTATGGTGCCACGCGTGGATTGAAATCAAACGGAGTCCATTTGTTCACTCAAATCCTTGTATTCTCGGATTGCTCCCAAATTGGCCTCCAATTGAGCCTACAACGTACAAACGAGTTTTGCTTCTTCGTTAAGCACAACCGAACTTGTTTATTGAGTCAAACATGTCCCATTTGACATTATAATGTGCCACGCGAATATTGAAATCAAACGGAGTCCATTTGGTCACTCAAATCCTTGTATTCTCGGATTGCACCCAAATTGGCCTCCAATTGAGCCTACAACGTACAAACGAGTTTTCCTTCTTCGTTAAGGACAATCGAACTTGTTTGTTGTGTCAAAAATGTCCCATTTGACGTTATAATGTTCCACGCGAGGATTGAAATCAAACGGAGTCCATTTGGTCACTCAAATCCTTGTATTCTCGGATTGCACCCAAATTGGCCTCCAATTGAGCCTACAACGTACAAACGAGTTTTCCTTCTTCGTTAAGGACAATCTAACTTGTTTGTTGAGTCAAAAATGTCCCATTTGACGTTATACTGTGCCACGCGAGGATTGAAATCAAACGGAGTCCATTTGGTCACTCATATCCTTGTATTCTCGGATTGCACCCAAATTGGCCTCCAATTGAGCCTACAACGTACAAACGAGTTTTCCTTCTTCGTTAAGCACAACCGAACTTGTTTGTTGAGTCAAACATGTCCCATTTGACATTATTATGGTGCCACGCGTGGATTGAAATCAAACGGAGTCCATTTGGTCACTCAAATCCTTGTATTCTCGGATTGCTCCCAAATTGGCCTCCAATTGAGCCTACAACGTACAAACGAGTTTTGCTTCTTCGTTAAGCACAACCGAACTTGTTTGTTGAGTCAAACATGTCCCATTTGACATTATAATGTGCCACGCGAATATTGAAATCAAACGGAGTCCATTTGGTCACTCAAATCCTTGTATTCTCGGATTGCACCCAAATTGGCCTCCAATTGAGCCTACAACGTACAAACGAGTTTTCCTTCTTCGTTAAGGACAATCGAACATGCTTGTTGACTCAAACATGTCCCATTTGATGTTATAATGTGCCACGCGAGGATTGAAATCAAACGGAGTCCATTTGGTTTCTCAAATCCTTGTATTCTCGGATTGCACCCAAATTGGCCCCCAATTGAGCCTACAACGTACAAACGAGTTTTCCTTCTTCGTTAAGGACAATCGAACTTGTTTGTTGTGTCAAACATGTCCCATTTGACGTTATAATGTTCCGCGCGAGGATTGAAATCAAACGGAGTCCATTTGGTCACTCAAATCCTTGTATTCTCGGATTGCACCCAAATTGGCCTCCAATTGAGCCTACAACGTACAAACGAGTTTTCCTTCTTCGTTAAGCACAAACAAACTTGTTTGTTGAGTCAAACATGTCCCATTTGACGTTATAATGTGCCACGCGAGGATTGAAATCAAACGGAGTCCATTTGGTCACTCAAATCCTTGTATTCGCGGATTGCACCCAAATTGGCCTCCAATTGAGCCTACAACGTACAAACGAGTTTTCCTTCTTCGTTAAGGACAATCGAACTTGTTTGTTGAGTCAAACATGTCCCATTTGACGTTATACTGTGCCACGCGAGGACTGAAATCAAACGGAGTCTATTTGGTCACTTAAATCCTTGTATTCTCGGATTGCACCCAAATTGGCCTCCAATTGAGCCTACAACGTACAAACGAGTTTTCCTTCTTCGTTAAGCACAACCAAACTTGTTTGTTGAGTCAAAAATGTCCCATTTGACGTTATAATATCCCACGCGAGGGTTGAAATCAAACGGAGTCCATTTGGTCACTCAAATCCTTGTATTCTCGGATTGCACCCAAATTGGCCTCCAATTGAGCCTACAACGTACAAACGAGTTTTCCTTCTTCGTTAAGCACAACCGAACTTGTTTGTTGAGTCAAACATGTCCCATTTGAAATTATTATGGTGCCACGCGTGGATTGAAATCAAACGGAGTCCATTTGGTCACTCAAATCCTTGTATTCTCGGATTGCTCCCAAATTGGCCTCCAATTGAGCCTACAACGTACAAACGAGTTTTGCTTCTTCGTTAAGCACAACCGAACTTGTTTGTTGAGTCAAAAATGTCCCATTTGACATTATAATGTGCCACGCGAATATTGAAATCAAACGGAGTCCATTTGGTCACTCAAATCCTTGTATTCTCGGATTGCACCCAAATTGGCCTCCAATTGAGCCTACAACGTACAAACGAGTTTTCCTTCTTCGTTAAGGACAATCGAACATGCTTGTTGAGTCAAACATGTCCCATTTGACGTTATAATGTGCCACGCGAGGATTGAAATCAAACGGAGTCCATTTGGTCACTCAAATCCTTGTATTCTCGGATTGCACCCAAATTGGCCTCCAATTGAGCCTACAACGTACAAACGAGTTTTCCTTCTTCGTTAAGGACAATCGAACTTGCTTGTTGAGTCAAACATGTCCCATTTGACGTTATAATGTGCCACGCGAGGATTGAAATCAAACGGAGTCCATTTGGTCATTCAAATCCTTGTATTCTCGGATTGCACCCAAATTGGCCTCCAATTGAGCCTACAACGTACAAACGAGTTTTCCTTCTTCGTTAAGCACAACCAAACTTTTTGTTGAGTCAAACATGTCCCATTTGACGTTATAATGTGCCACGCGAGGATTGAAATCAAACGGAGTCCATTTGGTCACTCAAATCCTTGTATTCGCGGATTGCACCCAAATTGGCCTCCAATTGAGCCTACAACGTACAAACGAGTTTTCCTTCTTCGTTAAGGACAATCGAACTTGTTTGTTGATTCAAACATGTCCCATTTGACGTTATACTGTGCCACGCGAGGCTGAAATCAAACGGAGTCCATTTGGTCACTCAAATCCTTGTATTCTCGGATTGCACCCAAATTGGCCTCCAATTGAGCCTACAACGTACAAACGAGTTTTCCTTCTTCGTTAAGCACAACCAAACTTGTTTGTTGAGTCAAAAATGTCCCATTTGACGTTATACTGTGCCACGCGAGGATTGAAATCAAACGGAGTCCATTTGGTCACTCATATCCTTGTATTCTCGGATTGCACCCAAATTGGCCTCCAATTGAGCCTACAACGTACAAACGAGTTTTCCTTCTTCGTTAAGCACAACCGAACTTGTTTGTTGAGTCAAACATGTCCCATTTGACATTATTATGGTGCCACGCGTGGATTGAAATCAAACGGAGTCCATTTGGTCACTCAAATCCTTGTATTCTCGGATTGCTCCCAAATTGGCCTCCAATTGAGCCTACAACGTACAAACGAGTTTTGCTTCTTCGTTAAGCACAACCGAACTTGTTTGTTGAGTCAAACATGTCCCATTTGACATTATAATGTGCCACGCGAATATTGAAATCAAACGGAGTCCATTTGGTCACTCAAATCCTTGTATTCTCGGATTGCACCCAAATTGGCCTCCAATTGAGCCTACAACGTACAAACGAGTTTTCCTTCTTCGTTAAGGACAATCGAACATGCTTGTTGACTCAAACATGTCCCATTTGATGTTATAATGTGCCACGCGAGGATTGAAATCAAACGGAGTCCATTTGGTTTCTCAAATCCTTGTATTCTCGGATTGCACCCAAATTGGCCTCCAATTGAGCCTACAACGTACAAACGAGTTTTCCTTCTTCGTTAAGGACAATCGAACATGCTTGTTGAGTCAAACATGTCCCATTTGATGTTATAATGTGCCACGCGAGGATTGAAATCAAACGGAGTCCATTTGGTCACTCAAATCCTTGTATTCTCGGATTGCACCCAAATTGGCCTCCAATTGAGCCTACAACGTACAAACGAGTTTTCCTTCTTCGTTAAGGACAATCGTACTTGTTTGTTGTGTCAAACATGTCCCATTTGACGTTATAATGTTCCACGCGAGGATTGAAATCAAACGGAGTCCATTTGGTCACTCAAATCCTTGTATTCTCGGATTGCACCCAAATTGGCCTCCAATTGAGCCTACAACGTACAAACGAGTTTTCCTTCTTCGTTAAGCACAAACAAACTTGTTTGTTGAGTCAAACATGTCCCATTTGACGTTATAATGTGCCACGCGAGGATTGAAATCAAACGGAGTCCATTTGGTCACTCAAATCCTTGTATTCGCGGATTGCACCCAAATTGGCCTCCAATTGAGCCTACAACGTACAAACGAGTTTTCCTTCTTCGTTAAGGACAATCGAACTTGTTTGTTGAGTCAAACATGTCCCATTTGACGTTATACTGTGCCACGCGAGGACTGAAATCAAACGGAGTCTATTTGGTCACTTAAATCCTTGTATTCTCGGATTGCACCCAAATTGGCCTCCAATTGAGCCTACAACGTACAAACGAGTTTTCCTTCTTCGTTAAGCACAACCAAACTTGTTTGTTGAGTCAAAAATGTTCCATTTGACGTTATAATGTCCCACGCGAGGGTTGAAATCAAACGGAGTCCATTTGGTCACTCAAATCCTTGTATTCTCGGATTGCACCCAAATTGGCCTCCAATTGAGCCTACAACGTACAAACGAGTTTTCCTTCTTCGTTAAGCACAACCGAACTTGTTTGTTGAGTCAAACATGTCCCATTTGACATTATTATGGTGCCACGCGTGGATTGAAATCAAACGGAGTCCATTTGGTCACTCAAATCCTTGTATTCTCGGATTGCTCCCAAATTGGCCTCCAATTGAGCCTACAACGTACAAACGAGTTTTGCTTCTTCGTTAAGCACAACCGAACTTGTTTGTTGAGTCAAACATGTCCCATTTGACATTATAATGTGCCACGCGAATATTGAAATCAAACGGAGTCCATTTGGTCACTCAAATCCTTGTATTCTCGGATTGCACCCAAATTGGCCTCCAATTGAGCCTACAACGTACAAACGAGTTTTCCTTCTTCGTTAAGGACAATCGAACATGCTTGTTGAGTCAAACATGTCCCATTTGACATTATAATGTGCCACGCGAGGATTGAAATCAAACGGAGTCCATTTGGTCACTCAAATCCTTGTATTCTCGGATTGCACCCAAATTGGCCTCCAATTGAGCCTACAACGTACAAACGAGTTTTCCTTCTTCGTTAAGGACAATCGAACTTGTTTGTTGAGTCAAACATGTCCCATTTGACGTTATACTGTGCCACGCGAGGACTGAAATCAAACGGAGTCTATTTGGTCACTTAAATCCTTGTATTCTCGGATTGCACCCAAATTGGCCTCCAATTGAGCCTACAACGTACAAACGAGTTTTCCTTCTTCGTTAAGCACAACCAAACTTGTTTGTTGAGTCAAAAATGTCCCATTTGACGTTATAATGTCCCACGCGAGGGTTGAAATCAAACGGAGTCCATTTGGTCACTCAAATCCTTGTATTCTCGGATTGCACCCAAATTGGCCTCCAATTGAGCCTACAACGTACAAACGAGTTTTCCTTCTTCGTTAAGCACAACCGAACTTGTTTGTTGAGTCAAACATGTCCCATTTGACATTATTATGGTGCCACGCGTGGATTGAAATCAAACGGAGTCCATTTGGTCACTCAAATCCTTGTATTCTCGGATTGCTCCCAAATTGGCCTCCAATTGAGCCTACAACGTACAAACGAGTTTTGCTTCTTCGTTAAGCACAACCGAACTTGTTTGTTGAGTCAAACATGTCCCATTTGACATTATAATGTGCCACGCGAATATTGAAATCAAACGGAGTCCATTTGGTCACTCAAATCCTTGTATTCTCGGATTGCACCCAAATTGGCCTCCAATTGAGCCTACAACGTACAAACGAGTTTTCCTTCTTCGTTAAGGACAATCGAACATGCTTGTTGAGTCAAACATGTCCCATTTGACGTTATAATGTGCCACGCGAGGATTGAAATCAAACGGAGTCCATTTGGTCACTCAAATCCTTGTATTCTCGGATTGCACCCAAATTGGCCTCCAATTGAGCCTACAACGTACAAACGAGTTTTCCTTCTTCGTTAAGGACAATCGAACTTGCTTGTTGAGTCAAACATGTCCCATTTGACGTTATAATGTGCCACGCGAGGATTGAAATCAAACGGAGTCCATTTGGTCATTCAAATCCTTGTATTCTCGGATTGCACCCAAATTGGCCTCCAATTGAGCCTACAACGTACAAACGAGTTTTCCTTCTTCGTTAAGCACAACCAAACTTTTTGTTGAGTCAAACATGTCCCATTTGACGTTATAATGTGCCACGCGAGGATTGAAATCAAACGGAGTCCATTTGGTCACTCAAATCCTTGTATTCGCGGATTGCACCCAAATTGGCCTCCAATTGAGCCTACAACGTACAAACGAGTTTTCCTTCTTCGTTAAGGACAATCGAACTTGTTTGTTGATTCAAACATGTCCCATTTGACGTTATACTGTGCCACGCGAGGCTGAAATCAAACGGAGTCCATTTGGTCACTCAAATCCTTGTATTCTCGGATTGCACCCAAATTGGCCTCCAATTGAGCCTACAACGTACAAACGAGTTTTCCTTCTTCGTTAAGCACAACCGAACTTGTTTGTTGAGTCAAACATGTCCCATTTGACATTATTATGGTGCCACGCGTGGATTGAAATCAAACGGAGTCCATTTGGTCACTCAAATCCTTGTATTCTCGGATTGCTCCCAAATTGGCCTCCAATTGAGCCTACAACGTACAAACGAGTTTTGCTTCTTCGTTAAGCACAACCGAACTAGTTTGTTGAGTCAAACATGTCCCATTTGACATTATAATGTGCCACGCGAATATTGAAATCAAACGGAGTCCATTTGGTCACTCAAATCCTTGTATTCTCGGATTGCACCCAAATTGGCCTCCAATTGAGCCTACAACGTACAAACGAGTTTTAATTCTTCGTTAAGGACAATCGAACTTGTTTGTTGTGTCAAACATGTCCCATTTGACGTTATAATGTTCCACGCGAGGATTGAAATCAAACGGAGTCCATTTGGTCACTCAAATCCTTGTATTCTCGGATTGCACCCAAATTGGCCTCCAATTGAGCCTACAACGTACAAACGAGTTTTCCTTCTTCGTTAAGCACAAACAAACTTGTTTGTTGAGTCAAACATGTCCCATTTGACGTTATAATGTGCCACGCGAGGATTGAAATCAAACGGAGTCCATTTGGTCACTCAAATCCTTGTATTCGCGGATTGCACCCAAATTGGCCTCCAATTGAGCCTACAACGTACAAACGAGTTTTCCTTCTTCGTTAAGGACAATCGAACTTGTTTGTTGATTCAAACATGTCCCATTTGACGTTATACTGTGCCACGCGAGGCTGAAATCAAACGGAGTCCATTTGGTCACTCAAATCCTTGTATTCTCGGATTGCACCCAAATTGGCCTCCAATTGAGCCTACAACGTACAAACGAGTTTTCCTTCTTCGTTAAGCACAACCAAACTTGTTTGTTGAGTCAAAAATGTCCCATTTGACGTTATACTGTGCCACGCGAGGATTGAAATCAAACGGAGTCCATTTGGTCACTCATATCCTTGTATTCTCGGATTGCACCCAAATTGGCCTCCAATTGAGCCTACAACGTACAAACGAGTTTTCCTTCTTCGTTAAGCACAACCGAACTTGTTTGTTGAGTCAAACATGTCCCATTTGACATTATTATGGTGCCACGCGTGGATTGAAATCAAACGGAGTCCATTTGGTCACTCAAATCCTTGTATTCTCGGATTGCTCCCAAATTGGCCTCCAATTGAGCCTACAACGTACAAACGAGTTTTGCTTCTTCGTTAAGCACAACCGAACTTGTTTGTTGAGTCAAACATGTCCCATTTGACATTATAATGTGCCACGCGAATATTGAAATCAAACGGAGTCCATTTGGTCACTCAAATCCTTGTATTCTCGGATTGCACCCAAATTGGCCTCCAATTGAGCCTACAACGTACAAACGAGTTTTCCTTCTTCGTTAAGGACAATCGAACATGCTTGTTGACTCAAACATGTCCCATTTGATGTTATAATGTGCCACGCGAGGATTGAAATCAAACGGAGTCCATTTGGTTTCTCAAATCCTTGTATTCTCGGATTGCACCCAAATTGGCCTCCAATTGAGCCTACAACGTACAAACGAGTTTTCCTTCTTCGTTAAGGAAAATCGAACATGCTTGTTGAGTCAAACATGTCCCATTTGATGTTATAATGTGCCACGCGAGGATTGAAATCAAACGGAGTCCATTTGGTCACTCAAATCCTTGTATTCTCGGATTGCACCCAAATTGGCCTCCAATTGAGCCTACAACGTACAAACGAGTTTTCCTTCTTCGTTAAGGACAATCGTACTTGTTTGTTGTGTCAAACATGTCCCATTTGACGTTATAATGTTCCACGCGAGGATTGAAATCAAACGGAGTCCATTTGGTCACTCAAATCCTTGTATTCTCGGATTGCACCCAAATTGGCCTCCAATTGAGCCTACAACGTACAAACGAGTTTTCCTTCTTCGTTAAGCACAAACAAACTTGTTTGTTGAGTCAAACATGTCCCATTTGACGTTATAATGTGCCACGCGAGGATTGAAATCAAACGGAGTCCATTTGGTCACTCAAATCCTTGTATTCGCGGATTGCACCCAAATTGGCCTCCAATTGAGCCTACAACGTACAAACGAGTTTTCCTTCTTCGTTAAGGACAATCGAACTTGTTTGTTGAGTCAAACATGTCCCATTTGACGTTATACTGTGCCACGCGAGGACTGAAATCAAACGGAGTCTATTTGGTCACTTAAATCCTTGTATTCTCGGATTGCACCCAAATTGGCCTCCAATTGAGCCTACAACGTACAAACGAGTTTTCCTTCTTCGTTAAGCACAACCAAACTTGTTTGTTGAGTCAAAAATGTTCCATTTGACGTTATAATGTCCCACGCGAGGGTTGAAATCAAACGGAGTCCATTTGGTCACTCAAATCCTTGTATTCTCGGATTGCACCCAAATTGGCCTCCAATTGAGCCTACAACGTACAAACGAGTTTTCCTTCTTCGTTAAGCACAACCGAACTTGTTTGTTGAGTCAAACATGTCCCATTTGACATTATTATGGTGCCACGCGTGGATTGAAATCAAACGGAGTCCATTTGGTCACTCAAATCCTTGTATTCTCGGATTGCTCCCAAATTGGCCTCCAATTGAGCCTACAACGTACAAACGAGTTTTGCTTCTTCGTTAAGCACAACCGAACTTGTTTGTTGAGTCAAACATGTCCCATTTGACATTATAATGTGCCACGCGAATATTGAAATCAAACGGAGTCCATTTGGTCACTCAAATCCTTGTATTCTCGGATTGCACCCAAATTGGCCTCCAATTGAGCCTACAACGTACAAACGAGTTTTCCTTCTTCGTTAAGGACAATCGAACATGCTTGTTGAGTCAAACATGTCCCATTTGACATTATAATGTGCCACGCGAGGATTGAAATCAAACGGAGTCCATTTGGTCACTCAAATCCTTGTATTCTCGGATTGCACCCAAATTGGCCTCCAATTGAGCCTACAACGTACAAACGAGTTTTCCTTCTTCGTTAAGGACAATCGAACTTGTTTGTTGAGTCAAACATGTCCCATTTGACGTTATACTGTGCCACGCGAGGACTGAAATCAAACGGAGTCTATTTGGTCACTTAAATCCTTGTATTCTCGGATTGCACCCAAATTGGCCTCCAATTGAGCCTACAACGTACAAACGAGTTTTCCTTCTTCGTTAAGCACAACCAAACTTGTTTGTTGAGTCAAAAATGTCCCATTTGACGTTATAATGTCCCACGCGAGGGTTGAAATCAAACGGAGTCCATTTGGTCACTCAAATCCTTGTATTCTCGGATTGCACCCAAATTGGCCTCCAATTGAGCCTACAACGTACAAACGAGTTTTCCTTCTTCGTTAAGCACAACCGAACTTGTTTGTTGAGTCAAACATGTCCCATTTGACATTATTATGGTGCCACGCGTGGATTGAAATCAAACGGAGTCCATTTGGTC
The DNA here is from genome assembly GCA_963556465.1 of Berberis vulgaris. Taxonomy (NCBI): domain Eukaryota; kingdom Viridiplantae; phylum Streptophyta; class Magnoliopsida; order Ranunculales; family Berberidaceae; genus Berberis; species Berberis vulgaris. The sequence goes on from OY747131.1 coordinate 34,424,840, forward strand.
ACTCAAATCCTTGTATTCTCGGATTGCTCCCAAATTGGCCTCCAATTGAGCCTACAACGTACAAACGAGTTTTGCTTCTTCGTTAAGCACAACCGAACTTGTTTGTTGAGTCAAACATGTCCCATTTGACATTATAATGTGCCACGCGAATATTGAAATCAAACGGAGTCCATTTGGTCACTCAAATCCTTGTATTCTCGGATTGCACCCAAATTGGCCTCCAATTGAGCCTACAACGTACAAACGAGTTTTCCTTCTTCGTTAAGGACAATCGAACATGCTTGTTGAGTCAAACATGTCCCATTTGACGTTATAATGTGCCACGCGAGGATTGAAATCAAACGGAGTCCATTTGGTCACTCAAATCCTTGTATTCTCGGATTGCACCCAAATTGGCCTCCAATTGAGCCTACAACGTACAAACGAGTTTTCCTTCTTCGTTAAGGACAATCGAACTTGCTTGTTGAGTCAAACATGTCCCATTTGACGTTATAATGTGCCACGCGAGGATTGAAATCAAACGGAGTCCATTTGGTCATTCAAATCCTTGTATTCTCGGATTGCACCCAAATTGGCCTCCAATTGAGCCTACAACGTACAAACGAGTTTTCCTTCTTCGTTAAGCACAACCAAACTTTTTGTTGAGTCAAACATGTCCCATTTGACGTTATAATGTGCCACGCGAGGATTGAAATCAAACGGAGTCCATTTGGTCACTCAAATCCTTGTATTCGCGGATTGCACCCAAATTGGCCTCCAATTGAGCCTACAACGTACAAACGAGTTTTCCTTCTTCGTTAAGGACAATCGAACTTGTTTGTTGATTCAAACATGTCCCATTTGACGTTATACTGTGCCACGCGAGGCTGAAATCAAACGGAGTCCATTTGGTCACTCAAATCCTTGTATTCTCGGATTGCACCCAAATTGGCCTCCAATTGAGCCTACAACGTACAAACGAGTTTTCCTTCTTCGTTAAGCACAACCAAACTTGTTTGTTGAGTCCAAAATGTCCCATTTGACGTTATAATGTCCCACGCGAGGATTGAAATCAAACGGAGTCCATTTGGTCACTCAAATCCTTGTATTCTCGGATTGCACCCAAATTGGCCTCCAATTGAGCCTACAACGTACAAACGAGTTTTCCTTCTTCGTTAAGGACAATCGAACTTGTTTGTTGTGTCAAACATGTCCCATTTGACGTTATAATGTTCCACGCGAGGATTGAAATCAAACGGAGTCCATTTGGTCACTCAAATCCTTGTATTCTCGGATTGCACCCAAATTGGCCTCCAATTGAGCCTACAACGTACAAACGAGTTTTCCTTCTTCGTTAAGCACAAACAAACTTGTTTGTTGAGTCAAACATGTCCCATTTGACGTTATAATGTGCCACGCGAGGATTGAAATCAAACGGAGTCCATTTGGTCACTCAAATCCTTGTATTCGCGGATTGCACCCAAATTGGCCTCCAATTGAGCCTACAACGTACAAACGAGTTTTCCTTCTTCGTTAAGCACAACCGAACTTGTTTGTTGAGTCAAACATGTCCCATTTGACATTATAATGTGCCACGCGAATATTGAAATCAAACGGAGTCCATTTGGTCACTCAAATCCTTGTATTCTCGGATTGCACCCAAATTGGCCTCCAATTGAGCCTACAACGTACAAACGAGTTTTCCTTCTTCGTTAAGGACAATCGAACATGCTTGTTGAGTCAAACATGTCCCATTTGACATTATAATGTGCCACGCGAGGATTGAAATCAAACGGAGTCCATTTGGTCACTCAAATCCTTGTATTCTCGGATTGCACCCAAATTGGCCTCCAATTGAGCCTACAACGTACAAACGAGTTTTCCTTCTTCGTTAAGGACAATCGAACTTGCTTGTTGAGTCAAACATGTCCCATTTGACGTTATAATGTGCCACGCGAGGATTGAAATCAAACGGAGTCCATTTGGTCATTCAAATCCTTGTATTCTCGGATTGCACCCAAATTGGCCTCCAATTGAGCCTACAACGTACAAACGAGTTTTCCTTCTTCGTTAAGCACAACCAAACTTTTTGTTGAGTCAAACATGTCCCATTTGACGTTATAATGTGCCACGCGAGGATTGAAATCAAACGGAGTCCATTTGGTCACTCAAATCCTTGTATTCGCGGATTGCACCCAAATTGGCCTCCAATTGAGCCTACAACGTACAAACGAGTTTTCCTTCTTCGTTAAGGACAATCGAACTTGTTTGTTGATTCAAACATGTCCCATTTGATGTTATACTGTGCCACGCGAGGCTGAAATCAAACGGAGTCCATTTGGTCACTCAAATCCTTGTATTCTCGGATTGCACCCAAATTGGCTCCAATTGAGCCTACAACGTACAAACGAGTTTTCCTTCTTCGTTAAGCACAACCGAACTTGTTTGTTGAGTCAAACATGTCCCATTTGACATTATTATGGTGCCACACGTGGATTGAAATCAAACGGAGTCCATTTGGTCACTCAAATCCTTGTATTCTCGGATTGCTCCCAAATTGGCCTCCAATTGAGCCTACAACGTACAAACGAGTTTTGCTTCTTCGTTAAGCACAACCGAACTTGTTTGTTGAGTCAAACATGTCCCATTTGACATTATAATGTGCCACGCGAATATTGAAATCAAACGGAGTCCATTTGGTCACTCAAATCCTTGTATTCTCGGATTGCACCCAAATTGGCCTCCAATTGAGCCTACAACGTACAAACGAGTTTTCCTTCTTCGTTAAGGACAATCGAACTTGTTTGTTGTGTCAAACATGTCCCATTTGACGTTATAATGTTCCACGCGAGGATTGAAATCAAACGGAGTCCATTTGGTCACTCAAATCCTTGTATTCTCGGATTGCACCCAAATTGGCCTCCAATTGAGCCTACAACGTACAAACGAGTTTTCCTTCTTCGTTAAGCATAACCAAACTTTTTTATTGAGTCAAACATGTCCCATTTGATGTTATAATGTGCCACGCGAGGATTGAAATCAAACGGAGTCCATTTGGTCACTCAAATCCTTTTATTCGCGGATTGCACCCAAATTGGCCTCCAATTGAGCCTACAACGTACAAACGAGTTTTCCTTCTTCGTTAAGCACAACCAAACTTGTTTGTTGAGTCAAACATGTCCTATTTGACGTTATAATGTGCCACGCAAGGATTGAAATCAAACGGAGTCCATTTGGTCACTCAAATCCTTGTATTCGCGGATTGCACCCAAATTGGCCTCCAATTGAGCCTACAACGTACAAACGAGTTTTCCTTCTTCGTTAAGGACAATCGAACTTGTTTGTTGAGTCAAACATGTCCCATTTGACGTTATACTATGCCACGCGAGGACTGAAATCAAACGGAGTCTATTTGGTCACTTAAATCCTTGTATTCTCGGATTGCACCCAAATTGGCCTCCAATTGAGCCTACAACGTACAAACGAGTTTTCCTTCTTCGTTAAGCACAACCGAACTTGTTTGTTGAGTCAAACATGTCCCATTTGACATTATTATGGTGCCACGCGTGGATTGAAATCAAACGGAGTCCATTTGTTCACTCAAATCCTTGTATTCTCGGATTGCTCCCAAATTGGCCTCCAATTGAGCCTACAACGTACAAACGAGTTTTGCTTCTTCGTTAAGCACAACCGAACTTGTTTATTGAGTCAAACATGTCCCATTTGACATTATAATGTGCCACGCGAATATTGAAATCAAACGGAGTCCATTTGGTCACTCAAATCCTTGTATTCTCGGATTGCACCCAAATTGGCCTCCAATTGAGCCTACAACGTACAAACGAGTTTTCCTTCTTCGTTAAGGACAATCGAACTTGTTTGTTGTGTCAAAAATGTCCCATTTGACATTATAATGTTCCACGCGAGGATTGAAATCAAACGGAGTCCATTTGGTCACTCAAATCCTTGTATTCTCGGATTGCACCCAAATTGGCCTCCAATTGAGCCTACAACGTACAAACGAGTTTTCCTTCTTCGTTAAGGACAATCGAACTTGTTTGTTGAGTCAAAAATGTCCCATTTGACGTTATACTGTGCCACGCGAGGATTGAAATCAAACGGAGTCCATTTGGTCACTCATATCCTTGTATTCTCGGATTGCACCCAAATTGGCCTCCAATTGAGCCTACAACGTACAAACGAGTTTTCCTTCTTCGTTAAGCACAACCGAACTTGTTTGTTGAGTCAAACATGTCCCATTTGACATTATTATGGTGCCACGCGTGGATTGAAATCAAACGGAGTCCATTTGGTCACTCAAATCCTTGTATTCTCGGATTGCTCCCAAATTGGCCTCCAATTGAGCCTACAACGTACAAACGAGTTTTGCTTCTTCGTTCAGCACAACCGAACTTGTTTGTTGACTCAAACATGTCCCATTTGACATTATAATGTGCCACGCGAATATTGAAATCAAACGGAGTCCATTTGGTCACTCAAATCCTTGTATTCTCGGATTGCACCCAAATTGGCCTCCAATTGAGCCTACAACGTACAAACGAGTTTTCCTTCTTCGTTAAGCACAACCGAACTTGTTTGTTGAGTCAAACATGTCCCATTTGACATTATTATGGTGCCACGCGTGGATTGAAATCAAACGGAGTCCATTTGGTCACTCAAATCCTTGTATTCTCGGATTGCTCCCAAATTGGCCTCCAATTGAGCCTACAACGTACAAACGAGTTTTGCTTCTTCGTTAAGCACAACCGAACTTGTTTGTTGAGTCAAACATGTCCCATTTGACATTATAATGTGCCACGCGAATATTGAAATCAAACGGAGTCCATTTGGTCACTCAAATCCTTGTATTCTCGGATTGCACCCAAATTGGCCTCCAATTGAGCCTACAACGTACAAACGAGTTTTCCTTCTTCGTTAAGGACAATCGAACATGCTTGTTGAGTCATACATGTCCCATTTGACGTTATAATGTGCCACGCGAGGATTGAAATCAAACGGAGTCCATTTGGTCACTCAAATCCTTGTATTCTCGGATTGCACCCAAATTGGCCTCCAATTGAGCCTACAACGTACAAACGAGTTTTCCTTCTTCGTTAAGGACAATCGAACTTGCTTGTTGAGTCAAACATGTCCCATTTGACGTTATAATGTGCCACGCGAGGATTGAAATCAAACGGAGTCCATTTGGTCATTCAAATCCTTGTATTCTCGGATTGCACCCAAATTGGCCTCCAATTGAGCCTACAACGTACAAACGAGTTTTCCTTCTTCGTTAAGCACAACCAAACTTTTTGTTGAGTCAAACATGTCCCATTTGACGTTATAATGTGCCACGCGAGGATTGAAATCAAACGGAGTCCATTTGGTCACTCAAATCCTTGTATTCGCGGATTGCACCCAAATTGGCCTCCAATTGAGCCTACAACGTACAAACGAGTTTTCCTTCTTCGTTAAGGACAATCGAACTTGTTTGTTGATTCAAACATGTCCCATTTGACGTTATACTGTGCCACGCGAGGCTGAAATCAAACGGAGTCCATTTGGTCACTCAAATCCTTGTATTCTCGGATTGCACCCAAATTGGCCTCCAATTGAGCCTACAACGTACAAACGAGTTTTCCTTCTTCGTTAAGCACAACCAAACTTGTTTGTTGAGTCCAAAATGTCCCATTTGACGTTATAATGTCCCACGCGAGGATTGAAATCAAACGGAGTCCATTTGGTCACTCAAATCCTTGTATTCTCGGATTGCACCCAAATTGGCCTCCAATTGAGCCTACAACGTACAAACGAGTTTTCCTTCTTCGTTAAGCACAACCAAACTTGTTTGTTGAGTCCAAAATGTCCCATTTGACGTTATAATGTCCCACGCGAGGATTGAAATCAAACGGAGTCCATTTGGTCACTCAAATCCTTGTATTCTCGGATTGCACCCAAATTGGCCTCCAATTGAGCCTACAACGTACAAACGAGTTTTCCTTCTTCGTTAAGCACAACCGAACTTGTTTGTTGAGTCAAACATGTCCCATTTGACATTATTATAGTGCCACGCGTGGATTGAAATCAAACGGAGTCGATTTGGTCACTCAAATCCTTGTATTCTCGGATTGCTCCCAAATTGGCCTCCAATTGAGCCTACAACGTACAAACGAGTTTTGCTTCTTCGTTAAGCACAACCGAACTAGTTTGTTGAGTCAAACATGTCCCATTTTACATTATAATGTGCCACGCGAATATTGAAATCAAACGGAGTCCATTTGGTCACTCAAATCCTTGTATTCTCGGATTGCACCCAAATTGGCCTCCAATTGAGCCTACAACGTACAAACGAGTTTTAATTCTTCGTTAAGGACAATCGAACATGCTTGTTGAGTCAAACATGTCCCATTTGATGTTATAATGTGCCACGCGAGGATTGAAATCAAACGGAGTCCATTTGGTCACTCAAATCCTTGTATTCTCGGATTGCACCCAAATTGGACTCCAATTGAGCCTACAACGTACAAACGAGTTTTCCTTCTTCGTTAAGGACAATCGAACTTGTTTGTTGTGTCAAACATGTCCCATTTGACGTTATAATGTTCCACGCGAGGATTGAAATCAAACGGAGTCCATTTGGTCACTCAAATCCTTGTATTCTCGGATTGCACCCAAATTGGCCTCCAATTGAGCCTACAACGTACAAACGAGTTTTCCTTCTTCGTTAAGCACAAACAAACTTGTTTGTTGAGTCAAACATGTCCCATTTGACGTTATAATGTGCCACGCGAGGATTGAAATCAAACGGAGTCCATTTGGTCACTCAAATCCTTGTATTCGCGGATTGCACCCAAATTGGCCTCCAATTGAGCCTACAACGTACAAACGAGTTTTCCTTCTTCGTTAAGGACAATCGAACTTGTTTGTTGAGTCAAACATGTCCTATTTGACGTTATACTGTGCCACGCGAGGACTGAAATCAAACGGAGTCTATTTGGTCACTTAAATCCTTGTATTCTCGGATTGCACCCAAATTGGCCTCCAATTGAGCCGACAACGTACAAACGAGTTTTCCTTCTTCGTTAAGCACAACCAAACTTGTTTGTTGAGTCAAAAATGTTCCATTTGACGTTATAATGTCCCACGCGAGGGTTGAAATCAAACGGAGTCCATTTGGTCACTCAAATCCTTGTATTCTCGGATTGCACCCAAATTGGCCTCCAATTGAGCCTACAACGTACAAACGAGTTTTCCTTCTTCGTTAAGCACAACCGAACTTGTTTGTTGAGTCAAACATGTCCCATTTGACATTATTATGGTGCCACGCGTGGATTGAAATCAAACGGAGTCCATTTGGTCACTCAAATCCTTGTATTCTCGGATTGCTCCCAAATTGGCCTCCAATTGAGCCTACAACGTACAAACGAGTTTTGCTTCTTCGTTAAGCACAACCGAACTTGTTTGTTGAGTCAAACATGTCCCATTTGACATTATAATGTGCCACGCGAATATTGAAATCAAACGGAGTCCATTTGGTCACTCAAATCCTTGTATTCTCGGATTGCACCCAAATTGGCCTCCAATTGAGCCTACAACGTACAAACGAGTTTTCCTTCTTCGTTAAGGACAATCGAACATGCTTGTTGAGTCAAACATGTCCCATTTGACATTATAATGTGCCACGCGAGGATTGAAATCAAACGGAGTCCATTTGGTCACTCAAATCCTTGTATTCTCGGATTGCACCCAAATTGGCCTCCAATTGAGCCTACAACGTACAAACGAGTTTTCCTTCTTCGTTAAGCACAACCAAACTTTTTGTTGAGTCAAACATGTCCCATTTGACGTTATAATGTGCCACGCGAGGATTGAAATCAAACGGAGTCCATTTGGTCACTCAAATCCTTGTATTCGCGGATTGCACCCAAATTGGCCTCCAATTGAGCCTACAACGTACAAACGAGTTTTCCTTCTTCGTTAAGGACAATCGAACTTGTTTGTTGATTCAAACATGTCCCATTTGATGTTATACTGTGCCACGCGAGGCTGAAATCAAACGGAGTCCATTTGGTCACTCAAATCCTTGTATTCTCGGATTGCACCCAAATTGGCCTCCAATTGAGCCTACAACGTACAAACGAGTTTTCCTTCTTCGTTAAGCACAACCGAACTTGTTTGTTGAGTCAAACATGTCCCATTTGACATTATTATGGTGCCACGCGTGGATTGAAATCAAACGGAGTCCATTTGGTCACTCAAATCCTTGTATTCTCGGATTGCTCCCAAATTGGCCTCCAATTGAGCCTACAACGTACAAACGAGTTTTGCTTCTTCGTTAAGCACAACCGAACTTGTTTGTTGAGTCAAACATGTCCCATTTGACATTATAATGTGCCACGCGAATATTGAAATCAAACGGAGTCCATTTGGTCACTCAAATCCTTGTATTCTCGGATTGCACCCAAATTGGCCTCCAATTGAGCCTAAAACGTACAAACGAGTTTTCCTTCTTCGTTAAGGACAATCGAACTTGTTTGTTGTGTCAAACATGTCCCATTTGACGTTATAATGTTCCACGCGAGGATTGAAATCAAACGGAGTCCATTTGGTCACTCAAATCCTCGTATTCTCGGATTGCACCCAAATTGGCCTCCAATTGAGCCTACAACGTACAAACGAGTTTTCCTTCTTCGTTAAGCACAAACAAACTTGTTTGTTGAGTCAAACATGTCCCATTTGATGTTATAATGTGCCACAAGAGGATTGAAATCAAACGGAGTCCATTTGGTCACTCAAATCCTTGTATTCGCGGATTGCACCCAAATTGGCCTCCAATTGAGCCTACAATGTACAAACGAGTTTTCCTTCTTCGTTAAGCACAACCAAACTTTTTTGTTGAGTCAAACATGTCCCATTTGACGTTAAAATGTGCCATGCGAGGATTGAAATCAAACGGAGTCCATTTGGTCACTCAAATCCTTGTATTCGCGGATTGCACCCAAATTGGCCTCCAATTGAGCCTACAACGTACAAACGCGTTTTCCTTCTTCGTTAAGGACAATCGAACTTGTTTGTTGAGTCAAACCTGTCCCATTTGACGTTATACTGTGCCACGCGAGGACTGAAATCAAACGGAGTCTATTTGGTCACTTAAATCCTTGTATTCTCGGATTGCACCCAAATTGGCCTCCAATTGAGCCTACAACGTACAAACGAGTTTTCCTTCTTCGTTAAGCACAACCGAACTTGTTTGTTGAGTCAAAAATGTTCCATTTGACATTATTATGGTGCCACGCGAATATTGAAATCAAACGGAGTCCATTTGGTCACTCAAATCCTTGTATTCTCGGATTGCACCCAAATTGGCCTCCAATTGAGCCTACAACGTACAAACGAGTTTTCCTTCTTCGTTAAGGACAATCGAACTTGTTTGTTGTGTCAAACATGTCCCATTTGACGTTATAATGTTCCACGCGAGGATTGAAATCAAACGGAGTCCATTTGGTCACTCAAATCCTTGTATTCTCGGATTGCACCCAAATTGGCCTCCAATTGAGCCTACAACGTACAAACGAGTTTTCCTTCTTCGTTAAGCACAACCAAACTTGTTTGTTGAGTCAAACATGTCCCATTTGACGTTATAATGTGCCACGCGAGGATTGAAATCAAACGGAGTCCATTTGGTCACTCAAATCCTTGTATTCGCGGATTGCACCTAAATTGGCCTCCAATTGAGCCTACAACGTACAAACGAGTTTTCCTTCTTCGTTAAGGACAATCGAACTTGTTTGTTGAGTCAAACATGTCCCATTTGACGTTATACTGTGCCACGCGAGGACTGAAATCAAACGGAGTCTATTTGGTCACTTAAATCCTTGTATTCTCGGATTGCACCCAAATTGGCCTCCAATTGAGCCTACAACGTACAAACGAGTTTTCCTTCTTCGTTAAGCACAACCAAACTTGTTTGTTGAGTCCAAAATGTCCCATTTGACGTTATAATGTCCCACGCGAGGATTGAAATCAAACGGAGTCCATTTGGTCACTCAAATCCTTGTATTCTCGGATTGCACCCAAATTGGCCTCCAATTGAGCCTACAACGTACAAACGAGTTTTCCTTCTTCGTTAAGCACAACCGAACTTGTTTGTTGAGTCAAACATGTCCCATTTGACATTATTATGGTGCCACGCGTGGATTGAAATCAAACGGAGTCCATTTGGTCACTCAAATCCTTGTATTCTCGGATTGCTCCCAAATTGGCCTCCAATTGAGCCTACAACGTACAAACGAGTTTTGCTTCTTCGTTAAGCACAACCGAACTAGTTTGTTGAGTCAAACATGTCCCATTTGACATTATAATGTGCCACGCGAATATTGAAATCAAACGGAGTCCATTTGGTCACTCAAATCCTTGTATTCTCGGATTGCACCCAAATTGGCCTCCAATTGAGCCTACAACGTACAAACGAGTTTTAATTCTTCGTTAAGGACAATCGAACATGCTTGTTGAGTCAAACATGTCCCATTTGATGTTATAATGTGCCACGCGAGGATTGAAATCAAACGGAGTCCATTTGGTCACTCAAATCCTTGTATTCTCGGATTGCACCCAAATTGGCCTCCAATTGAGCCTACAACGTACAAACGAGTTTTCCTTCTTCGTTAAGGACAATCGAACTTGTTTGTTGTGTCAAACATGTCCCATTTGACGTTATAATGTTCCACGCGAGGATTGAAATCAAACGGAGTCCATTTGGTCACTCAAATCCTTGTATTCTCGGATTGCACCCAAATTGGCCTCCAATTGAGCCTACAACGTACAAACGAGTTTTCCTTCTTCGTTAAGCACAAACAAACTTGTTTGTTGAGTCAAACATGTCCCATTTGACGTTATAATGTGCCACGCGAGGATTGAAATCAAACGGAGTCCATTTGGTCACTCAAATCCTTGTATTCGCGGATTGCACCTAAATTGGCCTCCAATTGAGCCTACAACGTACAAACGAGTTTTCCTTCTTCGTTAAGGACAATCGAACTTGTTTGTTGAGTCAAACATGTCCCATTTGACGGTATACTGTGCCACGCGAGGACTGAAATCAAACGGAGTCTATTTGGTCACTTAAATCCTTGTATTCTCGGATTGCACCCAAATTGGCCTCCAATTGAGCCTACAACGTACAAACGAGTTTTCCTTCTTCGTTAAGCACAACCAAACTTGTTTGTTGAGTCCAAAATGTCCCATTTGACGTTATAATGTCCCACGCGAGGATTGAAATCAAACGGAGTCCATTTGGTCACTCAAATCCTTGTATTCTCGGATTGCACCCAAATTGGCCTCCAATTGAGCCTACAACGTACAAACGAGTTTTCCTTCTTCGTTAAGCACAACCGAACTTGTTTGTTGAGTCAAACATGTCCCATTTGACATTATTATGGTGCCACGCGTGGATTGAAATCAAACGGAGTCCATTTGGTCACTCAAATCCTTGTATTCTCGGATTGCTCCCAAATTGGCCTCCAATTGAGCCTACAACGTACAAACGAGTTTTGCTTCTTCGTTAAGCACAACCGAACTAGTTTGTTGAGTCAAACATGTCCCATTTGACATTATAATGTGCCACGCGAATATTGAAATCAAACGGAGTCCATTTGGTCACTCAAATCCTTGTATTCTCGGATTGCACCCAAATTGGCCTCCAATTGAGCCTACAACGTACAAACGAGTTTTAATTCTTCGTTAAGGACAATCGAACATGCTTGTTGAGTCAAACATGTCCCATTTGATGTTATAATGTGCCACGCGAGGATTGAAATCAAACGGAGTCCATTTGGTCACTCAAATCCTTGTATTCTCGGATTGCACCCAAATTGGCCTCCAATTGAGCCTACAACGTACAAACGAGTTTTCCTTCTTCGTTAAGGACAATCGAACTTGTTTGTTGTGTCAAACATGTCCCATTTGACGTTATAATGTTCCACGCGAGGATTGAAATCAAACGGAGTCCATTTGGTCACTCAAATCCTTGTATTCTCGGATTGCACCCAAATTGGCCTCCAATTGAGCCTACAACGTACAAACGAGTTTTCCTTCTTCGTTAAGCACAAACAAACTTGTTTGTTGAGTCAAACATGTCCCATTTGACGTTATAATGTGCCACGCGAGGATTGAAATCAAACGGAGTCCATTTGGTCACTCAAATCCTTGTATTCGCGGATTGCACCCAAATTGGCCTCCAATTGAGCCTACAACGTACAAACGAGTTTTCCTTCTTCGTTAAGGACAATCGAACTTGTTTGTTGAGTCAAACATGTCCCATTTGATGTTATACTGTGCCACGCGAGGACTGAAATCAAACGGAGTCTATTTGGTCACTTAAATCCTTGTATTCTCGGATTGCACCCAAATTGGCCTCCAATTGAGCCTACAACGTACAAACGAGTTTTCCTTCTTCGTTAAGCACAACCAAACTTGTTTGTTGAGTCAAAAATGTCCCATTTGACGTTATAATGTCCCACGCGAGGGTTGAAATCAAACGGAGTCCATTTGGTCACTCAAATCCTTGTATTCTCGGATTGCACCCAAATTGGCCTCCAATTGAGCCTACAACGTACAAACGAGTTTTCCTTCTTCGTTAAGCACAACCGAACTTGTTTGTTGAGTCAAACATGTCCCATTTGACATTATTATGGTGCCACGCGTGGATTGAAATCAAACGGAGTCCATTTGGTCACTCAAATCCTTGTATTCTCGGATTGCTCCCAAATTGGCCTCCAATTGAGCCTACAACGTACAAACGAGTTTTGCTTCTTCGTTAAGCACAACCGAACTTGTTTGTTGAGTCAAACATGTCCCATTTGACATTATAATGTGCCACGCGAATATTGAAATCAAACGGAGTCCATTTGGTCACTCAAATCCTTGTATTCTCGGATTGCACCCAAATTGGCCTCCAATTGAGCCTACAACGTACAAACGAGTTTTCCTTCTTCGTTAAGGACAATCAAACATGCTTGTTGAGTCAAACATGTCCCATTTGACGTTATAATGTGCCACGCGAGGATTGAAATGAAACGGAGTCCATTTGGTCACTCAAATCCTTGTATTCTCGGATTGCACCCAAATTGGCCTCCAATTGAGCCTACAACGTACAAACGAGTTTTCCTTCTTCGTTAAGGACAATCGAACTTGCTTGTTGAGTCAAACATGTCCCATTTGACGTTATAATGTGCCACGCGAGGATTGAAATCAAACGGAGTCCATTTGGTCATTCAAATCCTTGTATTCTCGGATTGCACCCAAATTGGCCTCCAATTGAGCCTACAACGTACAAACGAGTTTTCCTTCTTCGTTAAGCACAACCAAACTTTTTGTTGAGTCAAACATGTCCCATTTGACGTTATAATGTGCCACGCGAGGATTGAAATCAAACGGAGTCCATTTGGTCACTCAAATCCTTGTATTCGCGGATTGCACCCAAATTGGCCTCCAATTGAGCCTACAACGTACAAACGAGTTTTCCTTCTTCGTTAAGGACAATCGAACTTGTTTGTTGATTCAAACATGTCCCATTTGACGTTATACTGTGCCACGCGAGGCTGAAATCAAACGGAGTCCATTTGGTCACTCAAATCCTTGTATTCTCGGATTGCACCCAAATTGGCCTCCAATTGAGCCTACAACGTACAAACGAGTTTTCCTTCTTCGTTAAGCACAACCGAACTTGTTTGTTGAGTCAAACATGTCCCATTTGACATTATTATGGTGCCACGCGTGGATTGAAATCAAACGGAGTCCATTTGGTCACTCAAATCCTTGTATTCTCGGATTGCTCCCAAATTGGCCTCCAATTGAGCCTACAACGTACAAACGAGTTTTGCTTCTTCGTTAAGCACAACCGAACTTGTTTGTTGAGTCAAACATGTCCCATTTGACATTATAATGTGCCACGCGAATATTGAAATCAAACGGAGTCCATTTGGTCACTCAAATCCTTGTATTCTCGGATTGCACCCAAATTGGCCTCCAATTGAGCCTACAACGTACAAACGAGTTTTCCTTCTTCGTTAAGGACAATCGAACTTGTTTGTTGTGTCAAACATGTCCCATTTGACGTTATAATGTTCCACGCGAGGATTGAAATCAAACGGAGTCCATTTGGTCACTCAAATCCTCGTATTCTCGGATTGCACCCAAATTGGCCTCCAATTGAGCCTACAACGTACAAACGAGTTTTCCTTCTTCGTTAAGCACAAAAAAACTTGTTTGTTGAGTCAAACATGTCCCATTTGATGTTATAATGTGCCACAAGAGGATTGAAATCAAACGGAGTCCATTTGGTCACTCAAATCCTTGTATTCGCGGATTGCACCCAAATTGGCCTCCAATTGAGCCTACAATGTACAAACGAGTTTTCCTTCTTCGTTAAGCACAACCAAACTTGTTTGTTGAGTCAAACATGTCCCATTTGACGTTATAATGTGCCACGCGAGGAGTGAAATCAAACGGAGTCCATTTGGTCACTCAAATCCTTGTATTCGCGGATTGCACCCAAATTGGCCTCCAATTGAGCCTACAACGTACAAACGAGTTTTCCTTCTTCGTTAAGGACAATCGAACTTGTTTGTTGAGTCAAACCTGTCCCATTTGACGTTATACTGTGCCACGCGAGGACTGAAATCAAACGGAGTCTATTTGGTCACTTAAATCCTTGTATTCTCGGATTGCACCCAAATTGGCCTCCAATTGAGCCTACAACGTACAAACGAGTTTTCCTTCTTCGTTAAGCACAACCGAACTTGTTTGTTGAGTCAAAAATGTCCCATTTGACATTATTATGGTGCCACGCGTGGATTGAAATCAAACGGAGTCCATTTGGTCACTCAAATCCTTGTATTCTCGGATTGCTCCCAAATTGGCCTCCAATTGAGCCTACAACGTACAAACGAGTTTTGCTTCTTTGTTAAGCACAACTGAACTTGTTTGTTGAGTCAAAAATGTCCCATTTGACATTATAATGTGCCACGCGAATATTGAAATCAAACGGAGTCCATTTGGTCACTCAAATCCTTGTATTCTCGGATTGCACCCAAATTGGCCTCCAATTGAGCCTACAACGTACAAACGAGTTTTCCTTCTTCGTTAAGGACAATCAAACTTGTTAGTTGTGTCAAACATGTCCCATTTGACGTTATAATGTTCCACGCGAGGATTGAAATCAAACGGAGTCCATTTGGTCACTCAAATCCTTGTATTCTCGGATTGCACCCAAATTGGCCTCCAATTGAGCCTACAACGTACAAACGAGTTTTCCTTCTTCGTTAAGCACAAACAAACTTGTTTGTTGAGTCAAACATGTCCCATTTGACGTTATAATGTGCCACGCGAGGATTGAAATCAAACGGAGTCCATTTGGTCACTCAAATCCTTGTATTCGCGGATTGCACCCAAATTGGCCTCCAATTGAGCCTACAACGTACAAACGAGTTTTCCTTCTTCGTTAAGGACAATCGAACTTGTTTGTTGAGTCATACATGTCCCATTTGACGTTATACTGTGCCACGCGAGGACTGAAATCAAACGGAGTCTATTTGGTCACTTAAATCCTTGTATTCTCGGATTGCACCCAAATTGGCCTCCAATTGAGCCTACAACGTACAAACGAGTTTTCCTTCTTCGTTAAGCACAACCAAACTTGTTTGTTGAGTCCAAAATGTCCCATTTGACGTTATAATGTCCCACGCGAGGATTGAAATCAAACGGAGTCCATTTGGTCACTCAAATCCTTGTATTCTCGGATTGCACCCAAATTGGCCTCCAATTGAGCCTACAACGTACAAACGAGTTTTCCTTCTTCGTTAAGCACAACCGAACTTGTTTGTTGAGTCAAACATGTCCCATTTGACATTATTATGGTGCCACGCGTGGATTGAAATCAAACGGAGTCCATTTGGTCACTCAAATCCTTGTATTCTCGGATTGCTCCCAAATTGGCCTCCAATTGAGCCTACAACGTACAAACGAGTTTTGCTTCTTCGTTAAGCACAACCGAACTAGTTTGTTGAGTCAAACATGTCCCATTTGACATTATAATGAGCCACGCGAATATTGAAATCAAACGGAGTCCATTTGGTCACTCAAATCCTTGTATTCTCGGATTGCACCCAAATTGGCCTCCAATTGAGCCTACAACGTACAAACGAGTTTTAATTCTTCGTTAAGGACAATCGAACATGCTTGTTGAGTCAAACATGTCCCATTTGATGTTATAATGTGCCACGCGAGGATTGAAATCAAACGGAGTCCATTTGGTCACTCAAATCCTTGTATTCTCGGATTGCACCCAAATTGGCCTCCAATTGAGCCTACAACGTACAAACGAGTTTTCCTTCTTCTTTAAGGACAATCGAACTTGTTTGTTGTGTCAAACATGTCCCATTTGACGTTATAATGTTCCACGCGAGGATTGAAATTAAACGGAGTCCATTTGGTCACTCAAATCCTTGTATTCTCGGATTGCACCCAAATTGGCCTCCAATTGAGCCTACAACGTACAAACCAGTTTTCCTTCTTCGTTAAGCACAACCAAACTTGTTTGTTGAGTCAAACATGTCCCATTTGACGTTATAATGTGCCACGCGAGGATTGAAATCAAACGGAGTCCATTTGGTCACTCAAATCCTTGTATTCGCGGATTGCACCCAAATTGGCCTCCAATTGAGCCTACAACGTACAAACGAGTTTTCCTTCTTCGTTAAGGACAATCGAACTTGTTTGTTGAGTCAAACATGTCCCATTTGACGTTATACTGTGCCACGCGAGGACTGAAATCAAACGGAGTCTATTTGGTCACTTAAATCCTTGTATTCTCGGATTTCACCCAAATTGGCCTCCAATTGAGCCTACAACGTACAAACGAGTTTTCCTTCTTCGTTAAGCACAACCAAACTTGTTTGTTGAGTCAAAAATGTCCCATTTGACGTTATAATGTCCCACGCGAGGGTTGAAATCAAACGGAGTCCATTTGGTCACTCAAATCCTTGTATTCTCGGATTGCACCCAAATTGGCCTCCAATTGAGCCTACAACGTACAAACGAGTTTTCCTTCTTCGTTAATTACAACCGAACTTGTTTGTTGAGTCAAACATGTCCCATTTGACATTATTATGGTGCCACGCGTGGATTGAAATCAAACGGAGTCCATTTGGTCACTCAAATCCTTGTATTCTCGGATTGCTCCCAAATTGGCCTCCAATTGAGCCTACAACGTACAAACGAGTTTTGCTTCTTCGTTAAGCACAACCGAACTTGTTTGTTGAGTCAAACATGTCCCATTTGACATTATAATGTGCCACGCGAATATTGAAATCAAACGGAGTCCATTTGGTCACTCAAATCCTTGTATTCTCGGATTGCACCCAAATTGGCCTCCAATTGAGCCTACAACGTACAAACGAGTTTTCCTTCTTCGTTAAGGAAAATCGAACATGCTTGTTGAGTCAAACATGTCCCATTTGACGTTATAATGTGCCACGCGAGGATTGAAATCAAACGGAGTCCATTTGGTCACTCAAATCCTTGTATTCTCGGATTGCACCCAAATTGGCCTCCAATTGAGCCTACAACGTACAAACGAGTTTTCCTTCTTCGTTAAAGACAATCGAACTTGCTTGTTGAGTCAAACATGTCCCATTTGACGTTATAATGTGCCACGCGAGGATTGAAATCAAACGGAGTCCATTTGGTCACTCAAATCCTTGTATTCTCGGATTGCACCCAAATTGGCCTCCAATTGAGCTTACAACGTACAAACGAGTTTTCCTTCTTCGTTAAGCACAACCAAACTTGTCTGTTGAGTCAAACATGTCCCATTTGACATTATACTGTGCCACGCGAGGCTGAAATCAAACGGAGTCCATTTGGTCACTCAAATCCTTGTATTCTCGGATTGCACCCAAATTGGCCTCCAATTGAGCCTACAACGTACAAACGAGTTTTCCTTCTTCGTTAAGCACAACCGAACTTGTTTGTTGAGTCAAACATGTCCCATTTGACATTATTATGGTGCCACGCATGGATTGAAATCAAACGGAGTCCATTTGGTCACTCAAATCCTTGTATTCTCGGATTGCTCCCAAATTGGCCTCCAATTGAGCCTACAACGTACAAACGAGTTTTGCTTCTTCGTTAAGCACAACCAAACTTGTTTGTTGAGTCAAACATGTCCCATTTGACATTATAATGTGCCACGCGAATATTGAAATCAAACGGAGTCCATTTGGTCACTCAAATCCTTGTATTCTCGGATTGCACCCAAATTGGCATCCAATTGAGCCTACAACGTACAAACGAGTTTTTCTTCTTCGTTAAGGACAATCGAACTTTCTTGTTGAGTCAAACATGTCCCATTTGATGTTATAATGTGCCACGCGAGGATTGAAATCAAACGGAGTCCATTTGGTCACTCAAATCCTTGTATTCTCGGATTGCACCCAAATTGGCTTCCAATTGAGCCTACAACGTACAAACGAGTTTTCCTTCTTCGTTAAGCACAACCAAACTTGTTTGTTGAGTCAAACATGTCCCATTTGACGTTATAATGTGCCACGCGAGGATTGAAATCAAACGGAGTCCATTTGGTCACTCAAATCCTTGTATTCGCGGATTGCACCCAAATTGGCCTCCAATTGAGCCTACAACGTAGAAATGAGTTTTCCTTCTTCGTTAAGGACAATCGAACTTGTTTGTTGATTCAAACATGTCCCATTTGAAGTTATACTGTGCCACGCGAGGACTGAAATCAAACGGAGTCCATTTGGTAACTCAAATCCTTGTATTCTCGGATTGCACCCAAATTGGCCTCCAATTGAGCCTACAACGTACAAACGAGTTTTCCTTCTTCGTTAAGGACAATCGAACATGCTTGTTGAGTCAAACATGTCCCATTTGACGTTATAATGTGCCACGCGAGGATTGAAATCAAACGGAGTCCATTTGGTCACTCAAATCCTTGTATTCTCGGATTGCACCCAAATTGGCCTCCAATTGAGCCTACAACGTACAAACGAGTTTTCCTTCTTCGTTAAGGACAATCGAACTTGCTTGTTGAGTCAAACATGTCCCATTTGACGTTATAATGTGCCACGCAAGGATTGAAATCAAACGGAGTCTATTTGGTCACTTAAATCCTTGTATTCTCGGATTGCACCCAAATTGGCCTCCAATTGAGCCTACAACGTACAAACGAGTTTTCCTTCTTCGTTAAGCACAACCGAACTTGTTTGTTGAGTCAAACATGTCCCATTTGACATTATTATGGTGCCACGCGTGGATTGAAATCAAACGGAGTCCATTTGGTCACTCAAATCCTTGTATTCTCGGATTGCTCCCAAATTGGCCTCCAATTGAGCCTACAAGGTACAAACGAGTTTTGCTTCTTCGTTAAGCACAACCGAACTTGTTTGTTGAGTCAAACATGTCCCATTTGACATTATAATGTGCCACGCGAATATTGAAATCAAACGGAGTCCATTTGGTCACTCAAATCCTTGTATTCTCGGATTGCACCCAAATTGGCCTCCAATTGAGCCTACAACGTACAAACGAGTTTTCCTGCTTCGTTAAGGACAATCGAACTTGCTTGTTGAGTCAAACATGTCCCATTTGATGTTATAATGTGCCACGCGAGGATTGAAATCAAACGGAGTCCATTTGGTCACTCAAATCCTTGTATTCTCGGATTGCACCCAAATTGGCCTCCAATTGAGCCTACAACGTACAAACGAGTTTTCCTTCTTCGTTAAGCACAACCAAACTTGTTTGTTGAGTCAAACATGTCCCATTTGACGTTATAATGTGCCACGCGAGGATTGAAATCAAACGGAGTCCATTTGGTCACTCAAATCCTTGTATTCGCGGATTGCACCCAAATTGGCCTCCAATTGAGCCTACAACGTACAAACGAGTTTTCCTTCTTCGTTAAGGACAATCGAACTTGTTTGTTGAGTCAAACATGTCCCATTTGACGTTATACTGTGCCACGCGAGGACTGAAATCAAACGGAGTCTATTTGGTCACTTAAATCCTTGTATTCTCGGATTGCACCCAAATTGGCCTCCAATTGAGCCTACAACGTACAAACGAGTTTTCCTTCTTCCTTAAGCACAACCAAACTTGTTTGTTGAGTCAAAAATGTCCCATTTGACGTTATAATGTCCCACGCGAGGGTTGAAATCAAACGGAGTCCATTTGGTCACTCAAATCCTTGTATTCTCGGATTGCACCCAAATTGGCCTCCAATTGAGCCTACAACGTACAAACGAGTTTTCCTTCTTCGTTAATTACAACCGAACTTGTTTGTTGAGTCAAACATGTCCCATTTGACATTATTATGGTGCCACGCGTGGATTGAAATCAAACGGAGTCCATTTGGTCACTCAAATCCTTGTATTCTCGGATTGCTCCCAAATTGGCCTCCAATTGAGCCTACAACGTACAAACGAGTTTTGCTTCTTCGTTAAGCACAACCGAACTTGTTTGTTGAGTCAAACATGTCCCATTTGACATTATAATGTGCCACGCGAATATTGAAATCAAACGGAGTCCATTTGGTCACTCAAATCCTTGTATTCTCGGATTGCACCCAAATTGGCCTCCAATTGAGCCTACAACGTACAAACGAGTTTTCCTTCTTCGTTGAGGACAATCGAACTTGCTTGTTGAGTCAAACATGTCCCATTTGACGCTATAATGTGCCACGCGAGGATTGAAATCAAACGGAGTCCATTTGGTCACTCAAATCCTTGTATTCTCGGATTGCACCCAAATTGGCCTCCAATTGAGCTTACAACGTACAAACGAGTTTTCCTTCTTCGTTAAGCACAACCAAACTTGTCTGTTGAGTCAAACATGTCCCATTTGACATTATACTGTGCCACGCGAGGCTGAAATCAAACGGAGTCCATTTGGTCACTCAAATCCTTGTATTCTCGGATTCCACCCAAATTGGCCTCCAATTGAGCCTACAACGTACAAACGAGTTTTCCTTCTTCGTTAAGCACAACCGAACTTGTTTGTTGAGTCAAACATGTCCCATTTGACATTATTATGGTGCCACGCATGGATTGAAATCAAACGGAGTCCATTTGGTCACTCAAATCCTTGTATTCTCGGATTGCTCCCAAATTGGCCTCCAATTGAGCCTACAACGTACAAACGAGTTTTGCTTCTTCGTTAAGCACAACCAAACTTGTTTGTTGAGTCAAACATGTCCCATTTGACATTATAATGTGCCACGCGAATATTGAAATCAAACGGAGTCCATTTGGTCACTCAAATCCTTGTATTCTCGGATTGCACCCAAATTGGCCTCCAATTGAGCCTACAACGTACAAACGAGTTTTTCTTCTTCGTTAAGGACAATCGAACTTTCTTGTTGAGTCAAACATGTCCCATTTGATGTTATAATGTGCCACGCGAGGATTGAAATCAAACGGAGTCCATTTGGTCACTCAAATCCTTGTATTCTCGGATTGCACCCAAATTGGCTTCCAATTGAGCCTACAACGTACAAACGAGTTTTCCTTCTTCGTTAAGCACAACCAAACTTGTTTGTTGAGTCAAACATGTCCCATTTGACGTTATAATGTGCCACGCGAGGATTGAAATCAAACGGAGTCCATTTGGTCACTCAAATCCTTGTATTCGCGGATTGCACCCAAATTGGCCTCCAATTGAGCCTACAACGTAGAAATGAGTTTTCCTTCTTCGTTAGGGACAATCGAACTTGTTTGTTGATTCAAACATGTCCCATTTGAAGTTATACTGTGCCACGCGAGGACTGAAATCAAACGGAGTCCATTTGGTAACTCAAATCCTTGTATTCTCGGATTGCACCCAAATTGGCCTCCAATTGAGCCTACAACGTACAAACGAGTTTTCCTTCTTCGTTAAGGACAATCGAACATGCTTGTTGAGTCAAACATGTCCCATTTGACGTTATAATGTGCCACGCGAGGATTGAAATCAAACGGAGTCCATTTGGTCACTCAAATCCTTGTATTCTCGGATTGCACCCAAATTGGCCTCCAATTGAGCCTACAACGTACAAACGAGTTTTCCTTCTTCGTTAAGGACAATCGAACTTGCTTGTTGAGTCAAACATGTCCCATTTGACGTTATAATGTGCCACGCAAGGATTGAAATCAAACGGAGTCTATTTGGTCACTTAAATCCTTGTATTCTCGGATTGCACCCAAATTGGCCTCCAATTGAGCCTACAACGTACAAACGAGTTTTCCTTCTTCGTTAAGCACAACCGAACTTGTTTGTTGAGTCAAACATGTCCCATTTGACATTATTATGGTGCCACGCGTGGATTGAAATCAAACGGAGTCCATTTGGTCACTCAAATCCTTGTATTCTCGGATTGCTCCCAAATTGGCCTCCAATTGAGCCTACAAGGTACAAACGAGTTTTGCTTCTTCGTTAAGGACAATCGAACTTGTTTGTTGAGTCAAACATGTCCCATTTGACGTTATACTATGCCACGCGAGGACTGAAATCAAACGGAGTCTATTTGGTCACTTAAATCCTTGTATTCTCGGATTGCACCCAAATTGGCCTCCAATTGAGCCTACAACGTACAAACGAGTTTTCCTTCTTCGTTAAGGACAATCGAACTTGTTTGTTGAGTCAAACATGTCCCATTTGACGTTATACTATGCCACGCGAGGACTGAAATCAAACGGAGTCTATTTGGTCACTTAAATCCTTGTATTCTCGGATTGCACCCAAATTGGCCTCCAATTGAGCCTACAACGTACAAACGAGTTTTCCTTCTTCGTTAAGCACAACCAAACTTGTTTGTTGAGTCAAAAATGTCCCATTTTACGTTATAATGTCCCACGCGAGGGTTGAAATCAAACGGAGTCCATTTGGTCACTCAAATCCTTGTATTCTCGGATTGCACCCAAATTGGCCTCCAATTGAGCCTACAACGTACAAACGAGTTTTCCTTCTTCGTTAATTACAACCGAACTTGTTTGTTGAGTCAAACATGTCCCATTTGACATTATTATGGTGCCACGCGTGGATTGAAATCAAACGGAGTCCATTTGGTCACTCAAATCCTTGTATTCTCGGATTGCTCCCAAATTGGCCTCCAATTGAGCCTACAACGTACAAACGAGTTTTGCTTCTTCGTTAAGCACAACCGAACTTGTTTGTTGAGTCAAACATGTCCCATTTGACATTATAATGTGCCACGCGAATATTGAAATCAAACGGAGTCCATTTGGTCACTCAAATCCTTGTATTCTCGGATTGCACCCAAATTGGCCTCCAATTGAGCCTACAACGTACAAACGAGTTTTCCTTCTTCGTTAAGGAAAATCGAACATGCTTGTTGAGTCAAACATGTCCCATTTGACGTTATAATGTGCCACGCGAGGATTGAAATCAAACGGAGTCCATTTGGTCACTCAAATCCTTGTATTCTCGGATTGCACCCAAATTGGCCTCCAATTGAGCCTACAACGTACAAACGAGTTTTCCTTCTTCGTTAAGGACAATCGAACTTGCTTGTTGAGTCAAACATGTCCCATTTGACGTTATAATGTGCCACGCGAGGATTGAAATCAAACGGAGTCCATTTGGTCACTCAAATCCTTGTATTCTCGGATTGCACCCAAATTGGCCTCCAATTGAGCTTACAACGTACAAACGAGTTTTCCTTCTTCGTTAAGCACAACCAAACTTGTCTGTTGAGTCAAACATGTCCCATTTGACATTATACTGTGCCACGCGAGGCTGAAATCAAACGGAGTCCATTTGGTCACTCAAATCCTTGTATTCTCGGATTGCACCCAAATTGGCCTCCAATTGAGCCTACAACGTACAAACGAGTTTTCCTTCTTCGTTAAGCACAACCGAACTTGTTTGTTGAGTCAAACATGTCCCATTTGACATTATTATGGTGCCACGCATGGATTGAAATCAAACGGAGTCCATTTGGTCACTCAAATCCTTGTATTCTCGGATTGCTCCCAAATTGGCCTCCAATTGAGCCTACAACGTACAAACGAGTTTTGCTTCTTCGTTAAGCACAACCAAACTTGTTTGTTGAGTCAAACATGTCCCATTTGACATTATAATGTGCCACGCGAATATTGAAATCAAACGGAGTCCATTTGGTCACTCAAATCCTTGTATTCTCGGATTGCACCCAAATTGGCCTCCAATTGAGCCTACAACGTACAAACGAGTTTTTCTTCTTCGTTAAGGACAATCGAACTTTCTTGTTGAGTCAAACATGTCCCATTTGATGTTATAATGTGCCACGCAAGGATTGAAATCAAACGGAGTCCATTTGGTCACTCAAATCCTTGTATTCTCGGATTGCACCCAAATTGGCTTCCAATTGAGCCTACAACGTACAAACGAGTTTTCCTTCTTCGTTAAGCACAACCAAACTTGTTTGTTGAGTCAAACATGTCCCATTTGACGTTATAATGTGCCACGCGAGGATTGAAATCAAACGGAGTCCATTTGGTCACTCAAATCCTTGTATTCGCGGATTGCACCCAAATTGGCCTCCAATTGAGCCTACAACGTAGAAATGAGTTTTCCTTCTTCGTTAAGGACAATCAAACTTGTTTGTTGATTCAAACATGTCCCATTTGAAGTTATACTGTGCCACGCGAGGACTGAAATCAAACGGAGTCCATTTGGTAACTCAAATCCTTGTATTCTCGGATTGCACCCAAATTGGCCTCCAATTGAGCCTACAACGTACAAACGAGTTTTCCTTCTTCGTTAAGGACAATCGAACATGCTTGTTGAGTCAAACATGTCCCATTTGACGTTATAATGTGCCACGCGAGGATTGAAATCAAACGGAGTCCATTTGGTCACTCAAATCCTTGTATTCTCGGATTGCACCCAAATTGGCCTCCAATTGAGCCTACAACGTACAAACGAGTTTTCCTTCTTCGTTAAGGACAATCGAACTTGCTTGTTGAGTCAAACATGTCCCATTTGACGTTATAATGTGCCACGCAAGGATTGAAATCAAACGGAGTCTATTTGGTCACTTAAATCCTTGTATTCTCGGATTGCACCCAAATTGGCCTCCAATTGAGCCTACAACGTACAAACGAGTTTTCCTTCTTCGTTAAGCACAACCGAACTTGTTTGTTGAGTCAAACATGTCCCATTTGTCATTATTATGGTGCCACGCGTGGATTGAAATCAAACGGAGTCCATTTGGTCACTCAAATCCTTGTATTCTCGGATTGCTCCCAAATTGGCCTCCAATTGAGCCTACAAGGTACAAACGAGTTTTGCTTCTTCGTTAAGCACAACCGAACTTGTTTGTTGAGTCAAACATGTCCCATTTGACATTATAATGTGCCACGCGAATATTGAAATCAAACGGAGTCCATTTGGTCACTCAAATCCTTGTATTCTCGGATTGCACCCAAATTGGCCTCCAATTGAGCCTACAACGTACAAACGAGTTTTCCTTCTTCGTTAAGGACAATCGAACATGCTTGTTGAGTCAAACATGTCCCATTTGACGTTATAATGTGCCACGCGAGGATTGAAATCAAACGGAGTCCATTTGGTCACTCAAATCCTTGTATTCTCGGATTGCACCCAAATTGGCCTCCAATTGAGCCTACAACGTACAAACGAGTTTTCCTGCTTCGTTAAGGACAATCGAACTTGCTTGTTGAGTCAAACATGTCCCATTTGATGTTATAATGTGCCACGCGAGGATTGAAATCAAACGGAGTCCATTTGGTCACTCAAATCCTTGTATTCTCGGATTGCACCCAAATTGGCCTCCAATTGAGCCTACAACGTACAAACGAGTTTTCCTTCTTCGTTAAGCACAACCAAACTTGTTTGTTGAGTCAAACATGTCCCATTTGACGTTATACTGTGCCACGCGAGGCTGAAATCAAACGGAGTCCATTTGGTCACTCAAATCCTTGTATTCTCGGATTGCACCCAAATTGGCCTCCAATTGAGCCTACAACGTACAAACGAGTTTTCCTTCTTCGTTAAGCACAACCAAACTTGTTTGTTGAGTCAAACATGTCCCATTTGACATTATTATGGTGCCACGCGTGGATTGAAATCAAACGGAGTCCATTTGGTCACTCAAATCCTTGTATTCTCGGATTGCTCCCAAATTGGCCTCCAATTGAGCCTACAACGTACAAACGAGTTTTGCTTCTTCGTTAAGCACAACCGAACTTGTTTGTTGAGTCAAACATGTCCCATTTGACATTATAATGTGCCACGCGAATATTGAAATCAAACGGAGTCCATTTGGTCACTCAAATCCTTGTATTCTCGGATTGCACCCAAATTGGCCTCCAATTGAGCCTACAACGTACAAACGAGTTTTCCTTCTTCGTTAAGGACAATCGAACTTGTTTGTTGTGTCAAACATGTCCCATTTGACGTTATAATGTGCCACGCGAGGATTGAAATCAAACGGAGTCCATTTGGTCACTCAAATCCTTGTATTCTCGGATTGCACCCAAATTGGCCTCCAATTGAGCCTACAACGTACAAACGAGTTTTGCTTCTTCGTTAAGCACAACCGAACTTGTTTGTTGAGTCAAACATGTCCCATTTGACATTATAATGTGCCACGCGAATATTGAAATCAAACGGAGTCCATTTGGTCACTCAAATCCTTGTATTCTCGGATTGCACCGAAATTGGCCTCCAATTGAGCCTACAACGTACAAACGAGTTTTTCTTCTTCGTTAAGGACAATCGAACTTTCTTGTTGAGTCAAAAATGTCCCATTTGACATTATAATGTGCCACGCGAGGATTGAAATCAAACGGAGTCCATTTGGTCACTCAAATCCTTGTATTCTCGGATTGCACCCAAATTGGCCTCCAATTGAGCCTACAACGTACAAACGAGTTTTGCTTCTTCGTTAAGCACAACCGAACTTGTTTGTTGAGTCAAACATGTCCCATTTGACATTATAATGTGCCACACGAATATTGAAATCAAACGGAGTCCATTTGGTCACTCAAATCCTTGTATTCTCGGATTGCACCCAAATTGGCCTCCAATTGAGCCTACAACGTACAAACGAGTTTTAATTCTTCGTTAAGGACAATCGAACATGCTTGTTGAGTCAAACATGTCCCATTTGATGTTATAATGTGCCACGCGAGGATTGAAATCAAACGGAGTCCATTTGGTCACTCAAATCCTTGTATTCTCGGATTGCACCCAAATTGGCCTCCAATTGAGCCTACAACGTACAAACGAGTTTTCCTTCTTCTTTAAGGACAATCGAACTTGTTTGTTGTGTCAAACATGTCCCATTTGACGTTATAATGTTCCACGCGAGGATTGAAATTAAACGGTGTCCATTTGGTCACTCAAATCCTTGTATTCTCGGATTGCACCCAAATTGGCCTCCAATTGAGCCTACAACGTACAAACGAGTTTTCCTTCTTCGTTAAGCACAACCAAACTTGTTTGTTGAGTCAAACATGTCCCATTTGACGTTATAATGTGCCACGCGAGGATTGAAATCAAACGGAGTCCATTTGGTCACTCAAATCCTTGTATTCTCGGATTGCACCCAAATTGGCCTCCAATTGAGCCTACAACGTACAAACGAGTTTTCCTTCTTCGTTAAGGACAATCGAACTTGCTTGTTGAGTCAAACATGTCCCATTTGACGTTATAATGTGCCACGCAAGGATTGAAATCAAACGGAGTCTATTTGGTCACTTAAATCCTTGTATTCTCGGATTGCACCCAAATTGGCCTCCAATTGAGCCTACAACGTACAAACGAGTTTTCCTTCTTCGTTAAGCACAACCGAACTTGTTTGTTGAGTCAAACATGTCCCATTTGACATTATTATGGTGCCACGCGTGGATTGAAATCAAACGGAGTCCATTTGGTCACTCAAATCCTTGTATTCTCGGATTGCTCCCAAATTGGCCTCCAATTGAGCCTACAAGGTACAAACGAGTTTTGCTTCTTCGTTAAGCACAACCGAACTTGTTTGTTGAGTCAAAAATGTCCCATTTGACATTATAATGTGCCACGCGAATATTGAAATCAAACGGAGTCCATTTGGTCACTCAAATCCTTGTATTCTCGGATTGCACCCAAATTGGCCTCCAATTGAGCCTACAACGTACAAACGAGTTTTCCTTCTTCGTTAAGGACAATCGAACATGCTTGTTGAGTCAAACATGTCCCATTTGACGTTATAATGTGCCACGCGAGGATTGAAATCAAACGGAGTCCATTTGGTCACTCAAATCCTTGTATTCTCGGATTGCACCCAAATTGGCCTCCAATTGAGCCTACAACGTACAAACGAGTTTTCCTTCTTCGTTAAGCACAACCAAACTTGTTTGTTGAGTCAAACATGTCCCATTTGACGTTATACTGTGCCACGCGAGGCTGAAATCAAACGGAGTCCATTTGGTCACTCAAATCCTTGTATTCTCGGATTGCACCCAAATTGGCCTCCAATTGAGCCTACAACGTACAAACGAGTTTTCCTTCTTCGTTAAGCACAACCAAACTTGTTTGTTGAGTCAAACATGTCCCATTTGACGTTATACTGTGCCACGCGAGGCTGAAATCAAACGGAGTCCATTTGGTCACTCAAATCCTTGTATTCTCGGATTGCACCCAAATTGGCCTCCAATTGAGCCTACAACGTACAAACGAGTTTTCCTTCTTCGTTAAGCACAACCAAACTTGTTTGTTGAGTCAAACATGTCCCATTTGACATTATTATGGTGCCACGCGTGGATTGAAATCAAACGGAGTCCATTTGGTCACTCAAATCCTTGTATTCTCGGATTGCTCCCAAATTGGCCTCCAATTGAGCCTACAACGTACAAACGAGTTTTGCTTCTTCGTTAAGCACAACCGAACTTGTTTGTTGAGTCAAACATGTCCCATTTGACATTATAATGTGCCACGCGAATATTGAAATCAAACGGAGTCCATTTGGTCACTCAAATCCTTGTATTCTCGGATTGCACCCAAATTGGCCTCCAATTGAGCCTACAACGTACAAACGAGTTTTTCTTCTTCGTTAAGGACAATCGAACTTTCTTGTTGAGTCAAACATGTCCCATTTGACATTATAATGTGCCACGCGAGGATTGAAATCAAACGGAGTCCATTTGGTCACTCAAATCCTTGTATTCTCGGATTGCACCCAAATTGGCCTCCAATTGAGCCTACAACGTACAAACGAGTTTTGCCTCTTCGTTAAGCACAACCGAACTTGTTTGTTGAGTCAAACATGTCCCATTTGACATTATAATGTGCCACACGAATATTGAAATCAAACGGAGTCCATTTGGTCACTCAAATCCTTGTATTCTCGGATTGCACCCAAATTGGCCTCCAATTGAGCCTACAACGTACAAACGAGTTTTAATTCTTCGTTAAGGACAATCGAACATGCTTGTTGAGTCAAACATGTCCCATTTGATGTTATAATGTGCCACGCGAGGATTGAAATCAAACGGAGTCCATTTGGTCACTCAAATCCTTGTATTCTCGGATTGCACCCAAATTGGCCTCCAATTGAGCCTACAACGTACAAACGAGTTTTCCTTCTTCTTTAAGGACAATCGAACTTGTTTGTTGTGTCAAACATGTCCCATTTGACGTTATAATGTTCCACGCGAGGATTGAAATTAAACGGTGTCCATTTGGTCACTCAAATCCTTGTATTCTCGGATTGCACCCAAATTGGCCTCCAATTGAGCCTACAACGTACAAACGAGTTTTCCTTCTTCGTTAAGCACAAACAAACTTGTTTGTTGAGTCAAACATGTCCCATTATACGTTATAATGTGCCACGCGAGGATTGAAATCAAACGGAGTCCATTTGGTCACTCAAATCCTTGTATTCGCGGATTGCACCCAAATTGGCCTCCAATTGAGCCTACAACGTACAAACGAGTTTTCCTTCTTCGTTAAGGATAATCGAACTTGTTTGTTGAGTCAAACATGTCCCATTTGACGTTATACTGTGCCACGCGAGGACTGAAATCAAACGGAGTCTATTTGGTCACTTAAATCCTTGTATTCTCGGATTGCACCCAAATTGGCCTCCAATTGAGCCTACAACGTACAAACGAGTTTTCCTTCTTCGTTAAGCACAACCAAACTTGTTTGTTGAGTCAAAAATGTCCCATTTGACGTTATAATGTCCCACGCGAGGATTGAAATCAAACGGAGTCCATTTGGTCACTCAAATCCTTGTATTCTCGGATTGCACCCAAATTGGCCTCCAATTGAGCCTACAACGTACAAACGAGTTTTCCTTCTTCGTTAAGCACAACCGAACTTGTTTGTTGAGTCAAACATGTCCCATTTGACATTATTATGGTGCCACGCGTGGATTGAAATCAAACGGAGTCCATTTGGTCACTCAAATCCTTGTATTCTCGGATTGCTCCCAAATTGGCCTCCAATTGAGCCTACAAGGTACAAACGAGTTTTGCTTCTTCGTTAAGCACAACCGAACTTGTTTGTTGAGTCAAACATGTCCCATTTGACATTATAATGTGCCACGCGAGGATTGAAATCAAACGGAGTCCATTTGGTCACTCAAATCCTTGTATTCTCGGATTGCACCCAAATTGGCCTCCAATTGAGCCTACAACGTACAAACGAGTTTTCCTTCTTCGTTAAGCACAACCAAACTTGTTTGTTGAGTCAAACATGTCCCATTTGACGTTATACTGTGCCACGCGAGGCTGAAATCAAACGGAGTCCATTTGGTCACTCAAATCCTTGTATTCTCGGATTGCACCCAAATTGGCCTCCAATTGAGCCTACAACGTACAAACGAGTTTTCCTTCTTCGTTAAGCACAACCAAACTTGTTTGTTGAGTCAAACATGTCCCATTTGACATTATTATGGTGCCACGCGTGGATTGAAATCAAACGGAGTCCATTTGGTCACTCAAATCCTTGTATTCTCGGATTGCTCCCAAATTGGCCTCCAATTGAGCCTACAACGTACAAACGAGTTTTGCTTCTTCGTTAAGCACAACCGAACTTGTTTGTTGAGTCAAACATGTCCCATTTCACATTATAATGTGCCACGCGAATATTGAAATCAAACGGAGTCCATTTGGTCACTCAAATCCTTGTATTCTCGGATTGCACCCAAATTGGCCTCCAATTGAGCCTACAACGTACAAACGAGTTTTCCTTCTTCGTTAAGGACAATCGAACTTGTTTGTTGTGTCAAACATGTCCCATTTGACGTTATAATGTGCCACGCGAGGATTGAAATCAAACGGAGTCCATTTGGTCACTCAAATCCTTGTATTCTCGGATTGCACCCAAATTGGCCTCCAATTGAGCCTACAACGTACAAACGAGTTTTCCTTCTTCGTTAAGCACAACCAAACTTGTTTGTTGAGTCAAACATGTCCCATTTGACGTTATACTGTGCCACGCGAGGCTGAAATCAAACGGAGTCCATTTGGTCACTCAAATCCTTGTATTCTCGGATTGCACCCAAATTGGCCTCCAATTGAGCCTACAACGTACAAACGAGTTTTCCTTCTTCGTTAAGCACAACCAAACTTGTTTGTTGAGTCAAACATGTCCCATTTGACATTATTATGGTGCCACGCGTGGATTGAAATCAAACGGAGTCCATTTGGTCACTCAAATCCTTGTATTCTCGGATTGCTCCCAAATTGGCCTCCAATTGAGCCTACAACGTACAAACGAGTTTTGCTTCTTCGTTAAGCACAACCGAACTTGTTTGTTGAGTCAAACATGTCCCATTTGACATTATAATGTGCCACGCGAATATTGAAATCAAACGGAGTCCATTTGGTCACTCAAATCCTTGTATTCTCGGATTGCACCCAAATTGGCCTCCAATTGAGCCTACAACGTACAAACGAGTTTTTCTTCTTCGTTAAGGACAATCGAACTTTCTTGTTGAGTCAAACATGTCCCATTTGACATTATAATGTGCCACGCGAGGATTGAAATCAAACGGAGTCCATTTGGTCACTCAAATCCTTATATTCTCGGATTGCACCCAAATTGGCCTCCAATTGAGCCTACAACGTACAAACGAGTTTTGCTTCTTCGTTAAGCACAACCGAACTTGTTTGTTGAGTCAAACATGTCCCATTTGACATTATAATGTGCCACACGAATATTGAAATCAAACGGAGTCCATTTGGTCACTCAAATCCTTGTATTCTCGGATTGCACCCAAATTGGCCTCCAATTGAGCCTACAACGTACAAACGAGTTTTAATTCTTCGTTAAGGACAATCGAACATGCTTGTTGAGTCAAACATGTCCCATTTGATGTTATAATGTGCCACGCGAGGATTGAAATCAAACGGAGTCCATTTGGTCACTCAAATCCTTGTATTCTCGGATTGCACCCAAATTGGCCTCCAATTGAGCCTACAACGTACAAACGAGTTTTCCTTCTTCTTTAAGGACAATCGAACTTGTTTGTTGTGTCAAACATGTCCCATTTGACGTTATAATGTTCCACGCGAGGATTGAAATTAAACGGTGTCCATTTGGTCACTCAAATCCTTGTATTCTCGGATTGCACCCAAATTGGCCTCCAATTGAGCCTACAACGTACAAACGAGTTTTCCTTCTTCGTTAAGCACAAACAAACTTGTTTGTTGAGTCAAACATGTCCCATTTGACGTTATAATGTGCCACGCGAGGATTGAAATCAAACGGAGTCCATTTGGTCACTCAAATCCTTGTATTCGCGGATTGCACCCAAATTGGCCTCCAATTGAGCCTACAACGTACAAACGAGTTTTCCTTCTTCGTTAAGGACAATCGAACTTGTTTGTTGAGTCAAACATGTCCCATTTGACGTTATACTGTGCCACGCGAGGACTGAAATCAAACGGAGTCTATTTGGTCACTTAAATCCTTGTATTCTCGGATTGCACCCAAATTGGCCTCCAATTGAGCCTACAACGTACAAACGAGTTTTCCTTCTTCGTTAAGCACAACCGAACTTGTTTGTTGAGTCAAACATGTCCCATTTGACATTATTATGGTGCCACGCATGGATTGAAATCAAACGGAGTCCATTTGGTCACTCAAATCCTTGTATTCTCGGATTGCTCCCAAATTGGCCTCCAATTGAGCCTACAACGTACAAACGAGTTTTGCTTCTTCGTTAAGCACAACCAAACTTGTTTGTTGAGTCAACCATGTCCCATTTGACATTATAATGTGCCACGCGAATATTGAAATCAAACGGAGTCCATTTGGTCACTCAAATCCTTGTATTCTCGGATTGCACCCAAATTGGCCTCCAATTGAGCCTACAACGTACAAACGAGTTTTTCTTCTTCGTTAAGGACAATCGAACTTTATTGTTGAGTCAAACATGTCCCATTTGACGTTATAATGTGCCACGCGAGGATTGAAATCAAACGGAGTCCATTTGGTCACTCAAATCCTTGTATTCTCGGATTGCACCCAAATTGGCTTCCAATTGAGCCTACAACGTACAAACGAGTTTTCCTTCTTCGTTAAGCACAACCAAACTTGTTTGTTGAGTCAAACATGTCCCATTTGACGTTATAATGTGCCACGCGAGGATTGAAATCAAACGGAGTCAATTTGGTCACTCAAATCCTTGTATTCGCGGATTGCACCCAAATTGGCCTCCAATTGAGCCTACAACGTACAAATGAGTTTTCCTTCTTCGTTAAGGACAATCGAATTTGTTTGTTGATTCAAACATGTCCCATTTGAAGTTATACTGTGCCACGCGAGGACTGAAATCAAACGGAGTCCATTTGGTCACTCAAATCCTTGTATTCTCGGATTGCACCCAAATTGGCCTCCAATTGAGCCTACAACGTACAAACGAGTTTTCCTTCTTCGTTAAGGACAATCGAACATGCTTGTTGAGTCAAACATGTCCCATTTGACGTTATAATGTGCCACGCGAGGATTGAAATCAAACGGAGTCCATTTGGTCACTCAAATCCTTGTATTCTCGGATTGCACCCAAATTGGCCTCCAATTGAGCCTACAACGTACAAACGAGTTTTCCTTCTTCGTTAAGGACAATCGAACTTGTTTGTTGAGTCAAACATGTCCCATTTGACGTTATAATGTGCCACGCGAGGATTGAAATCAAACGGAGTCTATTTGGTCACTTAAATCCTTGTATTCTCGGATTGCACCCAAATTGGCCTCCAATTGAGCCTACAACGTACAAACGAGTTTTCCTTCTTCGTTAAGCACAACCGAACTTGTTTGTTGAGTCAAACATGTCCCATTTGACATTATTATGGTGCCACGCGTGGATTGAAATCAAACGGAGTCCATTTGGTCACTCAAATCCTTGTATTCTCGGATTGCTCCCAAATTGGCCTCCAATTGAGCCTACAACGTACAAACGAGTTTTGCTTCTTCGTTAAGCACAACCGAACTTGTTTGTTGAGTCAAACATGTCCAATTTGACATTATAATGTGCCACGCGAATATTGAAATCAAACGGAGTCCATTTGGTCACTCAAATCCTTGTATTCTCGGATTGCACCCAAATTGGCCTCCAATTGAGCCTACAACGTACAAACGAGTTTTCCTTCTTCGTTAAGGACAATCGAACATGCTTGTTGAGTCAAACATGTCCCATTTGACGTTATAATGTGCCACGCGAGGATTGAAATCAAACGGAGTCCATTTGGTCACTCAAATCCTTGTATTCTCGGATTGCACCCAAATTGGCCTCCAATTGAGCCTACAACGTACAAACGAGTTTTCCTTCTTCGTTAAGGACAATCGAACTTGCTTGTTGAGTCAAACATGTCCCATTTGATGTTATAATGTGCCACGCGAGGATTGAAATCAAACGGAGTCCATTTGGTCACTCAAATCCTTGTATTCTCGGATTGCACCCAAATTGGCCTCCAATTGAGCCTACAACGTACAAACGAGTTTTCCTTCTTCGTTAAGCACAACCAAACTTGTTTGTTGAGTCAAACATGTCCCATTTGACGTTATACTATGCCACGCGAGGCTGAAATCAAACGGAGTCCATTTGGTCACTCAAATCCTTGTATTCTCGGATTGCACCCAAATTGGCCTCCAATTGAGCCTACAACGTACAAACGAGTTTTCCTTCTTCGTTAAGCACAACCAAACTTGTTTGTTGAGTCAAACATGTCCCATTTGACATTATTATGGTGCCACGCGTGGATTGAAATCAAACGGAGTCCATTTGGTCACTCAAATCCTTGTATTCTCGGATTGCTCCCAAATTGGCCTCCAATTGAGCCTACAACGTACAAACGAGTTTTGCTTCTTCGTTAAGCACAACCGAACTTGTTTGTTGAGTCAAACATGTCCCATTTGACATTATAATGTGCCACGCGAATATTGAAATCAAACGGAGTCCATTTGGTCACTCAAATCCTTGTATTCTCGGATTGCACCCAAATTGGCCTCCAATTGAGCCTACAACGTACAAACGAGTTTTCCTTCTTCGTTAAGGACAATCGAACTTGTTTGTTGTGTCAAACATGTCCCATTTGACGTTATAATGTGCCACGCGAGGATTGAAATCAAACGGAGTCCATTTGGTCACTCAAATCCTTGTATTCTCGGATTGCACCCAAATTGGCCTCCAATTGAGCCTACAACGTACAAACGAGTTTTCCTTCTTCGTTAAGCACAACCAAACTTGTTTGTTGAGTCAAACATGTCCCATTTGACGTTATACTGTGCCACGCGAGGCTGAAATCAAACGGAGTCCATTTGGTCACTCAAATCCTTGTATTCTCGGATTGCACCCAAATTGGCCTCCAATTGAGCCTACAACGTACAAACGAGTTTTCCTTATTCGTTAAGCACAACCAAACTTGTTTGTTGAGTCAAACATGTCCCATTTGACATTATTATGGTGCCACGCGTGGATTGAAATCAAACGGAGTCCATTTGGTCACTCAAATCCTTGTATTCTCGGATTGCTCCCAAATTGGCCTCCAATTGAGCCTACAACGTACAAACGAGTTTTGCTTCTTCGTTAAGCACAACCGAACTTGTTTGTTGAGTCAAACATGTCCAATTTGACATTATAATGTGCCACGCGAATATTGAAATCAAACGGAGTCCATTTGGTCACTCAAATCCTTGTATTCTCGGATTGCACCCAAATTGGCCTCCAATTGAGCCTACAACGTACAAACGAGTTTTCCTTCTTCGTTAAGGACAATCGAACATGCTTGTTGAGTCAAACATGTCCCATTTGACGTTATAATGTGCCACGCGAGGATTGAAATCAAACGGAGTCCATTTGGTCA
This sequence comes from Berberis vulgaris, assembly GCA_963556465.1. Classification (NCBI taxonomy): domain Eukaryota; kingdom Viridiplantae; phylum Streptophyta; class Magnoliopsida; order Ranunculales; family Berberidaceae; genus Berberis; species Berberis vulgaris. Next base: position 34,461,190 of record OY747131.1, read on the forward strand.
CTCAAATCCTTGTATTCTCGGATTGCACCCAAATTGGCCTCCAATTGAGCCTACAACGTACAAACGAGTTTTCCTTCTTCGTTAAGGACAATCGAACTTGCTTGTTGAGTCAAACATGTCCCATTTGATGTTATAATGTGCCACGCGAGGATTGAAATCAAACGGAGTCCATTTGGTCACTCAAATCCTTGTATTCTCGGATTGCACCCAAATTGGCCTCCAATTGAGCCTACAACGTACAAACGAGTTTTCCTTCTTCGTTAAGCACAACCAAACTTGTTTGTTGAGTCAAACATGTCCCATTTGAAATTATTATGGTGCCACGCGTGGATTGAAATCAAACGGAGTCCATTTGGTCACTCAAATCCTTGTATTCTCGGATTGCTCCCAAATTGGCCTCCAATTGAGCCTACAACGTACAAACGAGTTTTGCTTCTTCGTTAAGCACAACCGAACTTGTTTGTTGAGTCAAACATGTCCCATTTGACATTATAATGTGCCACGCGAATATTGAAATCAAACGGAGTCCATTTGGTCACTCAAATCCTTGTATTCTCGGATTGCACCCAAATTGGCCTCCAATTGAGCCTACAACGTACAAACGAGTTTTCCTTCTTCGTTAAGGACAATCGAACTTGTTTGTTGTGTCAAACATGTCCCATTTGACGTTATAATGTGCCACGCGAGGATTGAAATCAAACGGAGTCCATTTGGTCACTCAAATCCTTGTATTCTCGGATTGCACCCAAATTGGCCTCCAATTGAGCCTACAACGTACAAACGAGTTTTCCTTCTTCGTTAAGCACAACCAAACTTGTTTGTTGAGTCAAACATGTCCCATTTGACGTTATACTGTGCCACGCGAGGCTGAAATCAAACGGAGTCCATTTGGTCACTCAAATCCTTGTATTCTCGGATTGCACCCAAATTGGCCTCCAATTGAGCCTACAACGTACAAACGAGTTTTCCTTATTCGTTAAGCACAACCAAACTTGTTTGTTGAGTCAAACATGTCCCATTTGACATTATTATGGTGCCACGCGTGGATTGAAATCAAACGGAGTCCATTTGGTCACTCAAATCCTTGTATTCTCGGATTGCTCCCAAATTGGCCTCCAATTGAGCCTACAACGTACAAACGAGTTTTGCTTCTTCGTTAAGCACAACCGAACTTGTTTGTTGAGTCAAACATGTCCCATTTGACATTATAATGTGCCACGCGAATATTGAAATCAAACGGAGTCCATTTGGTCACTCAAATCCTTGTATTCTCGGATTGCACCCAAATTGGCCTCCAATTGAGCCTACAACGTACAAACGAGTTTTTCTTCTTCGTTAAGGACAATCGAACTTTCTTGTTGAGTCAAACATGTCCCATTTGACATTATAATGTGCCACGCGAGGATTGAAATCAAACGGAGTCCATTTGGTCACTCAAATCCTTGTATTCTCGGATTGCACCCAAATTGGCCTCCAATTGAGCCTACAACGTACAAACGAGTTTTGCTTCTTCGTTAAGCACAACCGAACTTGTTTGTTGAGTCAAACATGTCCCATTTGACATTATAATGTGCCACACGAATATTGAAATCAAACGGAGTCCATTTGGTCACTGAAATCCTTGTATTCTCGGATTGCACCCAAATTGGCCTCCAATTGAGCCTACAACGTACAAACGAGTTTTCCTTCTTCGTTAAGGACAATCGAACATGATTGTTGAGTCAAACATGTCCCATTTGACGTTATAATGTGCCACGCGAGGACTGAAATCAAACGGAGTCCATTTGGTCACTCAAATCCTTGTATTCTCGGATTGCACCCAAATTGGCCTCCAATTGAGCCTACAACGTACAAACGAGTTTTCCTTCTTCGTTAAGGACAATCGAACTTGCTTGTTGAGTCAAACATGTCCCATTTGATGTTATAATGTGCCACGCGAGGATTGAAATCAAACGGAGTCCATTTGGTCACTCAAATCCTTGTATTCTCGGATTGCACCCAAATTGGCCTCCAATTGAGCCTACAACGTACAAACGAGTTTTCCTTCTTCGTTAAGCACAACCAAACTTGTTTGTTGAGTCAAACATGTCCCATTTCACGTTATACTGTGCCACGTGAGGCTGAAATCAAACGGAGTCCATTTGGTCACTCAAATCCTTGTATTCTCGGATTGCACCCAAATTGGCCTCCAATTGAGCCTACAACGTACAAACGAGTTTTCCTTCTTCGTTAAGCACAACCAAACTTGTTTGTTGAGTCAAACATGTCCCATTTGACATTATTATGGTGCCACGCGTGGATTGAAATCAAACGGAGTCCATTTGGTCACTCAAATCCTTGTATTCTCGGATTGCTCCCAAATTGGCCTCCAATTGAGCCTACAACGTACAAACGAGTTTTGCTTCTTCGTTAAGCACAACCGAACTTGTTTGTTGAGTCAAACATGTCCCATTTGACATTATAATGTGCCACGCGAATATTGAAATCAAACGGAGTCCATTTGGTCACTCAAATCCTTGTATTCTCGAATTGCACCCAAATTGGCCTCCAATTGAGCCTACAACGTACAAACGAGTTTTCCTTCTTCGTTAAGGACAATCGAACTTGTTTGTTGTGTCAAACATGTCCCATTTGACGTTATAATGTGCCACGCGAGGATTGAAATCAAACGGAGTCCATTTGGTCACTCAAATCCTTGTATTCTCGGATTGCACCCAAATTGGCCTCCAATTGAGCCTACAACGTACAAACGAGTTTTCCTTCTTCGTTAAGCACAACCAAACTTGTTTGTTGAGTCAAACATGTCCCATTTGACGTTATACTGTGCCACGCGAGGCTGAAATCAAACGGAGTCCATTTGGTCACTCAAATCCTTGTATTCTCGGATTGCACCCAAATTGGCCTCCAATTGAGCCTACAACGTACAAACGAGTTTTCCTTCTTCGTTAAGCACAACCAAACTTGTTTGTTGAGTCAAACATGTCCCATTTGACATTATTATGGTGCCACGGGTGGATTGAAATCAAACGGAGTCCATTTGGTCACTCAAATCCTTGTATTCTCGGATTGCTCCCAAATTGGCCTCCAATTGAGCCTACAACGTACAAACAAGTTTTGCTTCTTCGTTAAGCACAACCGAACTTGTTTGTTGAGTCAAACATGTCCCATTTGACATTATAATGTGCCACGCGAATATTGAAATCAAACGGAGTCCATTTGGTCACTCAAATCCTTGTATTCTCGGATTGCACCCAAATTGGCCTCCAATTGAGCCTACAACGTACAAACGAGTTTTTCTTCTTCGTTAAGGACAATCGAACTTTCTTGTTGAGTCAAACATGTCCCATTTGACATTATAATGTGCCACGCGAGGATTGAAATCAAACGGAGTCCATTTGGTCACTCAAATCCTTGTATTCTCGGATTGCACCCAAATTGGCCTCCAATTGAGCCTACAACGTACAAACGAGTTTTCCTTCTTCGTTAAGCACAACCAAACTTGTTTGTTGAGTCAAACATGTCCCATTTGACGTTATAATGTGCCACGCGAGGATTGAAATCAAACGGAGTCCATTTGGTCACTCAAATCCTTGTATTCGCGGATTGCACCCAAATTGGCCTCCAATTGAGCCTACAACGTACAAACGAGTTTTCCTTCTTCGTTAAGAACAATCGAACTTGTTTGTTGATTCAAACATGTCCCATTTGACGTTATACTGTGCCACGCGAGGACTGAAATCAAACGGAGTCCATTTGGTCACTCAAATCCTTGTATTCTCGGATTGCACCCAAATTGGCCTCCAATTGAGCCTACAACGTACAAACGAGTTTTCCTTCTTCGTTAAGCACAAACAAACTTGTTTGTTGAGTCAAACATGTCCCATTTGACGTTATAATATCCCACGCGAGGATTGAAATCAAACGGAGTCCATTTGGTCACTCAAATCCTTGTATTCTCGGATTGCACCCAAATTGGCCTCCAATTGAGCCTACAACGTACAAACGAGTTTTCCTTCTTCGTTAAGCACAACCAAACTTGTTTGTTGAGTCAAACATGTCCCATTTGACGTTATACTGTGCCACGCGAGGCTGAAATCAAACGGAGTCCATTTGGTCACTCAAATCCTTGTATTCTCGGATTGCACCCAAATTGGCCTCCAATTGAGCCTACAACGTACAAACGAGTTTTCCTTCTTCGTTAAGCACAACCGAACTTGTTTGTTGAGTCAAACATGTCGCATTTGACATTATTATGGTGCCACGCATGGATTGAAATCAAACGGAGTCCATTTGGTCACTCAAATCCTTGTATTCTCGGATTGCTCCCAAATTGGCCTCCAATTGAGCCTACAACGTACAAAAGAGTTTTGCTTCTTCGTTAAGCACAACCGAACTTGTTTGTTGAGTCAAACATGTCCCATTTGACATTATAATGTGCCACCCGAATATTGAAATCAAACGGAGTCCATTTGGTCACTCAAATCCTTGTATTCTCGGATTGCACCCAAATTGGCCTCCAATTGAGCCTACAACGTACAAACGAGTTTTTCTTCTTCGTTAAGGACAATCAAACTTTCTTGTTGAGTCAAACATGTCCCATTTGACATTATAATGTGCCACGCGAGGATTGAAATCAAACGGAGTCCATTTGGTCACTCAAATCCTTGTATTCTCGGATTGCACCCAAATTGGCCTCCAATTGAGCCTACAACGTACAAACGAGTTTTCCTTCTTCGTTAAGCACAACCAAACTTGTTTGTTGAGTCAAACATGTCCCATTTGACGTTATAATGTGCCACGCAAGGATTGAAATCAAACGGAGTCCATTTGGTCACTCAAATCCTTGTATTCGCGGATTGCACCCAAATTGGCCTCCAATTGAGCCTACAACGTACAAACGAGTTTTCCTTCTTCGTTAAGAACAATCAAACTTGTTTGTTGATTCAAACATGTCCCATTTGACGTTATACTGTGCCACGCGAGGACTGAAATCAAACGGAGTCCATTTGGTCACTCAAATCCTTGTATTCTCGGATTGCACCCAAATTGGCCTCCAATTGAGCCTACAACGTACAAACGAGTTTTCCTTCTTCGTTAAGCACAACCAAACTTGTTTGTTGAGTCAAACATGTCCCATTTGACGTTATAATATCCCACGCGAGGATTGAAATCAAACGGAGTCCATTTGGTCACTCAAATCCTTGTATTCTCGGATTGCACCCAAATTGGCCTCCAATTGAGCCTACAACGTACAAACGAGTTTTCCTTCTTCGTTAAGGATAATCGAACTTGCTTGTTGAGTCAAACATGTCCCATTTGACGTTATAATGTGCCACGCGAGGATTGAAATCAAACGGAGTCCATTTGGTCACCCAAATCCTTGTATTCTCGGATTGCACCCAAATTGGCCTCCAATTGAGCCTACAACGTACAAACGAGTTTTCCTTCTTCGTTAAGCACAACCAAACTTGTTTGTTGAGTCAAACATGTCCCATTTGACGTTATACTGTGCCACGCGAGGCTGAAATCAAACGGAGTCCATTTGGTCACTCAAATCCTTGTATTCTCGGATTGCACCCAAATTGGCCTCCAATTGAGCCTACAACGTACAAACGAGTTTTCCTTCTTCGTTAAGCACAACCGAACTTGTTTGTTGAGTCAAACATGTCCCATTTGACATTATTATGGTGCCACGCATGGATTGAAATCAAACGGAGTCCATTTGGTCACTCAAATCCTTGTATTCTCGGATTGCTCCCAAATTGGCCTCCAATTGAGCCTACAACGTACAAACGAGTTTTGCTTCTTCGTTAAGCACAACCAAACTTGTTTGTTGAGTCAAACATGTCCCATTTGACGTTATAATGTGCCACGCGAGGATTGAAATCAAACGGAGTCCATTTGGTCACTCAAATCCTTGTATTCGCGGATTGCACCCAAATTGGCCTCCAATTGAGCCTACAACGTACAAACGAGTTTTCCTTCTTCGTTAAGAACAATCGAACTTGTTTGTTGATTCAAACATGTCCCATTTGACGTTATACTGTGCCACGCGAGGACTGAAATCAAATGGAGTCCATTTGGTCACTCAAATCCTTGTATTCTCGGATTGCACCCAAATTGGCCTCCAATTGAGCCTACAACGTACAAACGAGTTTTCCTTCTTCGTTAAGCACAACCAAACTTGTTTGTTGAGTCAAACATGTCCCATTTGACGTTATAATATCCCACGCGAGGATTGAAATCAAACGGAGTCCATTTGGTCACTCAAATCCTTGTATTCTCGGATTGCACCCAAATTGGCCTCCAATTGAGCCTACAACGTACAAACGAGTTTTCCTTCTTCGTTAAGGACAATCGAACTTGCTTGTTGAGTCAAACATGTCCCATTTGACGTTATAATGTGCCACGCGAGGATTGAAATCAAACGGAGTCCATTTGGTCACTCAAATCCTTGTATTCTCGGATTGCACCCAAATTGGCCTCCAATTGAGCCTACAACGTACAAACGAGTTTTCCTTCTTCGTTAAGCACAACCAAACTTTTTTGTTGAGTCAAACATGTCCCATTTGACGTTATAATGTGCCACACGAGGATTGAAATCAAACGGAGTCCATTTGGTCACTCAAATCCTTGTATTCTCGGATTGCACCCAAATTGGCCTCCAATTGAGCCTACAACGTACAAACGAGTTTTTCTTCTTCGTTAAGGACAATCGAACTTTCTTGTTGAGTCAAACATGTCCCATTTGATGTTATAATGTGCCACGCGATGATTGAAATCAAACGGAGTCCATTTGGTCACTCAAATCCTTGTATTCTCGGATTGCACCCAAATTGGCTTCCAATTGAGCCTACAACGTACAAACGAGTTTTCCTTCTTCGTTAAGCACAACCAAACTTGTTTGTTGATTCAAACATGTCCCATTTGACGTTATACTGTGCCACGCGAGGCTGAAATCAAACGGAGTCCATTTGGTCACTCAAATCCTTGTATTCTCGGATTGCACCCAAATTGGCCTCCAATTGAGCCTACAACGTACAAACGAGTTTTCCTTCTTCGTTAAGCACAACCGAACTTGTTTGTTGAGTCAAACATGTCCCATTTGACGTTATTATGGTGCCACGCATGGATTGAAATCAAACGGAGTCCATTTGGTCACTCAAATCCTTGTATTCTCGGATTGCTCCCAAATTGGCCTCCAATTGAGCCTACAACGTACAAACGAGTTTTGCTTCTTCGTTAAGCACAACCGAACTTGTTTGTTGAGTCAAACATGTCCCATTTGACATTATTATGGTGCCACGGGTGGATTGAAATCAAACGGAGTCCATTTGGTCACTCAAATCCTTGTATTCTCGGATTGCTCCCAAATTGGCCTCCAATTGAGCCTACAACGTACAAACGAGTTTTGCTTCTTCGTTAAGCACAACCGAACTTGTTTGTTGAGTCAAACATGTCCCATTTGACATTATAATGTGCCACGCGAATATTGAAATCAAACGGAGTCCATTTGGTCACTCAAATCCTTGTATTCTCGGATTGCACCCAAATTGGCCTCCAATTGAGCCTACAACGTACAAACGAGTTTTTCTTCTTCGTTAAGGACAATCGAACTTTCTTGTTGAGTCAAACATGTCCCATTTGACATTATAATGTGCCACGCGAGGATTGAAATCAAACGGAGTCCATTTGGTCACTCAAATCCTTGTATTCGCGGATTGCACCCAAATTGGCCTCCAATTGAGCCTACAACGTACAAACGAGTTTTCCTTCTTCGTTAAGCACAACCAAACTTGTTTGTTGAGTCAAACATGTCCCATTTGACGTTATAATGTGCCACGCGAGGATTGAAATCAAACGGAGTCCATTTGGTCACTCAAATCCTTGTATTCGCGGATTGCACCCAAATTGGCCTCCAATTGAGCCTACAACGTACAAACGAGTTTTCCTTCTTCGTTAAGAACAATCAAACTTGTTTGTTGATTCAAACATTTCCCATTTGACGTTATACTGTGCCACGCGAGGACTGAAATCAAACGGAGTCCATTTGGTCACTCAAATCCTTGTATTCTCGGATTGCACCCAAATTGGCCTCCAATTGAGCCTACAACGTACAAACGAGTTTTCCTTCTTTGTTAAGGACAATCGAACTTGCTTGTTGAGTCAAACATGTCCCATTTGACGTTATACTGTGCCACGCAAGGACTGAAATCAAACGGAGTCCATTTGGTCACTCAAATCCTTGTATTCTCGGATTGCACCCAAATTGGCCTCCAATTGAGCCTACAACGTACAAACGAGTTTTCCTTCTTCGTTAAGCACAACCGAACTTGTTTGTTGAGTCAAACATGTCCCATTTGACATTATTATGGTGCCACGCATGGATTGAAATCAAACGGAGTCCATTTGGTCACTCAAATCCTTGTATTCTCGGATTGCTCCCAAATTGGCCTCCAATTGAGCCTACAACGTACAAACGAGTTTTGCTTCTTCGTTAAGCACAACCGAACTTGTTTGTTGAGTCAAACATGTCCCATTTGACATTATTATGGTGCCACGGGTGGATTGAAATCAAACGGAGTCCATTTGGTCACTCAAATCCTTGTATTCTCGGATTGCTCCCAAATTGGCCTCCAATTGAGCCTACAACGTACAAACGAGTTTTGCTTCTTCGTTAAGCACAACCGAACTTGTTTGTTGAGTCAAACATGTCCCATTTGACATTATAATGTGCCACGCGAATATTGAAATCAAACGGAGTCCATTTGGTCACTCAAATCCTTGTATTCTCGGATTGCACCCAAATTGGCCTCCAATTGAGCCTACAACGTACAAACGAGTTTTTCTTCTTCGTTAAGGACAATCGAACTTTCTTGTTGAGTCAAACATGTCCCATTTGACATTATAATGTGCCACGCGAGGATTGAAATCAAACGGAGTCCATTTGGTCACTCAAATCCTTGTATTCGCGGATTGCACCCAAATTGGCCTCCAATTGAGCCTACAACGTACAAACGAGTTTTCCTTCTTCGTTAAGCACAACCAAACTTGTTTGTTGAGTCAAACATGTCCCATTTGACGTTATAATGTGCCACGCGAGGATTGAAATCAAACGGAGTCCATTTGGTCACTCAAATCCTTGTATTCGCGGATTGCACCCAAATTGGCCTCCAATTGAGCCTACAACGTACAAACGAGTTTTCCTTCTTCGTTAAGAACAATCGAACTTGTTTGTTGATTCAAACATTTCCCATTTGACGTTATACTGTGCCACGCGAGGACTGAAATCAAACGGAGTCCATTTGGTCACTCAAATCCTTGTATTCTCGGATTGCACCCAAATTGGCCTCCAATTGAGCCTACAACGTACAAACGAGTTTTCCTTCTTCGTTAAGGACAATCGAACTTGCTTGTTGAGTCAAACATGTCCCATTTGACGTTATAATGTGCCACGCGAGGATTGAAATCAAACGGAGTCCATTTGGTCACTCAAATCCTTGTATTCTCGGATTGCACCCAAATTGGCCTCCAATTGAGCCTACAACGTACAAACGAGTTTTCCTTCTTCGTTAAGCACAACCAAACTTTTTTGTTGAGTCAAACATGTCCCATTTGACGTTATACTGTGCCACGCGAGGCTGAAATCAAACGGAGTCCATTTGGTCACTCAAATCCTTGTATTCTCGGATTGCACCCAAATTGGCCTCCAATTGAGCCTACAACGTACAAACGAGTTTTCCTTCTTCGTTAAGCACAACCGAACTTGTTTGTTGAGTCAAACATGTCCCATTTGACATTATTATGGTGCCACGCATGGATTGAAATCAAACGGAGTCCATTTGGTCACTCAAATCCTTGTATTCTCGGATTGCTCCCAAATTGGCCTCCAATTGAGCCTACAACGTACAAACGAGTTTTGCTTCTTCGTTAAGCACAACCGAAATTTTTTGTTGAGTCAAACATGTGCCATTTGACATTATAATGTGCCACGCGAATATTGAAATCAAACGGAGTCCATTTGGTCACTCAAATCCTTGTATTCTCGGATTGCACCCAAATTGGCCTCCAATTGAGCCTACAACGTACAAACGAGTTTTCCTTCTTCGTTAAGGACAATCGAACTTGTTTGTTGTGTCAAACATGTCCCATTTGACATTATAATGTTCCACGCGAGGATTGAAATCAAACGGAGTCCATTTGGTCACTCAAATCCTTGTATTCTCGGATTGCACCCAAATTGGCCTCCAATTGAGCCTACAACGTACAAACGAGTTTTCCTTCTTCGTTAAGCACAACCAAACTTGTTTGTTGAGTCAAACATGTCCCATTTGACGTTATAATGTGCCACGCGAGGATTGAAATCAAACGGAGTCCATTTGGTCACTCAAATCCTTGTATTCGCGGATTGCACCCAAATTGGCCTCCAATTGAGCCTACAACGTACAAACGAGTTTTTCTTCTTCGTTAAGGACAATCGAACTTGTTTGTTGAGTCAAACATGTCCCATTTGATGTTATACTGTGCCACGCGAGGACTGAAATCAAACGGAGTCTATTTGGTCACTTAAATCCTTGTATTCTCGGATTGCACCCAAATTGGCCTCCAATTGAGCCTACAACGTACAAACGAGTTTTCCTTCTTCGTTAAGCACAACCGAACTTGTTTGTTGAGTCAAACATGTCCCATTTGACATTATTATGGTGCCACGCATGGATTGAAATCAAACGGAGTCCATTTGGTCACTCAAATCCTTGTATTCTCGGATTGCTCCCAAATTGGCCTCCAATTGAGCCTACAACGTACAAACGAGTTTTGCTTCTTCGTTAAGCACAACCGAACTTGTTTGTTGAGTCAAACATGTCCCATTTGACATTATTATGGTGCCACGGGTGGATTGAAATCAAACGGAGTCCATTTGGTCACTCAAATCCTTGTATTCTCGGATTGCTCCCAAATTGGCCTCCAATTGAGCCTACAACGTACAAACGAGTTTTGCTTCTTCGTTAAGCACAACCGAACTTGTTTGTTGAGTCAAACATGTCCCATTTGACATTATAATGTGCCACGCGAATATTGAAATCAAACGGAGTCCATTTGGTCACTCAAATCCTTGTATTCTCGGATTGCACCCAAATTGGCCTCCAATTGAGCCTACAACGTACAAACGAGTTTTTCTTCTTCGTTAAGGACAATCGAACTTTCTTGTTGAGTCAAACATGTCCCATTTGACATTATAATGTGCCACGCGAGGATTGAAATCAAACGGAGTCCATTTGGTCACTCAAATCCTTGTATTCGCGGATTGCACCCAAATTGGCCTCCAATTGAGCCTACAACGTACAAACGAGTTTTCCTTCTTCGTTAAGCACAACCAAACTTGTTTGTTGAGTCAAACATGTCCCATTTGACGTTATAATGTGCCACGCGAGGATTGAAATCAAACGGAGTCCATTTGGTCACTCAAATCCTTGTATTCGCGGATTGCACCCAAATTGGCCTCCAATTGAGCCTACAACGTACAAACGAGTTTTCCTTCTTCGTTAAGAACAATCGAACTTGTTTGTTGATTCAAACATTTCCCATTTGACGTTATACTGTGCCACGCGAGGACTGAAATCAAACGGAGTCCATTTGGTCACTCAAATCCTTGTATTCTCGGATTGCACCCAAATTGGCCTCCAATTGAGCCTACAACGTACAAACGAGTTTTCCTTCTTCGTTAAGGACAATCGAACTTGCTTGTTGAGTCAAACATGTCCCATTTGACGTTATAATGTGCCACGCGAGGATTGAAATCAAACGGAGTCCATTTGGTCACTCAAATCCTTGTATTCTCGGATTGCACCCAAATTGGCCTCCAATTGAGCCTACAACGTACAAACGAGTTTTCCTTCTTCGTTAAGGACAATCGAACTTGCTTGTTGAGTCAAACATGTCCCATTTGACGTTATACTGTGCCACGCTAGGACTGAAATCAAACGGAGTCCATTTGGTCACTCAAATCCTTGTATTCTCGGATTGCACCCAAATTGGCCTCCAATTGAGCCTACAACGTACAAACGAGTTTTCCTTCTTCGTTAAGCACAACCGAACTTGTTTGTTGAGTCAAACATGTCCCATTTGACATTATTATGGTGCCACGCATGGATTGAAATCAAACGGAGTCCATTTGGTCACTCAAATCCTTGTATTCTCGGATTGCTCCCAAATTGGCCTCCAATTGAGCCTACAACGTACAAACGAGTTTTGCTTCTTCGTTAAGCACAACCGAACTTGTTTGTTGAGTCAAACATGTCCCATTTGACATTATTATGGTGCCACGGGTGGATTGAAATCAAACGGAGTCCATTTGGTCACTCAAATCCTTGTATTCTCGGATTGCTCCCAAATTGGCCTCCAATTGAGCCTACAACGTACAAACGAGTTTTGCTTCTTCGTTAAGCACAACCGTACTTGTTTGTTGAGTCAAACATGTCCCATTTGACATTATAATGTGCCACGCGAATATTGAAATCAAACGGAGTCCATTTGGTCACTCAAATCCTTGTATTCTCGGATTGCACCCAAATTGGCCTCCAATTGAGCCTACAACGTACAAACGAGTTTTTCTTCTTCGTTAAGGACAATCGAACTTTCTTGTTGAGTCAAACATGTCCCATATGACATTATAATGTTCCACGCGAGGATTGAAATCAAACGGAGTCCATTTGGTCACTCAAATCCTTGTATTCTCGGATTGCACCCAAATTGGCCTCCAATTGAGCCTACAACGTACAAACGAGTTTTCCTTCTTCGTTAAGCACAACCAAACTTGTTTGTTGAGTCAAACATGTCCCATTTGACGTTATAATGTGCCACGCGAGGATTGAAATCAAACGGAGTCCATTTGGTCACTCAAATCCTTGTATTCGCGGATTGCACCCAAATTGGCCTCCAATTGAGCCTACAACGTACAAACGAGTTTTTCTTCTTCGTTAAGGACAATCGAACTTGTTTGTTGAGTCAAACATGTCCCATTTGACGTTATACTGTGCCACGCGAGGACTGAAATCAAACGGAGTCTATTTGGTCACTTAAATCCTTGTATTCTCGGATTGCACCCAAATTGGCCTCCAATTGAGCCTACAACGTACAAACGAGTTTTCCTTCTTCGTTAAGCACAACCGAACTTGTTTGTTGAGTCAAACATGTATCATTTGACATTATTATGGTGCCACGCGTGGATTGAAATCAAACGGAGTCCATTTGGTCACTCAAATCCTTGTATTCTCGGATTGCTCCCAAATTGGCCTCCAATTGAGCCTACAACGTACAAACGAGTTTTGCTTCTTCGTTAAGCACAACCGAACTTGTTTGTTGAGTCAAACATGTCCCATTTGACATTATAATGTGCCACGTGAATATTGAAATCAAACGGAGTCCATTTGGTCACTCAAATCCTTGTATTCTCGGATTGCACCCAAATTGGCCTCCAATTGAGCCTACAACGTACAAACGAGTTTTCCTTCTTCGTTAAGGACAATCGAACTTGCTTGTTGAGTCAAACATGTCCCATTTGATGTTATAATGTGCCACGCGAGGATTGAAATCAAACGGAGTCCATTTGGTCACTCAAATCCTTGTATTCTCGGATTGCACCCAAATTGGCCTCCAATTGAGCCTACAACGTACAAACGAGTTTTCCTTCTTCGTTAAGCACAACCGAACTTGTTTGTTGAGTCAAACATGTCCCATTTGACGTTATACTGTGCCACGCGAGGCTGAAATCAAACGGAGTCCATTTGGTCACTCAAATCCTTGTATTCTCGGATTGCACCCAAATTGGCCTCCAATTGAGCCTACAACGTACAAACGAGTTTTCCTTCTTCGTTAAGCACAACCAAACTTGTTTGTTGAGTCAAACATGTCCCATTTGACATTATTATGGTGCCACGCGTGGATTGAAATCAAACGGAGTCCATTTGGTCACTCAAATCCTTGTATTCTCGGATTGCACCCAAATTGGCCTCCAATTGAGCCTACAACGTACAAACGAGTTTTCCTTCTTCGTTAAGCACAACCAAACTTGTTTGTTGAGTCAAACATGTCCCATTTGACGTTATACTGTGCCACGCGAGGCTGAAATCAAACGGAGTCCATTTGGTCACTCAAATCCTTGTATTCTCGGATTGCACCCAAATTGGCCTCCAATTGAGCCTACAACGTACAAACGAGTTTTCCTTCTTCGTTAAGCACAACCAAACTTGTTTGTTGAGTCAAACATGTCCCATTTGACATTATTATGGTGCCACGCGTGGATTGAAATCAAACGGAGTCCATTTGGTCACTCAAATCCTTGTATTCTCGGATTGCACCCAAATTGGCCTCCAATTGAGCCTACAACGTACAAACGAGTTTTCCTTCTTCGTTAAGGACAATCGAACTTGCTTGTTGAGTCAAACATGTCCCATTTGATGTTATAATGTGCCACGCGAGGATTGAAATCAAACGGAGTCCATTTGGTCACTCAAATCCTTGTATTCTCGGATTGCACCCAAATTGGCCTCCAATTGAGCCTACAACGTACAAACGAGTTTTCCTTCTTCGTTAAGCACAACCAAACTTGTTTGTTGAGTCAAACATGTCCCATTTGACGTTATACTGTGCCACGCGAGGCTGAAATCAAACGGAGTCCATTTGGTCACTCAAATCCTTGTATTCTCGGATTGCACCCAAATTGGCCTCCAATTGAGCCTACAACGTACAAACGAGTTTTCCTTCTTCGTTAAGGACAATCGAACTTGCTTGTTGAGTCAAACATGTCCCATTTGACGTTATAATGTGCCACGCGAGGATTGAAATCAAACGGAGTCCATTTGGTCACTCAAATCCTTGTATTCTCGGATTGCACCCAAATTGGCCTCCAATTGAGCCTACAACGTACAAACGAGTTTTCCTTCTTCGTTAAGCACAACCAAACTTGTTTGTTGAGTCAAACATGTCCCATTTGACGTTATACTGTGCCACGCGAGGCTGAAATCAAACGGAGTCCATTTGGTCACTCAAATCCTTGTATTCTCGGATTGCACCCAAATTGGCCTCCAATTGAGCCTACAACGTACAAACGAGTTTTCCTTCTTCGTTAAGCACAACCGAACTTGTTTGTTGAGTCAAACATGTCCCATTTGACATTATTATGGTGCCACGCATGGATTGAAATCAAACGGAGTCCATTTGGTCACTCAAATCCTTGTATTCTCGGATTGCTCCCAAATTGGCCTCCAATTGAGCCTACAACGTACAAACGAGTTTTGCTTCTTCGTTAAGCACAACCGAAATTTTTTGTTGAGTCAAACATGTGCCATTTGACATTATAATGTGCCACGCGAATATTGAAATCAAACGGAGTCCATTTGGTCACTCAAATCCTTGTATTCTCGGATTGCACCCAAATTGGCATCCAATTGAGCCTACAACGTACAAACGAGTTTTTCTTCTTCGTTAAGGACAATCGAACTTGTTTGTTGAGTCAAACATGTCCCATTTGACGTTATAATGTGCCACGCGAGGATTGAAATCAAACGGAGTCCATTTGGTCACTCAAATCCTTGTATTCTCGGATTGCACCCAAATTGGCCTCCAATTGAGCCTACAACGTACAAACGAGTTTTCCTTCTTCGTTAAGGACAATCGAACTTGTTTGTTGAGTCAAACATGTCCCATTTGACGTTATAATGTGCCACGCGAGGATTGAAATCAAACGGAGTCCATTTGGTCACTCAAATCCTTGTATTCTCGGATTGCACCCAAATTGGCCTCCAATTGAGCCTACAACGTACAAACGAGTTTTCCTTCTTCGTTAAGGACAATCGAACTTGCTTGTTGAGTCAAACATGTCCCATTTGATGTTATAATGTGCCACGCGAGGATTGAAATCAAACGGAGTCCATTTGGTCACTCAAATCCTTGTATTCTCGGATTGCACCCAAATTGGCCTCCAATTGAGCCTACAACGTACAAACGAGTTTTCCTTCTTCGTTAAGCACAACCAAACTTGTTTGTTGAGTCAAACATGTCCCATTTGACGTTATACTGTGCCACGCGAGGCTGAAATCAAACGGAGTCCATTTGGTCACTCAAATCCTTGTATTCTCGGATTGCACCCAAATTGGCCTCCAATTGAGCCTACAACGTACAAACGAGTTTTCCTTCTTCGTTAAGCACAACCAAACTTGTTTGTTGAGTCAAACATGTCCCATTTGACATTATTATGGTGCCACGCGTGGATTGAAATCAAACGGAGTCCATTTGGTCACTCAAATCCTTGTATTCTCGGATTGCACCCAAATTGGCCTCCAATTGAGCCTACAACGTACAAACGAGTTTTCCTTCTTCGTTAAGCACAACCAAACTTGTTTGTTGAGTCAAACATGTCCCATTTGACGTTATACTGTGCCACGCGAGGCTGAAATCAAACGGAGTCCATTTGGTCACTCAAATCCTTGTATTCTCGGATTGCACCCAAATTGGCCTCCAATTGAGCCTACAACGTACAAACGAGTTTTCCTTCTTCGTTAAGCACAACCGAACTTGTTTGTTGAGTCAAACATGTCCCATTTGACATTATTATGGTGCCACGCATGGATTGAAATCAAACGGAGTCCATTTGGTCACTCAAATCCTTGTATTCTCGGATTGCTCCCAAATTGGCCTCCAATTGAGCCTACAACGTACAAACGAGTTTTGCTTCTTCGTTAAGCACAACCGAAATTTTTTGTTGAGTCAAACATGTGCCATTTGACATTATAATGTGCCACGCGAATATTGAAATCAAACGGAGTCCATTTGGTCACTCAAATCCTTGTATTCTCGGATTGCACCCAAATTGGCCTCCAATTGAGCCTACAACGTACAAACGAGTTTTTCTTCTTCGTTAAGGACAATCGAACTTGTTTGTTGAGTCAAACATGTCCCATTTGACGTTATAATGTGCCACGCGAGGATTGAAATCAAACGGAGTCCATTTGGTCACTCAAATCCTTGTATTCTCGGATTGCACCCAAATTGGCCTCCAATTGAGCCTACAACGTACAAACGAGTTTTCCTTCTTCGTTAAGGACAATCGAACTTGTTTGTTGAGTCAAACATGTCCCATTTGACGTTATAATGTGCCACGCGAGGATTGAAATCAAACGGAGTCCATTTGGTCACTCAAATCCTTGTATTCTCGGATTGCACCCAAATTGGCCTCCAATTGAGCCTACAACGTACAAACGAGTTTTCCTTCTTCGTTAAGGACAATCGAACTTGCTTGTTGAGTCAAACATGTCCCATTTGATGTTATAATGTGCCACGCGAGGATTGAAATCAAACGGAGTCCATTTGGTCACTCAAATCCTTGTATTCTCGGATTGCACCCAAATTGGCCTCCAATTGAGCCTACAACGTACAAACGAGTTTTCCTTCTTCGTTAAGCACAACCAAACTTGTTTGTTGAGTCAAACATGTCCCATTTGACGTTATACTGTGCCACGCGAGGCTGAAATCAAACGGAGTCCATTTGGTCACTCAAATCCTTGTATTCTCGGATTGCACCCAAATTGGCCTCCAATTGAGCCTACAACGTACAAACGAGTTTTCCTTCTTCGTTAAGCACAACCGAACTTGTTTGTTGAGTCAAACATGTCCCATTTGACATTATTATGGTGCCACGCATGGATTGAAATCAAACGGAGTCCATTTGGTCACTCAAATCCTTGTATTCTCGGATTGCTCCCAAATTGGCCTCCAATTGAGCCTACAACGTACAAACGAGTTTTGCTTCTTCGTTAAGCACAACCGAAATTTTTTGTTGAGTCAAACATGTGCCATTTGACATTATAATGTGCCACGCGAATATTGAAATCAAACGGAGTCCATTTGGTCACTCAAATCCTTGTATTCTCGGATTGCACCCAAATTGGCCTCCAATTGAGCCTACAACGTACAAACGAGTTTTTCTTCTTCGTTAAGGACAATCGAACTTGTTTGTTGAGTCAAACATGTCCCATTTGACGTTATAATGTGCCACGCGAGGATTGAAATCAAACGGAGTCCATTTGGTCACTCAAATCCTTGTATTCTCGGATTGCACCCAAATTGGCCTCCAATTGAGCCTACAACGTACAAACGAGTTTTCCTTCTTCGTTAAGGACAATCGAACTTGTTTGTTGAGTCAAACATGTCCCCTTTGACGTTATAATGTGCCACGCGAGGATTGAAATCAAACGGAGTCCATTTGGTCACTCAAATCCTTGTATTCTCGGATTGCACCCAAATTGGCCTCCAATTGAGCCTACAACGTACAAACGAGTTTTCCTTCTTCGTTAAGGACAATCGAACTTGTTTGTTGAGTCAAACATGTCCCATTTGACGTTATAATGTGCCACGCGAGGATTGAAATCAAACGGAGTCCATTTGGTCACTCAAATCCTTGTATTCTCGGATTGCACCCAAATTGGCCTCCAATTGAGCCTACAACGTACAAACGAGTTTTCCTTCTTCGTTAAGGACAATCGAACTTGTTTGTTGAGTCAAACATGTCCCATTTGACGTTATAATGTGCCACGCGAGGATTGAAATCAAACGGAGTCCATTTGGTCACTCAAATCCTTGTATTCTCGGATTGCACCCAAATTGGCCTCCAATTGAGCCTACAACGTACAAACGAGTTTTCCTTCTTCGTTAAGGACAATCGAACTTGTTTGTTGAGTCAAACATGTCCCATTTGACGTTATAATGTGCCACGCGAGGATTGAAATCAAACGGAGTCCATTTGGTCACTCAAATCCTTGTATTCTCGGATTGCACCCAAATTGGCCTCCAATTGAGCCTACAACGTACAAACGAGTTTTCCTTCTTCGTTAAGGACAATCGAACTTGCTTGTTGAGTCAAACATGTCCCATTTGATGTTATAATGTGCCACGCGAGGATTGAAATCAAACGGAGTCCATTTGGTCACTCAAATCCTTGTATTCTCGGATTGCACCCAAATTGGCCTCCAATTGAGCCTACAACGTACAAACGAGTTTTCCTTCTTCGTTAAGCACAACCAAACTTGTTTGTTGAGTCAAACATGTCCCATTTGACGTTATACTGTGCCACGCGAGGCTGAAATCAAACGGAGTCCATTTGGTCACTCAAATCCTTGTATTCTCGGATTGCACCCAAATTGGCCTCCAATTGAGCCTACAACGTACAAACGAGTTTTCCTTCTTCGTTAAGCACAACCGAACTTGTTTGTTGAGTCAAACATGTCCCATTTGACATTATTATGGTGCCACGCGTGGATTGAAATCAAACGGAGTCCATTTGGTCACTCAAATCCTTGTATTCTCGGATTGCACCCAAATTGGCCTCCAATTGAGCCTACAACGTACAAACGAGTTTTCCTTCTTCGTTAAGCACAACCAAACTTGTTTGTTGAGTCAAACATGTCCCATTTGACGTTATACTGTGCCACGCGAGGCTGAAATCAAACGGAGTCCATTTGGTCACTCAAATCCTTGTATTCTCGGATTGCACCCAAATTGGCCTCCAATTGAGCCTACAACGTACAAACGAGTTTTCCTTCTTCGTTAAGCACAACCGAACTTGTTTGTTGAGTCAAACATGTCCCATTTGACATTATTATGGTGCCACGCATGGATTGAAATCAAACGGAGTCCATTTGGTCACTCAAATCCTTGTATTCTCGGATTGCTCCCAAATTGGCCTCCAATTGAGCCTACAACGTACAAACGAGTTTTGCTTCTTCGTTAAGCACAACCGAAATTTTTTGTTGAGTCAAACATGTGCCATTTGACATTATAATGTGCCACGCGAATATTGAAATCAAACGGAGTCCATTTGGTCACTCAAATCCTTGTATTCTCGGATTGCACCCAAATTGGCCTCCAATTGAGCCTACAACGTACAAACGAGTTTTTCTTCTTCGTTAAGGACAATCGAACTTGTTTGTTGAGTCAAACATGTCCCATTTGACGTTATAATGTGCCACGCGAGGATTGAAATCAAACGGAGTCCATTTGGTCACTCAAATCCTTGTATTCTCGGATTGCACCCAAATTGGCCTCCAATTGAGCCTACAACGTACAAACGAGTTTTCCTTCTTCGTTAAGGACAATCGAACTTGTTTGTTGAGTCAAACATGTCCCATTTGACGTTATAATGTGCCACGCGAGGATTGAAATCAAACGGAGTCCATTTGGTCACTCAAATCCTTGTATTCTCGGATTGCACCCAAATTGGCCTCCAATTGAGCCTACAACGTACAAACGAGTTTTCCTTCTTCGTTAAGGACAATCGAACTTGCTTGTTGAGTCAAACATGTCCCATTTGATGTTATAATGTGCCACGCGAGGATTGAAATCAAACGGAGTCCATTTGGTCACTCAAATCCTTGTATTCTCGGATTGCACCCAAATTGGCCTCCAATTGAGCCTACAACGTACAAACGAGTTTTCCTTCTTCGTTAAGCACAACCAAACTTGTTTGTTGAGTCAAACATGTCCCATTTGACGTTATACTGTGCCACGCGAGGCTGAAATCAAACGGAGTCCATTTGGTCACTCAAATCCTTGTATTCTCGGATTGCACCCAAATTGGCCTCCAATTGAGCCTACAACGTACAAACGAGTTTTCCTTCTTCGTTAAGCACAACCGAACTTGTTTGTTGAGTCAAACATGTCCCATTTGACATTATTATGGTGCCACGCATGGATTGAAATCAAACGGAGTCCATTTGGTCACTCAAATCCTTGTATTCTCGGATTGCTCCCAAATTGGCCTCCAATTGAGCCTACAACGTACAAACGAGTTTTGCTTCTTCGTTAAGCACAACCGAAATTTTTTGTTGAGTCAAACATGTGCCATTTGACATTATAATGTGCCACGCGAATATTGAAATCAAACGGAGTCCATTTGGTCACTCAAATCCTTGTATTCTCGGATTGCACCCAAATTGGCCTCCAATTGAGCCTACAACGTACAAACGAGTTTTTCTTCTTCGTTAAGGACAATCGAACTTGTTTGTTGAGTCAAACATGTCCCATTTGACGTTATAATGTGCCACGCGAGGATTGAAATCAAACGGAGTCCATTTGGTCACTCAAATCCTTGTATTCTCGGATTGCACCCAAATTGGCCTCCAATTGAGCCTACAACGTACAAACGAGTTTTCCTTCTTCGTTAAGGACAATCGAACTTGTTTGTTGAGTCAAACATGTCCCATTTGACGTTATAATGTGCCACGCGAGGATTGAAATCAAACGGAGTCCATTTGGTCACTCAAATCCTTGTATTCTCGGATTGCACCCAAATTGGCCTCCAATTGAGCCTACAACGTACAAACGAGTTTTCCTTCTTCGTTAAGCACAACCAAACTTGTTTGTTGAGTCAAACATGTCCCATTTGACGTTATAATGTGCCACGCGAGGATTGAAATCAAACGGAGTCCATTTGGTCACTCAAATCCTTGTATTCGCGGATTGCACCCAAATTGGCCTCCAATTGAGCCTACAACGTACGAACGAGTTTTCCTTCTTCGTTAAGGACAATCGAACTTGTTTGTTGAGTCAAACATGTCCCATTTGACGTTATACTGTGCCACGCAAGGACTGAAATCAAACGGAGTCTATTTGGTCACTCAAATCCTTGTATTCTCGGATTGCACCCAAATTGGCCTCCAATTGAGCCTACAACGTACAAACGAGTTTTCCTTCTTCGTTAAGGACAATCGAACTTGTTTGTTGAGTCAAACATGTCCCATTTGACATTATAATGTTCCACGCGAGGATTGAAATCAAACGGAGTCCATTTGGTCACTCAAATCCTTGTATTCTCGGATTGCACCCAAATTGGCCTCCAATTGAGCCTACAACGTACAAACGAGTTTTCCTTCTTCGTTAAGCACAACCAAACTTGTTTGTTGAGTCAAACATGTCCCATTTGACGTTATAATGTGCCACGCGAGGATTGAAATCAAACGGAGTCCATTTGGTCACTCAAATCCTTGTATTCGCGGATTGCACCCAAATTGGCCTCCAATTGAGCCTACAACGTACAAACGAGTTTTTCTTCTTCGTTAAGGACAATCGAACTTGTTTGTTGAGTCAAACATGTCCCATTTGACGTTATACTGTGCCACGCGAGGACTGAAATCAAACGGAGTCTATTTGGTCACTTAAATCCTTGTATTCTCGGATTGCACCCAAATTGGCCTCCAATTGAGCCTACAACGTACAAACGAGTTTTCCTTCTTCGTTAAGCACAACCGAACTTGTTTGTTGAGTCAAACATGTATCATTTGACATTATTATGGTGCCACGCGTGGATTGAAATCAAACGGAGTCCATTTGGTCACTCAAATCCTTGTATTCTCGGATTGCTCCCAAATTGGCCTCCAATTGAGCCTACAACGTACAAACGAGTTTTGCTTCTTCGTTAAGCACAACCGAACTTGTTTGTTGAGTCAAACATGTCCCATTTGACATTATAATGTGCCACGTGAATATTGAAATCAAACGGAGTCCATTTGGTCACTCAAATCCTTGTATTCTCGGATTGCACCCAAATTGGCCTCCAATTGAGCCTACAACGTACAAACGAGTTTTCCTTCTTCGTTAAGGACAATCGAACATGCTTGTTGAGTCAAACATGTCCCATTTGACGTTATAATGTGCCACGCGAGGATTGAAATCAAACGGAGTCCATTTGGTCACTCAAATCCTTGTATTCTCGGATTGCACCCAAATTGGCCTCCAATTGAGCCTACAACGTACAAACGAGTTTTCCTTCTTCGTTAAGGACAATCGAACTTACTTGTTGAGTCAAACATGTCCCATTTGATGTTATAATGTGCCACGCGAGGATTGAAATCAAACGGAGTCCATTTGGTCACTCAAATCCTTGTATTCTCGGATTGCACCCAAATTGGCCTCCAATTGAGCCTACAACGTACAAACGAGTTTTCCTTCTTCGTTAAGCACAACCAAACTTGTTTGTTGAGTCAAACATGTCCCATTTGACGTTATACTGTGCCACGCGAGGCTGAAATCAAACGGAGTCCATTTGGTCACTCAAATCCTTGTATTCTCGGATTGCACCCAAATTGGCCTCCAATTGAGCCTACAACGTACAAACGAGTTTTCCTTCTTCGTTAAGCACAACCAAACTTGTTTGTTGAGTCAAACATGTCCCATTTGACATTATTATGGTGCCACGCGTGGATTGAAATCAAACGGAGTCCATTTGGTCACTCAAATCCTTGTATTCTCGGATTGCTCCCAAATTGGCCTCCAATTGAGCCTACAACGTACAAACGAGTTTTGCTTCTTCGTTAAGCACAACCGAACTTGTTTGTTGAGTCAAACATGTCCCATTTGACATTATAATGTGCCACGCGAATATTGAAATCAAACGGAGTCCATTTGGTCACTCAAATCCTTGTATTCTCGGATTGCACCCAAATTGGCCTCCAATTGAGCCTACAACGTACAAACGAGTTTTCCTTCTTCGTTAAGCACAGCCAAACTTGTTTGTTGAGTCAAACATGTCCCATTTGACGTTATACTGTGCCACGCGAGGCTGAAATCAAACGGAGTCCATTTGGTCACTCAAATCCTTGTATTCTCGGATTGCACCCAAATTGGCCTCCAATTGAGCCTACAACGTACAAACGAGTTTTCCTTCTTCGTTAAGCACAACCAAACTTGTTTGTTGAGTCAAACATGTCCCATTTGACGTTATAATGTGCCACGCGAGGATTGAAATCAAACGGAGTCCATTTGGTCACTCAAATCCTTGTATTCGCGGATTGCACCCAAATTGGCCTCCAATTGAGCCTACAACGTACAAACGAGTTTTTCTTCTTCGTTAAGGACAATCGAACTTGTTTGTTGAGTCAAACATGTCCCATTTGACGTTATACTGTGCCACCCGAGGACTGAAATCAAACGGAGTCTATTTGGTCACTTAAATCCTTGTATTCTCGGATTGCACCCAAATTGGCCTCCAATTGAGCCTACAACGTACAAACGAGTTTTGCTTCTTCGTTAAGCACAACCGAACTTGTTTGTTGAGTCAAACATGTCCCATTTGACATTATAATGTGCCACGCGAATATTGAAATCAAACGGAGTCCATTTGGTCACTCAAATCCTTGTATTCTCGGATTGCACCCAAATTGGCCTCCAATTGAGCCTACAACGTACAAACGAGTTTTTCTTCTTCGTTAAGGACAATCGAACTTTCTTGTTGAGTCAAACATGTCCCATTTGACGTTATAATGTGCCACGCGAGGATTGAAATCAAACGGAGTCCATTTGGTCACTCAAATCCTTGTATTCTCGGATTGCACCCAAATTGGCCTCCAATTGAGCCTACAACGTACAAACGAGTTTTCCTTCTTCGTTAAGCACAACCAAACTTGTTTGTTGAGTCAAACATGTGTCATTTGACGTTATAATGTGCCACGCGAGGATTGAAATCAAACGGAGTCCATTTGGTCACTCAAATCCTTGTATTCGCGGATTGCACCCAAATTGGCCTCCAATTGAGCCTACAACGTACAAACGAGTTTTCCTTCTTCGTTAGGGACAATCGAACTTGTTTGTTGATTCAAACATGTCCCATTTGACGTTATACTGTGCCACGCGAGGACTGAAATCAAACGGAGTCCATTTGGTCACTCAAATCCTTGTATTCTCGGATTGCACCCAAATTGGCCTCCAATTGAGCCTACAACGTACAAACGAGTTTTCCTTCTTCGTTAAGCACAACCAAACTTGTTTGTTGAGTCAAACATGTCCCATTTGACGTTATAATATCCCACGCGAGGATTGAAATCAAACGGAGTCCATTTGGTCACTCAAATCCTTGTATTCTCGGATTGCACCCAAATTGGCCTCCAATTGAGCCTACAACGTACAAACGAGTTTTCCTTCTTCGTTAAGGACAATCGAACTTGTTTGTTGAGTCAAACATGTCCCATTTGACGTTATAATGTGCCACGCGAGGATTGAAATCAAACGGAGTCCATTTGGTCACTCAAATCCTTGTATTCTCGGATTGCACCCAAATTGGCCTCCAATTGAGCCTACAACGTACAAACGAGTTTTCCTTCTTCGTTAAGGACAATCAAACTTGTTTGTTGAGTCAAACATGTCCCATTTGACGTTATAATGTGCCACGCGAGGATTGAAATCAAACGGAGTCCATTTGGTCACTCAAATCCTTGTATTCGCGGATTGCACCCAAATTGGCCTCCAATTGAGCCTACAACGTACAAACGAGTTTTCCTTCTTCGTTAGGGACAATCGAACTTGTTTGTTGATTCAAACATGTCCCATTTGACGTTATACTGTGCCACGCGAGGACTGAAATCAAACGGAGTCCATTTGGTCACTCAAATCCTTGTATTCTCGGATTGCACCCAAATTGGCCTCCAATTGAGCCTACAACGTACAAACGAGTTTTCCTTCTTCGTTAAGCACAACCAAACTTGTTTGTTGAGTCAAACATGTCCCATTTGACGTTATAATATCCCACGCGAGGATTGAAATCAAACGGAGTCCATTTGGTCACTCAAATCCTTGTATTCTCGGATTGCACCCAAATTGGCCTCCAATTGAGCCTACAACGTACAAACGAGTTTTCCTTCTTCGTTAAGGACAATCGAACTTGTTTGTTGAGTCAAACATGTCCCATTTGACGTTATACTATGCCACGCAAGGACTGAAATCAAACGGAGTCTATTTGGTCACTCAAATCCTTGTATTCTCGGATTGCACCCAAATTGGCCTCCAATTGAGCCTACAACGTACAAACGAGTTTTTCTTCTTCGTTAAGGACAATCGAACTTGTTTGTTGAGTCAAACATGTCCCATTTGACGTTATACTGTGCCACGCGAGGACTGAAATCAAACGGAGTCCATTTGGTCACTCAAATCCTTGTATTCGCGGATTGCACCCAAATTGGCCTCCAATTGAGCCTACAACGTACAAACGAGTTTTCCTTCTTCGTTAAGGACAATCAAACTTGTTTGTTGAGTCAAACATGTCCCATTTGACGTTATAATGTGCCACGCGAGGATTGAAATCAAACGGAGTCCATTTGGTCACTCAAATCCTTGTATTCTCGGATTGCACCCAAATTGGCCTCCAATTGAGCCTACAACGTACAAACGAGTTTTCCTTCTTCGTTAAGCACAACCAAACTTGTTTGTTGAGTCAAACATGTCCCATTTGATGTTATAATGTGCCACGCGAGGATTGAAATCAAACGGAGTCCATTTGGTCACTCAAATCCTTGTATTCGCGGATTGCACCCAAATTGGCCTCCAATTGAGCCTACAACGTACAAACGAGTTTTCCTTCTTCGTTAAGGACAATCGAACTTGTTTGTTGAGTCAAACATGTCCCATTTGACGTTATACTATGCCACGCAAGGACTGAAATCAAACGGAGTCTATTTGGTCACTCAAATCCTTGTATTCTCGGATTGCACCCAAATTGGCCTCCAATTGAGCCTACAACGTACAAACGAGTTTTTCTTCTTCGTTAAGGACAATCGAACTTGTTTGTTGAGTCAAACATGTCCCATTTGACGTTATACTGTGCCACGCGAGGACTGAAATCAAACGGAGTCCATTTGGTCACTCAAATCCTTGTATTCTCGGATTGCACCCAAATTGGCCTCCAATTGAGCCTACATCGTACAAACGAGTTTTCCTTCTTCGTTAAGGACAATCGAACTTGTTTGTTGAGTCAAACATGTCCCATTTGACGTTATAATGTGCCACACGAGTATTGAAATCAAACGGAGTCCATTTGGTCACTCAAATCCTTGTATTCTCGGATTGCACCCAAATTGGCCTCCAATTGAGCCTACAACGTACAAACGGGTTTTCCTTCTTCGTTAAGGACAATCGAACTTGTTTGTTGAGTCAAACATGTCCCATTTGACGTTATAATGTGCCACGCGAGGATTGAAATCAAACGGAGTCCATTTGGTCACTCAAATCCTTGTATTCTCGGATTGCACCCAAATTGGCCTCCAATTGAGCCTACAACGTACAAACGAGTTTTCCTTCTTCGTTAAGCACAACCAAACTTGTTTGTTGAGTCAAACATGTCCCATTTGACATTATTATGGTGCCACGCGTGGATTGAAATCAAACGGAGTCCATTTGGTCACTCAAATCCTTGTATTCTCAGATTGCACCCAAATTGGCCTCCAATTGAGCCTACAACGTACAAACGAGTTTTCCTTCTTCGTTAAGGACAATCGAACATGCTTGTTGAGTCAAACATGTCCCATTTGACGTTATAATGTGCCACGCGAGGATTGAAATCAAACGGAGTCCATTTGGTCACTCAAATCCTTGTATTCGCGGATTGCACCCAAATTGGCCTCCAATTGAGCCTACAACGTACAAACGAGTTTTCCTTCTTCGTTAGGGACAATCGAACTTGTTTGTTGATTCAAACATGTCCCATTTGACGTTATACTGTGCCACGCGAGGACTGAAATCAAACGGAGTCCATTTGGTCACTCAAATCCTTGTATTCTCGGATTGCACCCAAATTGGCCTCCAATTGAGCCTACAACGTACAAACGAGTTTTCCTTCTTCGTTAAGCACAACCAAACTTGTTTGTTGAGTCAAACATGTCCCATTTGACGTTATAATATCCCACACGAGGATTGAAATCAAACGGAGTCCATTTGGTCACTCAAATCCTTGTATTCTCGGATTGCACCCAAATTGGCCTCCAATTGAGCCTACAACGTACAAACGAGTTTTCCTTCTTCGTTAAGGACAATCGAACTTGTTTGTTGAGTCAAACATGTCCCATTTGACGTTATAATGTGCCACGCGAGGATTGAAATCAAACGGAGTCCATTTGGTCACTCAAATCCTTGTATTCTCGGATTGCACCCAAATTGGCCTCCAATTGAGCCTACAACGTACAAACGAGTTTTCCTTCTTCGTTAAGGACAATCAAACTTGTTTGTTGAGTCAAACATGTCCCATTTGACGTTATAATGTGCCACGCGAGGATTGAAATCAAACGGAGTCCATTTGGTCACTCAAATCCTTGTATTCTCGGATTGCACCCAAATTGGCCTCCAATTGAGCCTACAACGTACAAACGAGTTTTCCTTCTTCGTTAAGGACAATCGAACTTGTTTGTTGAGTCAAACATGTCCCATTTGACGTTATACTATGCCACGCAAGGACTGAAATCAAACGGAGTCTATTTGGTCACTCAAATCCTTGTATTCTCGGATTGCACCCAAATTGGCCTCCAATTGAGCCTACAACGTACAAACGAGTTTTTCTTCTTCGTTAAGGACAATCGAACTTGTTTGTTGAGTCAAACATGTCCCATTTGACGTTATACTGTGCCACGCGAGGACTGAAATCAAACGGAGTCCATTTGGTCACTCAAATCCTTGTATTCGCGGATTGCACCCAAATTGGCCTCCAATTGAGCCTACAACGTACAAACGAGTTTTCCTTCTTCGTTAAGCACAACCAAACTTGTTTGTTGAGTCAAACATGTCCCATTTGACGTTATAATGTGCCACGCGAGGATTGAAATCAAACGGAGTCCATTTGGTCACTCAAATCCTTGTATTCGCGGATTGCACCCAAATTGGCCTCCAATTGAGCCTACAACGTACAAACGAGTTTTTCTTCTTCGTTAAGGACAATCGAACTTGTTTGTTGAGTCAAACATGTCCCATTTGACGTTATACTGTGCCACCCGAGGACTGAAATCAAACGGAGTCTATTTGGTCACTTAAATCCTTGTATTCTCGGATTGCACCCAAATTGGCCTCCAATTGAGCCTACAACGTACAAACGAGTTTTGCTTCTTCGTTAAGCACAACCGAACTTGTTTGTTGAGTCAAACATGTCCCATTTGACATTATAATGTGCCACGCGAATATTGAAATCAAACGGAGTCCATTTGGTCACTCAAATCCTTGTATTCTCGGATTGCACCCAAATTGGCCTCCAATTGAGCCTACAACGTACAAACGAGTTTTTCTTCTTCGTTAAGGACAATCGAACTTTCTTGTTGAGTCAAACATGTCCCATTTGACGTTATAATGTGCCACGCGAGGATTGAAATCAAACGGAGTCCATTTGGTCACTCAAATCCTTGTATTCTCGGATTGCACCCAAATTGGCCTCCAATTGAGCCTACAACGTACAAACGAGTTTTCCTTCTTCGTTAAGCACAACCAAACTTGTTTGTTGAGTCAAACATGTGTCATTTGACGTTATAATGTGCCACGCGAGGATTGAAATCAAACGGAGTCCATTTGGTCACTCAAATCCTTGTATTCGCGGATTGCACCCAAATTGGCCTCCAATTGAGCCTACAACGTACAAACGAGTTTTCCTTCTTCGTTAGGGACAATCGAACTTGTTTGTTGATTCAAACATGTCCCATTTGACGTTATACTGTGCCACGCGAGGACTGAAATCAAACGGAGTCCATTTGGTCACTCAAATCCTTGTATTCTCGGATTGCACCCAAATTGGCCTCCAATTGAGCCTACAACGTACAAACGAGTTTTCCTTCTTCGTTAAGCACAACCAAACTTGTTTGTTGAGTCAAACATGTCCCATTTGACGTTATAATATCCCACGCGAGGATTGAAATCAAACGGAGTCCATTTGGTCACTCAAATCCTTGTATTCTCGGATTGCACCCAAATTGGCCTCCAATTGAGCCTACAACGTACAAACGAGTTTTCCTTCTTCGTTAAGGACAATCGAACTTGTTTGTTGAGTCAAACATGTCCCATTTGACGTTATAATGTGCCACGCGAGGATTGAAATCAAACGGAGTCCATTTGGTCACTCAAATCCTTGTATTCTCGGATTGCACCCAAATTGGCCTCCAATTGAGCCTACAACGTACAAACGAGTTTTCCTTCTTCGTTAAGGACAATCAAACTTGTTTGTTGAGTCAAACATGTCCCATTTGACGTTATAATGTGCCACGCGAGGATTGAAATCAAACGGAGTCCATTTGGTCACTCAAATCCTTGTATTCGCGGATTGCACCCAAATTGGCCTCCAATTGAGCCTACAACGTACAAACGAGTTTTCCTTCTTCGTTAGGGACAATCGAACTTGTTTGTTGATTCAAACATGTCCCATTTGACGTTATACTGTGCCACGCGAGGACTGAAATCAAACGGAGTCCATTTGGTCACTCAAATCCTTGTATTCTCGGATTGCACCCAAATTGGCCTCCAATTGAGCCTACAACGTACAAACGAGTTTTCCTTCTTCGTTAAGCACAACCAAACTTGTTTGTTGAGTCAAACATGTCCCATTTGACGTTATAATATCCCACGCGAGGATTGAAATCAAACGGAGTCCATTTGGTCACTCAAATCCTTGTATTCTCGGATTGCACCCAAATTGGCCTCCAATTGAGCCTACAACGTACAAACGAGTTTTCCTTCTTCGTTAAGGACAATCGAACTTGTTTGTTGAGTCAAACATGTCCCATTTGACGTTATACTATGCCACGCAAGGACTGAAATCAAACGGAGTCTATTTGGTCACTCAAATCCTTGTATTCTCGGATTGCACCCAAATTGGCCTCCAATTGAGCCTACAACGTACAAACGAGTTTTTCTTCTTCGTTAAGGACAATCGAACTTGTTTGTTGAGTCAAACATGTCCCATTTGACGTTATACTGTGCCACGCGAGGACTGAAATCAAACGGAGTCCATTTGGTCACTCAAATCCTTGTATTCGCGGATTGCACCCAAATTGGCCTCCAATTGAGCCTACAACGTACAAACGAGTTTTCCTTCTTCGTTAAGGACAATCAAACTTGTTTGTTGAGTCAAACATGTCCCATTTGACGTTATAATGTGCCACGCGAGGATTGAAATCAAACGGAGTCCATTTGGTCACTCAAATCCTTGTATTCTCGGATTGCACCCAAATTGGCCTCCAATTGAGCCTACAACGTACAAACGAGTTTTCCTTCTTCGTTAAGCACAACCAAACTTGTTTGTTGAGTCAAACATGTACCATTTGATGTTATAATGTGCCACGCGAGGATTGAAATCAAACGGAGTCCATTTGGTCACTCAAATCCTTGTATTCGCGGATTGCACCCAAATTGGCCTCCAATTGAGCCTACAACGTACAAACGAGTTTTCCTTCTTCGTTAAGGACAATCGAACTTGTTTGTTGAGTCAAACATGTCCCATTTGACGTTATACTATGCCACGCAAGGACTGAAATCAAACGGAGTCTATTTGGTCACTCAAATCCTTGTATTCTCGGATTGCACCCAAATTGGCCTCCAATTGAGCCTACAACGTACAAACGAGTTTTTCTTCTTCGTTAAGGACAATCGAACTTGTTTGTTGAGTCAAACATGTCCCATTTGACGTTATACTGTGCCACGCGAGGACTGAA
Organism: Berberis vulgaris; assembly: GCA_963556465.1. Taxonomy (NCBI): domain Eukaryota; kingdom Viridiplantae; phylum Streptophyta; class Magnoliopsida; order Ranunculales; family Berberidaceae; genus Berberis; species Berberis vulgaris. The sequence continues at coordinate 34,492,680 of OY747131.1, forward strand.
ATCAAACGGAGTCCATTTGGTCACTCAAATCCTTGTATTCTCGGATTGCACCCAAATTGGCCTCCAATTGAGCCTACATCGTACAAACGAGTTTTCCTTCTTCGTTAAGGACAATCGAACTTGTTTGTTGAGTCAAACATGTCCCATTTGACGTTATAATGTGCCACACGAGTATTGAAATCAAACGGAGTCCATTTGGTCACTCAAATCCTTGTATTCTCGGATTGCACCCAAATTGGCCTCCAATTGAGCCTACAACGTACAAACGGGTTTTCCTTCTTCGTTAAGGACAATCGAACTTGTTTGTTGAGTCAAACATGTCCCATTTGACGTTATAATGTGCCACGCGAGGATTGAAATCAAACGGAGTCCATTTGGTCACTCAAATCCTTGTATTCTCGGATTGCACCCAAATTGGCCTCCAATTGAGCCTACAACGTACAAACGAGTTTTCCTTCTTCGTTAAGCACAACCAAACTTGTTTGTTGAGTCAAACATGTCCCATTTGACATTATTATGGTGCCACGCGTGGATTGAAATCAAACGGAGTCCATTTGGTCACTCAAATCCTTGTATTCTCAGATTGCACCCAAATTGGCCTCCAATTGAGCCTACAACGTACAAACGAGTTTTCCTTCTTCGTTAAGGACAATCGAACATGCTTGTTGAGTCAAACATGTCCCATTTGACGTTATAATGTGCCACGCGAGGATTGAAATCAAACGGAGTCCATTTGGTCACTCAAATCCTTGTATTCGCGGATTGCACCCAAATTGGCCTCCAATTGAGCCTACAACGTACAAACGAGTTTTCCTTCTTCGTTAGGGACAATCGAACTTGTTTGTTGATTCAAACATGTCCCATTTGACGTTATACTGTGCCACGCGAGGACTGAAATCAAACGGAGTCCATTTGGTCACTCAAATCCTTGTATTCTCGGATTGCACCCAAATTGGCCTCCAATTGAGCCTACAACGTACAAACGAGTTTTCCTTCTTCGTTAAGCACAACCAAACTTGTTTGTTGAGTCAAACATGTCCCATTTGACGTTATAATATCCCACACGAGGATTGAAATCAAACGGAGTCCATTTGGTCACTCAAATCCTTGTATTCTCGGATTGCACCCAAATTGGCCTCCAATTGAGCCTACAACGTACAAACGAGTTTTCCTTCTTCGTTAAGGACAATCGAACTTGTTTGTTGAGTCAAACATGTCCCATTTGACGTTATAATGTGCCACGCGAGGATTGAAATCAAACGGAGTCCATTTGGTCACTCAAATCCTTGTATTCTCGGATTGCACCCAAATTGGCCTCCAATTGAGCCTACAACGTACAAACGAGTTTTCCTTCTTCGTTAAGGACAATCAAACTTGTTTGTTGAGTCAAACATGTCCCATTTGACGTTATAATGTGCCACGCGAGGATTGAAATCAAACGGAGTCCATTTGGTCACTCAAATCCTTGTATTCTCGGATTGCACCCAAATTGGCCTCCAATTGAGCCTACAACGTACAAACGAGTTTTCCTTCTTCGTTAAGGACAATCGAACTTGTTTGTTGAGTCAAACATGTCCCATTTGACGTTATACTATGCCACGCAAGGACTGAAATCAAACGGAGTCTATTTGGTCACTCAAATCCTTGTATTCTCGGATTGCACCCAAATTGGCCTCCAATTGAGCCTACAACGTACAAACGAGTTTTTCTTCTTCGTTAAGGACAATCGAACTTGTTTGTTGAGTCAAACATGTCCCATTTGACGTTATACTGTGCCACGTGAGGACTGAAATCAAACGGAGTCCATTTGGTCACTCAAATCCTTGTATTCGCGGATTGCACCCAAATTGGCCTCCAATTGAGCCTACAACGTACAAACGAGTTTTCCTTCTTCGTTAAGGACAATCAAACTTGTTTGTTGAGTCAAACATGTCCCATTTGACGTTATAATGTGCCACGCGAGGATTGAAATCAAACGGAGTCCATTTGGTCACTCAAATCCTTGTATTCTCGGATTGCACCCAAATTGGCCTCCAATTGAGCCTACAACGTACAAACGAGTTTTCCTTCTTCGTTAAGCACAACCAAACTTGTTTGTTGAGTCAAACATGTCCCATTTGATGTTATAATGTGCCACGCGAGGATTGAAATCAAACGGAGTCCATTTGGTCACTCAAATCCTTGTATTCGCGGATTGCACCCAAATTGGCCTCCAATTGAGCCTACAACGTACAAACGAGTTTTCCTTCTTCGTTAAGGACAATCGAACTTGTTTGTTGAGTCAAACATGTCCCATTTGACGTTATACTATGCCACGCAAGGACTGAAATCAAACGGAGTCTATTTGGTCACTCAAATCCTTGTATTCTCGGATTGCACCCAAATTGGCCTCCAATTGAGCCTACAACGTACAAACGAGTTTTTCTTCTTCGTTAAGGACAATCGAACTTGTTTGTTGAGTCAAACATGTCCCATTTGACGTTATACTGTGCCACGCGAGGACTGAAATCAAACGGAGTCCATTTGGTCACTCAAATCCTTGTATTCTCGGATTGCACCCAAATTGGCCTCCAATTGAGCCTACATCGTACAAACGAGTTTTCCTTCTTCGTTAAGGACAATCGAACTTGTTTGTTGAGTCAAACATGTCCCATTTGACGTTATAATGTGCCACACGAGTATTGAAATCAAACGGAGTCCATTTGGTCACTCAAATCCTTGTATTCTCGGATTGCACCCAAATTGGCCTCCAATTGAGCCTACAACGTACAAACGGGTTTTCCTTCTTCGTTAAGGACAATCGAACTTGTTTGTTGAGTCAAACATGTCCCATTTGACGTTATAATGTGCCACGCGAGGATTGAAATCAAACGGAGTCCATTTGGTCACTCAAATCCTTGTATTCTCGGATTGCACCCAAATTGGCCTCCAATTGAGCCTACAACGTACAAACGAGTTTTCCTTCTTCGTTAAGCACAACCAAACTTGTTTGTTGAGTCAAACATGTCCCATTTGACATTATTATGGTGCCACGCGTGGATTGAAATCAAACGGAGTCCATTTGGTCACTCAAATCCTTGTATTCTCAGATTGCACCCAAATTGGCCTCCAATTGAGCCTACAACGTACAAACGAGTTTTCCTTCTTCGTTAAGGACAATCGAACATGCTTGTTGAGTCAAACATGTCCCATTTGACGTTATAATGTGCCACGCGAGGATTGAAATCAAACGGAGTCCATTTGGTCACTCAAATCCTTGTATTCGCGGATTGCACCCAAATTGGCCTCCAATTGAGCCTACAAAACGAGTTTTCCTTCTTCGTTAGGGACAATCGAACTTGTTTGTTGATTCAAACATGTCCCATTTGACGTTATACTGTGCCACGCGAGGACTGAAATCAAACGGAGTCCATTTGGTCACTCAAATCCTTGTATTCTCGGATTGCACCCAAATTGCCTCCAATTGAGCCTACAACGTACAAACGAGTTTTTCCTTCTTCGTTAAGCACAACCAAACTTGTTTGTTGAGTCAAACATGTCCCCATTTGACGTTATAATATCCCACACGAGGATTGAAATCAAACGGAGTCCATTTGGTCACTCAAATCCTTGTATTCTCGGATTGCACCCAAATTGGCCTCCAATTGAGCCTACAACGTACAAACGAGTTTTTCCTTCTTCGTTAAGGACAATCGAACATGTTTGTTGAGTCAAACATGTCCCCATTTGACGTTATAATGTGCCACGCGAGGATTGAAATCAAACGGAGTCCCATTTGGTCACCTCAAATCCTTGTATTCTCGGATTGCAACCCAAATTGGCCTCCAATTGAGCCTACAACGTACAAACGAGTTTTCCTTCTTCGTTAAGGACAATCAAACTTGTTTGTTGAGTCAAACATGTCCCATTTGACGTTATAATGTGCCACGCGAGGATTGAAATCAAACGGAGTCCATTTGGTTACTCAAATCCTTGTATTCTCGGATTGCACCCCAAATTGGCCTCCAATTGAGCTACAACGTACAAACGAGTTTTCCTTCTTCGTTAAGCACAACCAAACTTGTTTGTTGAGTCAAACATGTCCCATTTGATGTTATAATGTGCCACGCGAGGATTGAAATCAAACGGAGTCCATTTGGTCACTCAAATCCTTGTATTCGCGGATTGCACCCAAATTGGCCTCCAATTGAGCCTACAACGTACAAACGAGTTTTCCTTCTTCGTTAAGGACAATCGAACTTGTTTGTTGAGTCAAACATGTCCCATTTGACGTTATACTGTGCCACGCAAGGACTGAAATCAAACGGAGTCTATTTGGTCACTAAAATCCTTGTATTCTCGGATTGCACCCAAATTGGCCTCCAATTGAGCCTACAACGTACAAACGAGTTTTTCTTCTTCGTTAAGGACAATCGAACTTGTTTGTTGAGTCAAACATGTCCCATTTGACGTTATACTGTGCCACGCGAGGACTGAAATCAAACGGAGTCCATTTGGTCACTCAAATCCTTGTATTCTCGGATTGCACCCAAATTGGCCTCCAATTGAGCCTACATCGTACAAACGAGTTTTCCTTCTTCGTTAAGGACAATCGAACTTGTTTGTTGAGTCAAACATGTCCCATTTGACGTTATAATGTGCCACACGAGTATTGAAATCAAACGGAGTCCATTTGGTCACTCAAATCCTTGTATTCTCGGATTGCACCCAAATTGGCCTCCAATTGAGCCTACAACGTACAAACGGGTTTTCCTTCTTCGTTAAGGACAATCGAACTTGTTTGTTGAGTCAAACATGTCCCATTTGACGTTATAATGTGCCACGCGAGGATTGAAATCAAACGGAGTCCATTTGGTCACTCAAATCCTTGTATTCTCGGATTGCACCCAAATTGGCCTCCAATTGAGCCTACAACGTACAAACGAGTTTTCCTTCTTCGTTAAGCACAACCAAACTTGTTTGTTGAGTCAAACATGTCCCATTTGACATTATTATGGTGCCACGCGTGGATTGAAATCAAACGGAGTCCATTTGGTCACTCAAATCCTTGTATTCTCAGATTGCACCCAAATTGGCCTCCAATTGAGCCTACAACGTACAAACGAGTTTTCCTTCTTCGTTAAGGACAATCGAACATGCTTGTTGAGTCAAACATGTCCCATTTGACGTTATAATGTGCCACGCGAGGATTTAAATCAAACGGAGTCCATTTGGTCACTCAAATCCTTGTATTCTCAGATTGCACCCAAATTGGCCTCAAATTGAGCCTACAACGTACAAACGAGTTTTCCTTCTTCGTTAATTAAAATCGAACTTGTTTGTTGAGTCAAACATGTCCCATTTGACGTTATAATGTGCCACGCGAGGATTGAAATCAAACGGAGTCCATTTGGTCACTCAAATTCTTGTATTCTCGGATTGCACCCAAATTGGCCTCCAATTGAGCCTACAACGTACAAACGAGTTTTCCTTCTCCGTTAAGCACAACCAAACTTGTTTATTGAGTCAAATGTGTCCCATTTGACGTTATAATGTCCCACGCGAGGATTGAAATCAAACGGAGTCCATTTGGTCACTCAAATCCTTGTATTCTCGGATTGCACTCAAATTGGCCTCCAATTGAGCCTACAACGTACAAACGAGTTTTCCTTCTTCGTTAAGGACAATCGAACTTGTTTGTTGAGTCAAACATGTCCCATTTGACGTTATAATGTGCCACGCTAGGATTGAAATCAAGCGGAGTCCATTTGGTCACTCAAATCCTTGTATTCTCGGATTGCACCCAAATTGGCCTCCAATTGAGCCTACAACGTACAAACGAGTTTTTCTTCTTCGTTAAGGACAATCGAACTTTCTTGTTGAGTCAAACATGTCCCATTTGACATTATAATGTGCCACGCGAGGATTTAAATCAAACGGAGTCCATTTGGTCACTCAAATCCTTGTATTCTCAGATTGCACCCAAATTGGCCTCCAATTGAGCCTACAACGTACAAACGAGTTTTCCTTCTTCGTTAAGGACAATCGAACATGCTTGTTGAGTCAAACATGTCCCATTTGACGTTATAATGTGCCACGCGAGGATTGAAATCAAACGGAGTCCATTTGGTCACTCAAATCCTTGTATTCGCGGATTGCACCCAAATTGGCCTCCAATTGAGCCTACAACGTACAAACGAGTTTTCCTTCTTCGTTAGGGACAATCGAACTTGTTTGTTGATTCAAACATGTCCCATTTGACGTTATACTGTGCCACGCGAGGACTGAAATCAAACGGAGTCCATTTGGTCACTCAAATCCTTGTATTCTCGGATTGCACCCAAATTGGCCTCCAATTGAGCCTACAACGTACAAACGAGTTTTCCTTCTTCGTTAAGCACAACCAAACTTGTTTGTTGAGTCAAACATGTCCCATTTGACGTTATAATATCCCACACGAGGATTGAAATCAAACGGAGTCCATTTGGTCACTCAAATCCTTGTATTCTCGGATTGCACCCAAATTGGCCTCCAATTGAGCCTACAACGTACAAACGAGTTTTCCTTCTTCGTTAAGGACAATCGAACTTGTTTGTTGAGTCAAACATGTCCCATTTGACGTTATAATGTGCCACGCGAGGATTGAAATCAAACGGAGTCCATTTGGTCACTCAAATCCTTGTATTCTCGGATTGCACCCAAATTGGCCTCCAATTGAGCCTACAACGTACAAACGAGTTTTCCTTCTTCGTTAAGGACAATCAAACTTGTTTGTTGAGTCAAACATGTCCCATTTGACGTTATAATGTGCCACGCGAGGATTGAAATCAAACGGAGTCCATTTGGTCACTCAAATCCTTGTATTCTCGGATTGCACCCAAATTGGCCTCCAATTGAGCCTACAACGTACAAACGAGTTTTCCTTCTTCGTTAAGCACAAACAAACTTGTTTGTTGAGTCAAACATGTCCCATTTGATGTTATAATGTGCCACGCGAGGATTGAAATCAAACGGAGTCCATTTGGTCACTCAAATCCTTGTATTCGCGGATTGCACCCAAATTGGCCTCCAATTGAGCCTACAACGTACAAACGAGTTTTCCTTCTTCGTTAAGGACAATCGAACTTGTTTGTTGAGTCAAACATGTCCCATTTGACGTTATACTGTGCCACGCAAGGACTGAAATCAAACGGAGTCTATTTGGTCACTCAAATCCTTGTATTCTCGGATTGCACCCAAATTGGCCTCCAATTGAGCCTACAACGTACAAACGAGTTTTTCTTCTTCGTTAAGGACAATCGAACTTGTTTGTTGAGTCAAACATGTCCCATTTGACGTTATACTGTGCCACGCGAGGACTGAAATCAAACGGAGTCCATTTGGTCACTCAAATCCTTGTATTCTCGGATTGCACCCAAATTGGCCTCCAATTGAGCCTACATCGTACAAACGAGTTTTCCTTCTTCGTTAAGGACAATCGAACTTGTTTGTTGAGTCAAACATGTCCCATTTGACGTTATAATGTGCCACACGAGTATTGAAATCAAACGGAGTCCATTTGGTCACTCAAATCCTTGTATTCTCGGATTGCACCCAAATTGGCCTCCAATTGAGCCTACAACGTACAAACGGGTTTTCCTTCTTCGTTAAGGACAATCGAACTTGTTTGTTGAGTCAAACATGTCCCATTTGACGTTATAATGTGCCACGCGAGGATTGAAATCAAACGGAGTCCATTTGGTCACTCAAATCCTTGTATTCTCGGATTGCACCCAAATTGGCCTCCAATTGAGCCTACAACGTACAAACGAGTTTTCCTTCTTCGTTAAGCACAACCAAACTTGTTTGTTGAGTCAAACATGTCCCATTTGACATTATTATGGTGCCACGCGTGGATTGAAATCAAACGGAGTCCATTTGGTCACTCAAATCCTTGTATTCTCAGATTGCACCCAAATTGGCCTCCAATTGAGCCTACAACGTACAAACGAGTTTTCCTTCTTCGTTAAGGACAATCGAACATGCTTGTTGAGTCAAACATGTCCCATTTGACGTTATAATGTGCCACGCGAGGATTTAAATCAAACGGAGTCCATTTGGTCACTCAAATCCTTGTATTCTCAGATTGCACCCAAATTGGCCTCCAATTGAGCCTACAACGTACAAACGAGTTTTCCTTCTTCGTTAATTAAAATCGAACTTGTTTGTTGAGTCAAACATGTCCCATTTGACGTTATAATGTGCCACGCGAGGATTGAAATCAAACGGAGTCCATTTGGTCACTCAAATTCTTGTATTCTCGGATTGCACCCAAATTGGCCTCCAATTGAGCCTACAACGTACAAACGAGTTTTCCTTCTCCGTTAAGCACAACCAAACTTGTTTATTGAGTCAAATGTGTCCCATTTGACGTTATAATGTCCCACGCGAGGATTGAAATCAAACGGAGTCCATTTGGTCACTCAAATCCTTGTATTCTCGGATTGCACCCAAATTGGCCTCCAATTGAGCCTACAACGTACAAACGAGTTTTCCTTCTTCGTTAAGGACAATCGAACTTGTTTGTTGAGTCAAACATGTCCCATTTGACGTTATAATGTGCCACGCGAGGATTGAAATCAAGCGGAGTCCATTTGGTCACTCAAATCCTTGTATTCTCGGATTGCACCCAAATTGGCCTCCAATTGAGCCTACAACGTACAAACGAGTTTTTCTTCTTCGTTAAGGACAATCGAACTTTTTTGTTGAGTCAAACATGTCCCATTTGACATTATAATGTGCCACGCGAGGATTGAAATCAAACGGAGTCCATTTGGTCACTCAAATCCTTGTATTCTCGGATTGCACCCAAATTGGCCTCCAATTGAGCCTACAACGTACAAACGAGTTTTCCTTCTTCGTTAAGCACAACCGAACTTGTTTGTTGAGTCAAACATGTCCCATTTGACATTATTATGGTGCCACGCATGAATTGAAATCAAACGGAGTCCATTTGGTCACTCAAATCCTTGTATTCTCGGATTGCTCCCAAATTGGCCTCCAATTGAGCCTACAACGTACAAACGAGTTTTGCTTCTTCGTTAAGCACAACCGAACTTGTTTGTTGAGTCAAACATGTCCCATTTGACATTATAATGTGCCATGCGAATATTGAAATCAAACGGAGTCCATTTGGTCACTCAAATCCTTGTATTCTCGGATTGCACCCAAATTGGCCTCCAATTGAGCCTACAACGTACAAACGAGTTTTTCTTCTTCGTTAAAGACAATCGAACTTTCTTGTTGAGTCAAACATGTCCCATTTGACATTATAATGTGCCACGCGAGGATTGAAATCAAACGGAGTCCATTTGGTCACTCAAATCCTTGTATTCTCGGATTGCACCCAAATTGGCCTCCAATTGAGCCTACAACGTACAAACGAGTTTTCCTTCTTCGTTAAGCACAACCGAACTTGTTTGTTGAGTCAAACATGTCCCATTTGACATTATTATGGTGCCACGCGTGAATTGAAATCAAACGGAGTCCATTTGGTCACTCAAATCCTTGTATTCTCGGATTGCTCCCAAATTGGCCTCCAATTGAGCCTACAACGTACAAACGAGTTTTGCTTCTTCGTTAAGCACAACCGAACTTGTTTGTTGAGTCAAACATGTCCCATTTGACATTATAATGTGCCACGCGAATATTGAAATCAAACGGAGTCCATTTGGTCACTCAAATCCTTGTATTCTCGGATTGCACCCAAATTGGCCTCCAATTGAGCCTACAACGTACAAACGAGTTTTTCTTCTTCGTTAAGGACAATCGAACTTTCTTGTTGAGTCAAACATGTCCCATTTGACATTATAATGTGCCACGCGAGGATTGAAATCAAACGGAGTCCATTTGGTCACTCAAATCCTTGTATTCTCGGATTGCACCCAAATTGGCCTCCAATTGAGCCTACAACGTACAAACGAGTTTTCCTTCTTCGTTAAGCACAACCAAACTTGTTTGTTGAGTCAAACATGTCCCATTTGACGTTATAATGTGCCACGCGAGGATTGAAATCAAACGGAGTCCATTTGGTCACTCAAATCCTTGTATTCGCGGATTGCACCCAAATTGGCCTCCAATTGAGCCTACAACGTACAAACGAGTTTTCCTTCTTCGTTAAGGACAATCGAACTTGTTTGTTGATTCAAACATGTCCCATTTGACGTTATACTATGCCACGTGAGGACTGAAATCAAACGGAGTCCATTTGGTCACTCAAATCCTTGTATTCTCGGATTGCACCCAAATTGGCCTCCAATTGAGCCTACAACGTACAAACGAGTTTTCCTTCTTCGTTAAGCACAACCAAACTTGTTTGTTGAGTCAAACATGTCCCATTTGACGTTATAATGTCCCACGCGAGGATTGAAATCAAACGGAGTCCATTTGGTCACTCAAATCCTTGTATTCTCGGATTGCACCCAAATTGGCCTCCAATTGAGCCTACATCGTACAAACGAGTTTTCCTTCTTCGTTAAGGACAATCGAACTTGTTTGTTGAGTCAAGCATGTCCCATTTGACGTTATAATGTGCCACGCGAGGATTGAAATCAAACGGAGTCCATTTGGTCACTCAAATCCTTGTATTCTCGGATTGCACCCAAATTGGCCTCCAATTGAGCCTACAACGTACAAACGAGTTTTCCTTCTTCGTTAAGGACAATCGAACTTGCTTGTTGAGTCAAACATGTCCCATTTGATGTTATAATGTGCCACGCGAGGATTGAAATCAAACGGAGTCCATTTGGTCACTCAAATCCTTGTATTCTCGGATTGCACCCAAATTGGCCTCCAATTGAGCCTACAACGTACAAACGAGTTTTCCTTCTTCGTTAAGCACAACCAAACTTGTTTGTTGAGTCAAACATGTCCCATTTGACGTTATACTGTGCCACGCGAGGCTGAAATCAAACGGAGTCCATTTGGTCACTCAAATCCTTGTATTCTCGGATTGCACCCAAATTGGCCTCCAATTGAGCCTACAACGTACAAACGAGTTTTCCTTCTTCGTTAAGCACAACCAAACTTGTTTGTTGAGTCAAACATGTCCCATTTGACGTTATAATGTGCCACGCGAGGATTGAAATCAAACGGAGTCCATTTGGTCACTCAAATCCTTGTATTCGCGGATTGCACCCAAATTGGCCTCCAATTGAGCCTACAACGTACAAACGAGTTTTTCTTCTTCGTTAAGGACAATCGAACTTGTTTGTTGAGTCAAACATGTCCCAATTGACGTTATACTGTGCCACGCGAGGACTGAAATCAAACGGAGTCTATTTGGTCACTTAAATCCTTGTATTCTCGGATTGCACCCAAATTGGCCTCCAATTGAGCCTACAACGTACAAACGAGTTTTCCTTCTTCGTTAAGCACAACCGAACTTGTTTGTTGAGTCAAACATGTATCATTTGACATTATTATGGTGCCACGCGTGGATTGAAATCAAACGGAGTCCATTTGATCACTCAAATCCTTGTATTCTCGGATTGCTCCCAAATTGGCCTCCAATTGAGCCTACAACGTACAAACGAGTTTTGCTTCTTCGTTAAGCACAACCGAACTTGTTTGTTGAGTCAAACATGTCCCATTTGACATTATAATGTGCCACGTGAATATTCAAATCAAACGGAGTCCATTTGGTCACTCAAATCCTTGTATTCTCGGATTGCACCCAAATTGGCCTCCAATTGAGCCTACAACGTACAAACGAGTTTTCCTTCTTCGTTAAGGACAATCGAACATGCTTGTTGAGTCAAACATGTCCCATTTGACGTTATAATGTGCCACGCGAGGATTGCAATCAAACGGAGTCCATTTGGTCACTCAAATCCTTGTATTCTCGGATTGCACCCAAATTGGCCTCCAATTGAGCCTACAACGTACAAACGAGTTTTCCTTCTTCGTTAAGGACAATCGAACTTGCTTGTTGAGTCAAACATGTCCCATTTGATGTTATAATGTGCCACGCGAGGATTGAAATCAAACGGAGTCCATTTGGTCACTCAAATCCTTGTATTCTCGGATTGCACCCAAATTGGCCTCCAATTGAGCCTACAACGTACAAACGAGTTTTCCTTCTTCGTTAAGCACAACCAAACTTGTTTGTTGAGTCAAACATGTCCCATTTGATGTTATACTGTGCCACGCGAGGCTGAAATCAAACGGAGTCCATTTGGTCACTCAAATCCTTGTATTCTCGGATTGCACCCAAATTGGCCTCCAATTGAGCCTACAACGTACAAACGAGTTTTCCTTCTTCGTTAAGCACAACCAAACTTGTTTGTTGAGTCAAACATGTCCCATTTGACATTATTATGGTGCCACGCGTGGATTGAAATCAAACGGAGTCCATTTGGTCACTCAAATCCTTGTATTCTCGGATTGCACCCAAATTGGCCTCCAATTGAGCCTACAACGTACAAACGAGTTTTCCTTCTTCGTTAAGCACAACCAAACTTGTTTGTTGAGTCAAACATGTCCCATTTGACATTATTATGGTGCCACGCGTGGATTGAAATCAAACGGAGTCCATTTGGTCACTCAAATCCTTGTATTCTCAGATTGCACCCAAATTGGCCTCCAATTGAGCCTACAACGTACAAACGAGTTTTCCTTCTTCGTTAAGGACAATCGAACTTGTTTGTTGAGTCAAACATGTCCCATTTGACGTTATAATGTGCCACGCGAGGATTGAAATCAAGCGGAGTCCATTTGGTCACTCAAATCCTTGTATTCTCGGATTGCACCCAAATTGGCCTCCAATTGAGCCTACAACGTACAAACGAGTTTTTCTTCTTCGTTAAGGACAATCGAACTTTTTTGTTGAGTCAAACATGTCCCATTTGACATTATAATGTGCCACGCGAGGATTGAAATCAAACGGAGTCCATTTGGTCACTCAAATCCTTGTATTCTCGGATTGCACCCAAATTGGCCTCCAATTGAGCCTACAACGTACAAACGAGTTTTCCTTCTTCGTTAAGCACAACCGAACTTGTTTGTTGAGTCAAACATGTCCCATTTGACATTATTATGGTGCCACGCATGAATTGAAATCAAACGGAGTCCATTTGGTCACTCAAATCCTTGTATTCTCGGATTGCTCCCAAATTGGCCTCCAATTGAGCCTACAACGTACAAACGAGTTTTGCTTCTTCGTTAAGCACAACCGAACTTGTTTGTTGAGTCAAACATGTCCCATTTGACATTATAATGTGCCACGCGAATATTGAAATCAAACGGAGTCCATTTGGTCACTCAAATCCTTGTATTCTCGGATTGCACCCAAATTGGCCTCCAATTGAGCCTACAACGTACAAACGAGTTTTTCTTCTTCGTTAAAGACAATCGAACTTTCTTGTTGAGTCAAACATGTCCCATTTGACATTATAATGTGCCACGCGAGGATTGAAATCAAACGGAGTCCATTTGGTCACTCAAATCCTTGTATTCTCGGATTGCACCCAAATTGGCCTCCAATTGAGCCTACAACGTACAAACGAGTTTTCCTTCTTCGTTAAGCACAACCAAACTTGTTTGTTGAGTCAAACATGTCCCATTTGACGTTATAATGTGCCACGCGAGGATTGAAATCAAACGGAGTCCATTTGGTCACTCAAATCCTTGTATTCGCGGATTGCACCCAAATTGGCCTCCAATTGAGCCTACAACGTACAAACGAGTTTTCCTTCTTCGTTAGGGACAATCGAACTTGTTTGTTGATTCAAACATGTCCCATTTGACGTTATACTGTGCCACGCGAGGACTGAAATCAAACGGAGTCCATTTGGTCACTCAAATCCTTGTATTCTCGGATTGCACCCAAATTGGCCTCCAATTGAGCCTACAACGTACAAACGAGTTTTCCTTCTTCGTTAAGCACAACCAAACTTGTTTGTTGAGTCAAACATGTCCCATTTGACGTTATAATATCCCACACGAGGATTGAAATCAAACGGAGTCCATTTGGTCACTCAAATCCTTGTATTCTCGGATTGCACCCAAATTGGCCTCCAATTGAGCCTACAACGTACAAACGAGTTTTTCTTCTTCGTTAAGGACAATCGAACTTTCTTGTTGAGTCAAACATGTCCCATTTGACATTATAATGTGCCACGCGAGGATTGAAATCAAACGGAGTCCATTTGGTCACTCAAATCCTTGTATTCTCGGATTGCACCCAAATTGGCCTCCAATTGAGCCTACAACGTACAAACGAGTTTTCCTTCTTCGTTAAGCACAACCAAACTTGTTTGTTGAGTCAAACATGTCCCATTTGACGTTATAATGTGCCACGCGAGGATTGAAATCAAACGGAGTCCATTTGGTCACTCAAATCCTTGTATTCGCGGATTGCACCCAAATTGGCCTCCAATTGAGCCTACAACGTACAAACGAGTTTTCCTTCTTCGTTAAGGACAATCGAACTTGTTTGTTGATTCAAACATGTCCCATTTGACGTTATACTATGCCACGTGAGGACTGAAATCAAACGGAGTCCATTTGGTCACTCAAATCCTTGTATTCTCGGATTGCACCCAAATTGGCCTCCAATTGAGCCTACAACGTACAAACGAGTTTTCCTTCTTCGTTAAGCACAACCAAACTTGTTTGTTGAGTCAAACATGTCCCATTTGACGTTATAATGTCCCACGCGAGGATTGAAATCAAACGGAGTCCATTTGGTCACTCAAATCCTTGTATTCTCGGATTGCACCCAAATTGGCCTCCAATTGAGCCTACATCGTACAAACGAGTTTTCCTTCTTCGTTAAGGACAATCGAACTTGTTTGTTGAGTCAAGCATGTCCTATTTGACGTTATAATGTGCCACGCGAGGATTGAAATCAAACGGAGTCCATTTGGTCACTCAAATCCTTGTATTCTCGGATTGCACCCAAATTGGCCTCCAATTGAGCCTACAACGTACAAACGAGTTTTCCTTCTTCGTTAAGGACAATCGAACTTGCTTGTTGAGTCAAACATGTCCCATTTGATGTTATAATGTGCCACGCGAGGATTGAAATCAAACGGAGTCCATTTGGTCACTCAAATCCTTGTATTCTCGGATTGCACCCAAATTGGCCTCCAATTGAGCCTACAACGTACAAACGAGTTTTCCTTCTTCGTTAAGCACAACCAAACTTGTTTGTTGAGTCAAACATGTCCCATTTGACGTTATACTGTGCCACGCGAGGCTGAAATCAAACGGAGTCCATTTGGTCACTCAAATCCTTGTATTCTCGGATTGCACCCAAATTGGCCTCCAATTGAGCCTACAACGTACAAACGAGTTTTCCTTCTTCGTTAAGCACAACCAAACTTGTTTGTTGAGTCAAACATGTCCCATTTGACGTTATAATGTGCCACGCGAGGATTGAAATCAAACGGAGTCCATTTGGTCACTCAAATCCTTGTATTCGCGGATTGCACCCAAATTGGCCTCCAATTGAGCCTACAACGTACAAACGAGTTTTTCTTCTTCGTTAAGGACAATCGAACTTGTTTGTTGAGTCAAACATGTCCCAATTGACGTTATACTGTGCCACGCGAGGACTGAAATCAAACGGAGTCTATTTGGTCACTTAAATCCTTGTATTCTCGGATTGCACCCAAATTGGCCTCCAATTGAGCCTACAACGTACAAACGAGTTTTCCTTCTTCGTTAAGCACAACCGAACTTGTTTGTTGAGTCAAACATGTATCATTTGACATTATTATGGTGCCACGCGTGGATTGAAATCAAACGGAGTCCATTTGATCACTCAAATCCTTGTATTCTCGGATTGCTCCCAAATTGGCCTCCAATTGAGCCTACAACGTACAAACGAGTTTTGCTTCTTCGTTAAGCACAACCGAACTTGTTTGTTGAGTCAAACATGTCCCATTTGACATTATAATGTGCCACGTGAATATTCAAATCAAACGGAGTCCATTTGGTCACTCAAATCCTTGTATTCTCGGATTGCACCCAAATTGGCCTCCAATTGAGCCTACAACGTACAAACGAGTTTTCCTTCTTCGTTAAGGACAATCGAACATGCTTGTTGAGTCAAACATGTCCCATTTGACGTTATAATGTGCCACGCGAGGATTGCAATCAAACGGAGTCCATTTGGTCACTCAAATCCTTGTATTCTCGGATTGCACCCAAATTGGCCTCCAATTGAGCCTACAACGTACAAACGAGTTTTCCTTCTTCGTTAAGGACAATCGAACTTGCTTGTTGAGTCAAACATGTCCCATTTGATGTTATAATGTGCCACGCGAGGATTGAAATCAAACGGAGTCCATTTGGTCACTCAAATCCTTGTATTCTCGGATTGCACCCAAATTGGCCTCCAATTGAGCCTACAACGTACAAACGAGTTTTCCTTCTTCGTTAAGCACAACCAAACTTGTTTGTTGAGTCAAACATGTCCCATTTGATGTTATACTGTGCCACGCGAGGCTGAAATCAAACGGAGTCCATTTGGTCACTCAAATCCTTGTATTCTCGGATTGCACCCAAATTGGCCTCCAATTGAGCCTACAACGTACAAACGAGTTTTCCTTCTTCGTTAAGCACAACCAAACTTGTTTGTTGAGTCAAACATGTCCCATTTGACATTATTATGGTGCCACGCGTGGATTGAAATCAAACGGAGTCCATTTGGTCACTCAAATCCTTGTATTCTCGGATTGCACCCAAATTGGCCTCCAATTGAGCCTACAACGTACAAACGAGTTTTCCTTCTTCGTTAAGGACAATCAAACTTGTTTGTTGAGTCAAACATGTCCCATTTGACGTTATAATGTGCCACGCGAGGATTGAAATCAAACGGAGTCCATTTGGTCACTCAAATCCTTGTATTCTCGGATTGCACCCAAATTGGCCTCCAATTGAGCCTACAACGTACAAACGAGTTTTCCTTCTTCGTTAAGCACAACCAAACTTGTTTGTTGAGTCAAACATGTCCCATTTGATGTTATAATGTGCCACACGAGGATTGAAATCAAACGGAGTCCATTTGGTCACTCAAATCCTTGTATTCTCGGATTGCACCCAAATTGGCCTCCAATTGAGCCTACAACGTACAAACGAGTTTTCCTTCTTCGTTAAGCACAACCAAACTTGTTTGTTGAGTCAAACATGTCCCATTTGACGTTATACTATGCCACGCGAGGCTGAAATCAAACGGAGTCCATTTGGTCACTCAAATCCTTGTATTCTCGGATTGCACCCAAATTGGCCTCCAATTGAGCCTACAACGTACAAACGAGTTTTCCTTCTTCGTTAAGCACAACCAAACTTGTTTGTTGAGTCAAACATGTCCCATTTGACGTTATAATGTGCCACGCGAGGATTGAAATCAAACGGAGTCCATTTGGTCACTCAAATCCTTGTATTCGCGGATTGCACCCAAATTGGCCTCCAATTGAGCCTACAACGTACAAACGAGTTTTTCTTCTTCGTTAAGGACAATCGAACTTGTTTGTTGAGTCAAACATGTCCCAATTGACGTTATACTGTGCCACGCGAGGACTGAAATCAAACGGAGTCTATTTGGTCACTTAAATCCTTGTATTCTCGGATTGCACCCAAATTGGCCTCCAATTGAGCCTACAACGTACAAACGAGTTTTCCTTCTTCGTTAAGCACAACCGAACTTGTTTGTTGAGTCAAACATGTATCATTTGACATTATTATGGTGCCACGCGTGGATTGAAATCAAACGGAGTCCATTTGATCACTCAAATCCTTGTATTCTCGGATTGCTCCCAAATTGGCCTCCAATTGAGCCTACAACGTACAAACGAGTTTTGCTTCTTCGTTAAGCACAACCGAACTTGTTTGTTGAGTCAAACATGTCCCATTTGACATTATAATGTGCCACGTGAATATTCAAATCAAACGGAGTCCATTTGGTCACTCAAATCCTTGTATTCTCGGATTGCACCCAAATTGGCCTCCAATTGAGCCTACAACGTACAAACGAGTTTTCCTTCTTCGTTAAGGACAATCGAACATGCTTGTTGAGTCAAACATGTCCCATTTGACGTTATAATGTGCCACGCGAGGATTGCAATCAAACGGAGTCCATTTGGTCACTCAAATCCTTGTATTCTCGGATTGCACCCAAATTGGCCTCCAATTGAGCCTACAACGTACAAACGAGTTTTCCTTCTTCGTTAAGGACAATCGAACTTGCTTGTTGAGTCAAACATGTCCCATTTGATGTTATAATGTGCCACGCGAGGATTGAAATCAAACGGAGTCCATTTGGTCACTCAAATCCTTGTATTCTCGGATTGCACCCAAATTGGCCTCCAATTGAGCCTACAACGTACAAACGAGTTTTCCTTCTTCGTTAAGCACAACCAAACTTGTTTGTTGAGTCAAACATGTCCCATTTGATGTTATACTGTGCCACGCGAGGCTGAAATCAAACGGAGTCCATTTGGTCACTCAAATCCTTGTATTCTCGGATTGCACCCAAATTGGCCTCCAATTGAGCCTACAACGTACAAACGAGTTTTCCTTCTTCGTTAAGCACAACCAAACTTGTTTGTTGAGTCAAACATGTCCCATTTGACATTATTATGGTGCCACGCGTGGATTGAAATCAAACGGAGTCCATTTGGTCACTCAAATCCTTGTATTCTCGGATTGCACCCAAATTGGCCTCCAATTGAGCCTACAACGTACAAACGAGTTTTCCTTCTTCGTTAAGGACAATCAAACTTGTTTGTTGAGTCAAACATGTCCCATTTGACGTTATAATGTGCCACGCGAGGATTGAAATCAAACGGAGTCCATTTGGTCACTCAAATCCTTGTATTCTCGGATTGCACCCAAATTGGCCTCCAATTGAGCCTACAACGTACAAACGAGTTTTTCTTCTTCGTTAAGGACAATCGAACTTGTTTGTTGAGTCAAACATGTCCCATTTGACGTTATACTGTGCCACGCGAGGACTGAAATCAAACGGAGTCCATTTGGTCACTCAAATCCTTGTATTCTCGGATTGCACCCAAATTGGCCTCCAATTGAGCCTACATCGTACAAACGAGTTTTCCTTCTTCGTTAAGGACAATCGAACTTGTTTGTTGAGTCAAACATGTCCCATTTGACGTTATAATGTGCCACACGAGTATTGAAATCAAACGGAGTCCATTTGGTCACTCAAATCCTTGTATTCTCGGATTGCACCCAAATTGGCCTCCAATTGAGCCTACAACGTACAAACGGGTTTTCCTTCTTCGTTAAGGACAATCGAACTTGTTTGTTGAGTCAAACATGTCCCATTTGACGTTATAATGTGCCACGCGAGGATTGAAATCAAACGGAGTCCATTTGGTCACTCAAATCCTTGTATTCTCGGATTGCACCCAAATTGGCCTCCAATTGAGCCTACAACGTACAAACGAGTTTTCCTTCTTCGTTAAGCACAACCAAACTTGTTTGTTGAGTCAAACATGTCCCATTTGACATTATTATGGTGCCACGCGTGGATTGAAATCAAACGGAGTCCATTTGGTCACTCAAATCCTTGTATTCTCAGATTGCACCCAAATTGGCCTCCAATTGAGCCTACAACGTACAAACGAGTTTTCCTTCTTCGTTAAGGACAATCGAACATGCTTGTTGAGTCAAACATGTCCCATTTGACGTTATAATGTGCCACGCGAGGATTTAAATCAAACGGAGTCCATTTGGTCACTCAAATCCTTGTATTCTCAGATTGCACCCAAATTGGCCTCCAATTGAGCCTACAACGTACAAACGAGTTTTCCTTCTTCGTTAATTAAAATCGAACTTGTTTGTTGAGTCAAACATGTCCCATTTGACGTTATAATGTGCCACGCGAGGATTGAAATCAAACGGAGTCCATTTGGTCACTCAAATTCTTGTATTCTCGGATTGCACCCAAATTGGCCTCCAATTGAGCCTACAACGTACAAACGAGTTTTCCTTCTCCGTTAAGCACAACCAAACTTGTTTATTGAGTCAAATGTGTCCCATTTGACGTTATAATGTCCCACGCGAGGATTGAAATCAAACGGAGTCCATTTGGTCACTCAAATCCTTGTATTCTCGGATTGCACTCAAATTGGCCTCCAATTGAGCCTACAACGTACAAACGAGTTTTCCTTCTTCGTTAAGGACAATCGAACTTGTTTGTTGAGTCAAACATGTCCCATTTGACGTTATAATGTGCCACGCGAGGATTGAAATCAAGCGGAGTCCATTTGGTCACTCAAATCCTTGTATTCTCGGATTGCACCCAAATTGGCCTCCAATTGAGCCTACAACGTACAAACGAGTTTTTCTTCTTCGTTAAGGACAATCGAACTTTCTTGTTGAGTCAAACATGTCCCATTTGACATTATAATGTGCCACGCGAGGATTTAAATCAAACGGAGTCCATTTGGTCACTCAAATCCTTGTATTCTCAGATTGCACCCAAATTGGCCTCCAATTGAGCCTACAACGTACAAACGAGTTTTCCTTCTTCGTTAAGGACAATCGAACATGCTTGTTGAGTCAAACATGTCCCATTTGACGTTATAATGTGCCACGCGAGGATTGAAATCAAACGGAGTCCATTTGGTCACTCAAATCCTTGTATTCGCGGATTGCACCCAAATTGGCCTCCAATTGAGCCTACAACGTACAAACGAGTTTTCCTTCTTCGTTAGGGACAATCGAACTTGTTTGTTGATTCAAACATGTCCCATTTGACGTTATACTGTGCCACGCGAGGACTGAAATCAAACGGAGTCCATTTGGTCACTCAAATCCTTGTATTCTCGGATTGCACCCAAATTGGCCTCCAATTGAGCCTACAACGTACAAACGAGTTTTCCTTCTTCGTTAAGCACAACCAAACTTGTTTGTTGAGTCAAACATGTCCCATTTGACGTTATAATATCCCACACGAGGATTGAAATCAAACGGAGTCCATTTGGTCACTCAAATCCTTGTATTCTCGGATTGCACCCAAATTGGCCTCCAATTGAGCCTACAACGTACAAACGAGTTTTCCTTCTTCGTTAAGGACAATCGAACTTGTTTGTTGAGTCAAACATGTCCCATTTGACGTTATAATGTGCCACGCGAGGATTGAAATCAAACGGAGTCCATTTGGTCACTCAAATCCTTGTATTCTCGGATTGCACCCAAATTGGCCTCCAATTGAGCCTACAACGTACAAACGAGTTTTCCTTCTTCGTTAAGGACAATCAAACTTGTTTGTTGAGTCAAACATGTCCCATTTGACGTTATAATGTGCCACGCGAGGATTGAAATCAAACGGAGTCCATTTGGTCACTCAAATCCTTGTATTCTCGGATTGCACCCAAATTGGCCTCCAATTGAGCCTACAACGTACAAACGAGTTTTCCTTCTTCGTTAAGCACAAACAAACTTGTTTGTTGAGTCAAACATGTCCCATTTGATGTTATAATGTGCCACGCGAGGATTGAAATCAAACGGAGTCCATTTGGTCACTCAAATCCTTGTATTCGCGGATTGCACCCAAATTGGCCTCCAATTGAGCCTACAACGTACAAACGAGTTTTCCTTCTTCGTTAAGGACAATCGAACTTGTTTGTTGAGTCAAACATGTCCCATTTGACGTTATACTGTGCCACGCAAGGACTGAAATCAAACGGAGTCTATTTGGTCACTCAAATCCTTGTATTCTCGGATTGCACCCAAATTGGCCTCCAATTGAGCCTACAACGTACAAACGAGTTTTTCTTCTTCGTTAAGGACAATCGAACTTGTTTGTTGAGTCAAACATGTCCCATTTGACGTTATACTGTGCCACGCGAGGACTGAAATCAAACGGAGTCCATTTGGTCACTCAAATCCTTGTATTCTCGGATTGCACCCAAATTGGCCTCCAATTGAGCCTACATCGTACAAACGAGTTTTCCTTCTTCGTTAAGGACAATCGAACTTGTTTGTTGAGTCAAACATGTCCCATTTGACGTTATAATGTGCCACACGAGTATTGAAATCAAACGGAGTCCATTTGGTCACTCAAATCCTTGTATTCTCGGATTGCACCCAAATTGGCCTCCAATTGAGCCTACAACGTACAAACGGGTTTTCCTTCTTCGTTAAGGACAATCGAACTTGTTTGTTGAGTCAAACATGTCCCATTTGACGTTATAATGTGCCACGCGAGGATTGAAATCAAACGGAGTCCATTTGGTCACTCAAATCCTTGTATTCTCGGATTGCACCCAAATTGGCCTCCAATTGAGCCTACAACGTACAAACGAGTTTTCCTTCTTCGTTAAGCACAACCAAACTTGTTTGTTGAGTCAAACATGTCCCATTTGACATTATTATGGTGCCACGCGTGGATTGAAATCAAACGGAGTCCATTTGGTCACTCAAATCCTTGTATTCTCAGATTGCACCCAAATTGGCCTCCAATTGAGCCTACAACGTACAAACGAGTTTTCCTTCTTCGTTAAGGACAATCGAACATGCTTGTTGAGTCAAACATGTCCCATTTGACGTTATAATGTGCCACGCGAGGATTTAAATCAAACGGAGTCCATTTGGTCACTCAAATCCTTGTATTCTCAGATTGCACCCAAATTGGCCTCCAATTGAGCCTACAACGTACAAACGAGTTTTCCTTCTTCGTTAATTAAAATCGAACTTGTTTGTTGAGTCAAACATGTCCCATTTGACGTTATAATGTGCCACGCGAGGATTGAAATCAAACGGAGTCCATTTGGTCACTCAAATTCTTGTATTCTCGGATTGCACCCAAATTGGCCTCCAATTGAGCCTACAACGTACAAACGAGTTTTCCTTCTCCGTTAAGCACAACCAAACTTGTTTATTGAGTCAAATGTGTCCCATTTGACGTTATAATGTCCCACGCGAGGATTGAAATCAAACGGAGTCCATTTGGTCACTCAAATCCTTGTATTCTCGGATTGCACCCAAATTGGCCTCCAATTGAGCCTACAACGTACAAACGAGTTTTCCTTCTTCGTTAAGGACAATCGAACTTGTTTGTTGAGTCAAACATGTCCCATTTGACGTTATAATGTGCCACGCGAGGATTGAAATCAAGCGGAGTCCATTTGGTCACTCAAATCCTTGTATTCTCGGATTGCACCCAAATTGGCCTCCAATTGAGCCTACAACGTACAAACGAGTTTTTCTTCTTCGTTAAGGACAATCGAACTTTTTTGTTGAGTCAAACATGTCCCATTTGACATTATAATGTGCCACGCGAGGATTGAAATCAAACGGAGTCCATTTGGTCACTCAAATCCTTGTATTCTCGGATTGCACCCAAATTGGCCTCCAATTGAGCCTACAACGTACAAACGAGTTTTCCTTCTTCGTTAAGCACAACCGAACTTGTTTGTTGAGTCAAACATGTCCCATTTGACATTATTATGGTGCCACGCATGAATTGAAATCAAACGGAGTCCATTTGGTCACTCAAATCCTTGTATTCTCGGATTGCTCCCAAATTGGCCTCCAATTGAGCCTACAACGTACAAACGAGTTTTGCTTCTTCGTTAAGCACAACCGAACTTGTTTGTTGAGTCAAACATGTCCCATTTGACATTATAATGTGCCACGCGAATATTGAAATCAAACGGAGTCCATTTGGTCACTCAAATCCTTGTATTCTCGGATTGCACCCAAATTGGCCTCCAATTGAGCCTACAACGTACAAACGAGTTTTTCTTCTTCGTTAAAGACAATCGAACTTTCTTGTTGAGTCAAACATGTCCCATTTGACATTATAATGTGCCACGCGAGGATTGAAATCAAACGGAGTCCATTTGGTCACTCAAATCCTTGTATTCTCGGATTGCACCCAAATTGGCCTCCAATTGAGCCTACAACGTACAAACGAGTTTTCCTTCTTCGTTAAGCACAACCGAACTTGTTTGTTGAGTCAAACATGTCCCATTTGACATTATTATGGTGCCACGCGTGAATTGAAATCAAACGGAGTCCATTTGGTCACTCAAATCCTTGTATTCTCGGATTGCTCCCAAATTGGCCTCCAATTGAGCCTACAACGTACAAACGAGTTTTGCTTCTTCGTTAAGCACAACCGAACTTGTTTGTTGAGTCAAACATGTCCCATTTGACATTATAATGTGCCACGCGAATATTGAAATCAAACGGAGTCCATTTGGTCACTCAAATCCTTGTATTCTCGGATTGCACCCAAATTGGCCTCCAATTGAGCCTACAACGTACAAACGAGTTTTTCTTCTTCGTTAAGGACAATCGAACTTTCTTGTTGAGTCAAACATGTCCCATTTGACATTATAATGTGCCACGCGAGGATTGAAATCAAACGGAGTCCATTTGGTCACTCAAATCCTTGTATTCTCGGATTGCACCCAAATTGGCCTCCAATTGAGCCTACAACGTACAAACGAGTTTTCCTTCTTCGTTAAGCACAACCAAACTTGTTTGTTGAGTCAAACATGTCCCATTTGACGTTATAATGTGCCACGCGAGGATTGAAATCAAACGGAGTCCATTTGGTCACTCAAATCCTTGTATTCGCGGATTGCACCCAAATTGGCCTCCAATTGAGCCTACAACGTACAAACGAGTTTTCCTTCTTCGTTAAGGACAATCGAACTTGTTTGTTGATTCAAACATGTCCCATTTGACGTTATACTATGCCACGTGAGGACTGAAATCAAACGGAGTCCATTTGGTCACTCAAATCCTTGTATTCTCGGATTGCACCCAAATTGGCCTCCAATTGAGCCTACAACGTACAAACGAGTTTTCCTTCTTCGTTAAGCACAACCAAACTTGTTTGTTGAGTCAAACATGTCCCATTTGACGTTATAATGTCCCACGCGAGGATTGAAATCAAACGGAGTCCATTTGGTCACTCAAATCCTTGTATTCTCGGATTGCACCCAAATTGGCCTCCAATTGAGCCTACATCGTACAAACGAGTTTTCCTTCTTCGTTAAGGACAATCGAACTTGTTTGTTGAGTCAAGCATGTCCCATTTGACGTTATAATGTGCCACGCGAGGATTGAAATCAAACGGAGTCCATTTGGTCACTCAAATCCTTGTATTCTCGGATTGCACCCAAATTGGCCTCCAATTGAGCCTACAACGTACAAACGAGTTTTCCTTCTTCGTTAAGGACAATCGAACTTGCTTGTTGAGTCAAACATGTCCCATTTGATGTTATAATGTGCCACGCGAGGATTGAAATCAAACGGAGTCCATTTGGTCACTCAAATCCTTGTATTCTCGGATTGCACCCAAATTGGCCTCCAATTGAGCCTACAACGTACAAACGAGTTTTCCTTCTTCGTTAAGCACAACCAAACTTGTTTGTTGAGTCAAACATGTCCCATTTGACGTTATACTGTGCCACGCGAGGCTGAAATCAAACGGAGTCCATTTGGTCACTCAAATCCTTGTATTCTCGGATTGCACCCAAATTGGCCTCCAATTGAGCCTACAACGTACAAACGAGTTTTCCTTCTTCGTTAAGCACAACCAAACTTGTTTGTTGAGTCAAACATGTCCCATTTGACGTTATAATGTGCCACGCGAGGATTGAAATCAAACGGAGTCCATTTGGTCACTCAAATCCTTGTATTCGCGGATTGCACCCAAATTGGCCTCCAATTGAGCCTACAACGTACAAACGAGTTTTTCTTCTTCGTTAAGGACAATCGAACTTGTTTGTTGAGTCAAACATGTCCCAATTGACGTTATACTGTGCCACGCGAGGACTGAAATCAAACGGAGTCTATTTGGTCACTTAAATCCTTGTATTCTCGGATTGCACCCAAATTGGCCTCCAATTGAGCCTACAACGTACAAACGAGTTTTCCTTCTTCGTTAAGCACAACCGAACTTGTTTGTTGAGTCAAACATGTATCATTTGACATTATTATGGTGCCACGCGTGGATTGAAATCAAACGGAGTCCATTTGATCACTCAAATCCTTGTATTCTCGGATTGCTCCCAAATTGGCCTCCAATTGAGCCTACAACGTACAAACGAGTTTTGCTTCTTCGTTAAGCACAACCGAACTTGTTTGTTGAGTCAAACATGTCCCATTTGACATTATAATGTGCCACGTGAATATTCAAATCAAACGGAGTCCATTTGGTCACTCAAATCCTTGTATTCTCGGATTGCACCCAAATTGGCCTCCAATTGAGCCTACAACGTACAAACGAGTTTTCCTTCTTCGTTAAGGACAATCGAACATGCTTGTTGAGTCAAACATGTCCCATTTGACGTTATAATGTGCCACGCGAGGATTGCAATCAAACGGAGTCCATTTGGTCACTCAAATCCTTGTATTCTCGGATTGCACCCAAATTGGCCTCCAATTGAGCCTACAACGTACAAACGAGTTTTCCTTCTTCGTTAAGGACAATCGAACTTGCTTGTTGAGTCAAACATGTCCCATTTGATGTTATAATGTGCCACGCGAGGATTGAAATCAAACGGAGTCCATTTGGTCACTCAAATCCTTGTATTCTCGGATTGCACCCAAATTGGCCTCCAATTGAGCCTACAACGTACAAACGAGTTTTCCTTCTTCGTTAAGCACAACCAAACTTGTTTGTTGAGTCAAACATGTCCCATTTGATGTTATACTGTGCCACGCGAGGCTGAAATCAAACGGAGTCCATTTGGTCACTCAAATCCTTGTATTCTCGGATTGCACCCAAATTGGCCTCCAATTGAGCCTACAACGTACAAACGAGTTTTCCTTCTTCGTTAAGCACAACCAAACTTGTTTGTTGAGTCAAACATGTCCCATTTGACATTATTATGGTGCCACGCGTGGATTGAAATCAAACGGAGTCCATTTGGTCACTCAAATCCTTGTATTCTCGGATTGCTCCCAAATTGGCCTCCAATTGAGCCTACAACGTACAAACGAGTTTTGCTTCTTCGTTAAGCACAACCGAACTTGTTTGTTGAGTCAAACATGTCCCATTTGACATTATAATGTGCCACGTGAATATTGAAATCAAACGGAGTCCATTTGGTCACTCAAATCCTTGTATTCTCGGATTGCACCCAAATTGGCCTCCAATTGAGCCTACAACGTACAAACGAGTTTTCCTTCTTCGTTAAGCACAACCAAACTTGTTTGTTGAGTCAAACATGTCCCATTTGACGTTATACTGTGCCACGCGAGGCTGAAATCAAACGGAGTCCATTTGGTCACTCAAATCCTTGTATTCTCGGATTGCACCCAAATTGGCCTCCAATTGAGCCTGCAACGTACAAACGAGTTTTCCTTCTTCGTTAAGCACAACCAAACTTGTTTGTTGAGTCAAACATGTCCCATTTGACGTTATAATGTGCCACGCGAGGATTGAAATCAAACGGAGTCCATTTGGTCACTCAAATCCTTGTATTCGCGGATTGCACCCAAATTGGCCTCCAATTGAGCCTACAACGTACAAACGAGTTTTTCTTCTTCGTTAAGGACAATCGAACTTGTTTGTTGAGTCAAACATGTCCCATTTGACGTTATACTGTGCCACCCGAGGACTGAAATCAAACGGAGTCTATTTGGTCACTTAAATCCTTGTATTCTCGGATTGCACCCAAATTGGCCTCCAATTGAGCCTACAACGTACAAACGAGTTTTGCTTCTTCGTTAAGCACAACCGAACTTGTTTGTTGAGTCAAACATGTCCCATTTGACATTATAATGTGCCACGCGAATATTGAAATCAAACGGAGTCCATTTGGTCACTCAAATCCTTGTATTCTAGGATTGCACCCAAATTGGCCTCCAATTGAGCCTACAACGTACAAACGAGTTTTTCTTCTTCGTTAAGGACAATCGAACTTTCTTGTTGAGTCAAACATGTCCCATTTGACGTTATAATGTGCCACGCGAGGATTGAAATCAAACGGAGTCCATTTGGTCACTCAAATCCTTGTATTCTCGGATTGCACCCAAATTGGCCTCCAATTGAGCCTACAACGTACAAACGAGTTTTCCTTCTTCGTTAAGCACAACCAAACTTGTTTGTTGAGTCAAACATGTGTCATTTGACGTTATAATGTGCCACGCGAGGATTGAAATCAAACGGAGTCCATTTGGTCACTCAAATCCTTGTATTCGCGGATTGCACCCAAATTGGCCTCCAATTGAGCCTACAACGTACAAACGAGTTTTCCTTCTTCGTTAGGGACAATCGAACTTGTTTGTTGATTCAAACATGTCCCATTTGACGTTATACTGTGCCACGCGAGGACTGAAATCAAACGGAGTCCATTTGGTCACTCAAATCCTTGTATTCTCGGATTGCACCCAAATTGGCCTCCAATTGAGCCTACAACGTACAAACGAGTTTTCCTTCTTCGTTAAGCACAACCAAATTTGTTTGTTGAGTCAAACATGTCCCATTTGACGTTATAATATCCCACGCGAGGATTGAAATCAAACGGAGTCCATTTGGTCACTCAAATCCTTGTATTCTCGGATTGCACCCAAATTGGCCTCCAATTGAGCCTACAACGTACAAACGAGTTTTCCTTCTTCGTTAAGGACAATCGAACTTGTTTGTTGAGTCAAACATGTCCCATTTGACGTTATAATGTGCCACGCGAGGATTGAAATCAAACGGAGTCCATTTGGTCACTCAAATCCTTGTATTCTCGGATTGCACCCAAATTGGCCTCCAATTGAGCCTACAACGTACAAACGAGTTTTCCTTCTTCGTTAAGGACAATCAAACTTGTTTGTTGAGTCAAACATGTCCCATTTGACGTTATAATGTGCCACGCGAGGATTGAAATCAAACGGAGTCCATTTGGTCACTCAAATCCTTGTATTCTCGGATTGCACCCAAATTGGCCTCCAATTGAGCCTACAACGTACAAACGAGTTTTCCTTCTTCGTTAAGCACAACCAAACTTGTTTGTTGAGTCAAACATGTCCCATTTGATGTTATAATGTGCCACGCGAGGATTGAAATCAAACGGAGTCCATTTGGTCACTCAAATCCTTGTATTCGCGGATTGCACCCAAATTGGCCTCCAATTGAGCCTACAACGTACAAACGAGTTTTCCTTCTTCGTTAAGGACAATCGAACTTGTTTGTTGAGTCAAACATGTCCCATTTGACGTTATACTGTGCCACGCAAGGACTGAAATCAAACGGAGTCTATTTGGTCACTCAAATCCTTGTATTCTCGGATTGCACCCAAATTGGCCTCCAATTGAGCCTACAACGTACAAACGAGTTTTCCTTCTTCGTTAAGGACAATCGAACTTGTTTGTTGAGTCAAACATGTCCCATTTGACATTATACTGTGCCACGCGAGGACTGAAATCAAACGGAGTCCATTTGGTCACTCAAATCCTTGTATTCTCGGATTGCACCCAAATTGGCCTCCAATTGAGCCTACATCGTACAAACGAGTTTTCCTTCTTCGTTAAGGACAATCGAACTTGTTTGTTGAGTCAAACATGTCCCATTTGACGTTATAATGTGCCACGCGAGTATTGAAATCAAACGGAGTCCATTTGGTCACTCAAATCCTTGTATTCTAGGATTGCACCCAAATTGGCCTCCAATTGAGCCTACAACGTACAAACGAGTTTTTCTTTTTCGTTAAGGACAATCGAACTTTCTTGTTGAGTCAAACATGTCCCATTTGACGTTATAATGTGCCACGCGAGGATTGAAATCAAACGGAGTCCATTTGGTCACTCAAATCCTTGTATTCTCGGATTGCACCCAAATTGGCCTCCAATTGAGCCTACAACGTACAAACGAGTTTTCCTTCTTCGTTAAGCACAACCAAACTTGTTTGTTGAGTCAAACATGTGTCATTTTACGTTATAATGTGCCACGCGAGGATTGAAATCAAACGGAGTCCATTTGGTCACTCAAATCCTTGTATTCGCGGATTGCACCCAAATTGGCCTCCAATTGAGCCTACAACGTACAAACGAGTTTTCCTTCTTCGTTAGGGACAATCGAACTTGTTTGTTGATTCAAACATGTCCCATTTGACGTTATACTGTGCCACGCGAGGACTGAAATCAAACGGAGTCCATTTGGTCACTCAAATCCTTGTATTCTCGGATTGCACCCAAATTGGCCTCCAATTGAGCCTACAACGTACAAACGAGTTTTCCTTCTTCGTTAAGCACAACCAAACTTGTTTGTTGAGTCAAACATGTCCCATTTGACGTTATAATATCCCACGCGAGGATTGAAATCAAACGGAGTCCATTTGGTCACTCAAATCCTTGTATTCTCGGATTGCACCCAAATTGGCCTCCAATTGAGCCTACAACGTACAAACGAGTTTTCCTTCTTCGTTAAGCACAACCAAACTTGTTTGTTGAGTCAAACATGTCCCATTTGACGTTATAATGTGCCATGCGAGGATTGAAATCAAACGGAGTCCATTTGGTCACTCAAATCCTTGTATTCGCGGATTGCACCCAAATTGGCCTCCAATTGAGCCTACAACGTACAAACGAGTTTTCCTTCTTCGTTAAGGACAATCGAACTTGTTTGTTGATTCAAACATGTCCCATTGGACGTTAAACTGTGCCACGCGAGGACTGAAATCAAACGGAGTCCATTTGGTCACTCAAATCCTTGTATTCTCGGATTGCACCCAAATTGGCCTCCAATTGAGCCTACAACGTACAAACGAGTTTTCCTTCTTCGTTAAGCACAACCAAACTTGTTTGTTGAGTCAAACATGTCCCATTTGACGTTATAATATCCCACGCGAGGATTGAAATCAAACGGAGTCCATTTGGTCACTCAAATCCTTGTATTCTCGGATTGCACCCAAATTGGCCTCCAATTGAGCCTACAACGTACAAACGAGTTTTCCTTCTTCGTTAAGGACAATCGAACTTGTTTGTTGAGTCAAAAATGTCCCATTTGACGTTATAATGTGCCACGCGAGGATTGAAATCAAACGGAGTCCATTTGGTCACTCAAATCCTTGTATTCTCGGATTGCACCCAAATTGGCCTCCAATTGAGCCTACAACGTACAAACGAGTTTTCCTTCTTCGTTAAGGACAATCAAACTTGTTTGTTGAGTCAAACATGTCCCATTTGACGTTATAATGTGCCACGCGAGGATTGAAATCAAACGGAGTCCATTTGGTCACTCAAATCCTTGTATTCTCGGATTGCACCCAAATTGGCCTCCAATTGAGCCTACAACGTACAAACGAGTTTTCCTTCTTCGTTAAGCACAACCAAACTTGTTTGTTGAGTCAAACATGTCCCATTTGATGTTATAATGTGCCACGCGAGGATTGAAATCAAACGGAGTCCATTTGGTCACTCAAATCCTTGTATTCGCGGATTGCACCCAAATTGGCCTCCAATTGAGCCTACAACGTACAAACGAGTTTTCCTTCTTCGTTAAGGACAATCGAACTTGTTTGTTGAGTCAAACATGTCCCATTTGACGTTATACTGTGCCACGCGAGGACTGAAATCAAACGGAGTCCATTTGGTCACTCAAATCCTTGTATTCTCGGATTGCACCCAAATTGGCCTCCAATTGAGCCTACATCGTACAAACGAGTTTTCCTTCTTCGTTAAGGACAATCGAACTTGTTTGTTGAGTCAAACATGTCCCATTTGACGTTATAATGTGCCACGCGAGTATTGAAATCAAACGGAGTCCATTTGGTCACTCAAATCCTTGTATTCTCGGATTGCACCCAAATTGGCCTCCAATTGAGCCTACAACGTACAAACGGGTTTTCCTTCTTCGTTAAGGACAATCGAACTTGTTTGTTGAGTCAAACATGTCCCATTTGACGTTATAATGTGCCACGCGAGGATTGAAATCAAACGGAGTCCATTTGGTCACTCAAATCCTTGTATTCTCGGATTGCACCCAAATTGGCCTCCAATTGAGCCTACAACGTACAAACGAGTTTTCCTTCTTCGTTAAGCACAACCAAACTTGTTTGTTGAGTCAAACATGTCCCATTTGACATTATTATGGTGCCACGCGTGGATTGAAATCAAACGGAGTCCATTTGGTCACTCAAATCCTTGTATTCTCAGATTGCACCCAAATTGGCCTCCAATTGAGCCTACAACGTACAAACGTGTTTTCCTTCTTCGTTAAGGACAATCGAACATGCTTGTTGAGTCAAACATGTCCCATTTGACGTTATAATGTGCCACGCGAGGATTTAAATCAAACGGAGTCCATTTGGTCACTCAAATCCTTGTATTCTCAGATTGCACCCAAATTGGCCTCCAATTGAGCCTACAACGTACAAACGAGTTTTCCTTCTTCGTTAAGGAAAATCGAACTTGTTTGTTGAGTCAAACATGTCCCATTTGACGTTATAATGTGCCACGCGAGGATTGAAATCAAACGGAGTCCATTTGGTCACTCAAATTCTTGTATTCTCGGATTGCACCCAAATTGGCCTCCAATTGAGCCTACAACGTACAAACGAGTTTTTCTTCTTCGTTAAGGACAATCGAACTTTCTTGTTGAGTCAAACATGTCCCATTTGACATTATAATGTGCCACGCGAGGATTGAAATCAAACGGAGTCCATTTGGTCACTCAAATCCTTGTATTCTCGGATTGCACCCAAATTGGCCTCCAATTGAGCCTACAACGTACAAACGAGTTTTCCTTCTTCGTTAAGCACAACCAAACTTGTTTGTTGAGTCAAACATGTCCCATTTGACGTTATAATGTCCCACGCGAGGATTGAAATCAAACGGAGTCCATTTGGTCACTCAAATCCTTGTATTCTCGGATTGCACCCAAATTGGCCTCCAATTGAGCCTACATCGTACAAACGAGTTTTCCTTCTTCGTTAAGGACAATCGAACTTGTTTGTTGAGTCAAACATGTCCCATTTGACGTTATAATGTGCCACGCGAGGATTGAAATCAAACGGAGTCCATTTGGTCACTCAAATCCTTCTATTCTCGGATTGCACCCAAATTGTCCTCCAATTGAGCCTACAACGTACAAACGGGTTTTCCTTCTTCGTTAAGGACAATCGAACTTGTTTGTTGAGTCAAACATGTCCCATTTGACGTTATAATGTGCCACGCGAGGATTGAAATCAAACGGAGTCCATTTGGTCACTCAAATCCTTGTATTCTCGGATTGCACCCAAATTGGGCTCCAATTGAGCCTACAACGTACAAACGAGTTTTCCTTCTTCGTTAAGCACAACCAAACTTGTTTGTTGAGTCAAAAATGTCCCATTTGACATTATTATGGTGCCACGCGTGGATTGAAATCAAACAGAGTCCATTCTGTCACTCAAATCCTTGTATTCTCGGATTGCTCCCAAATTGGCCTCCAATTGAGCCTACAACGTACAAACGAGTTTTGCTTCTTCGTTAAGCACAACCGAACTTGTTTGTTGAGTCAAACATGTCCCATTTGACATTATAATGTGCCACGCGAATATTGAAATCAAACGGAGTCCATTTGGTCACTCAAATCCTTGTATTCTCGGATTGCACCCAAATTGGTCTCCAATTGAGCCTACAACGTACAAACGAGTTTTCCTTCTTCGTTAAGGACAATCGAACATGCTTGTTGATTCAAACATTTCCCATTTGACGTTATAATGTGCCACGCGAGGATTTAAATCAAACGGAGTCCATTTGGTCACTCAAATCCTTGTATTCTCGGATTGCACCCAAATTGGCCTCCAATTGAGCCTACAACGTACAAACGAGTTTTCCTTCTTCGTTAAGCACAACCGAAATTGTTTGTTGAGTCAAACATGTCCCATTTGACATTATTATGGTGCCACGCGAGGATTGAAATCAAACGGAGTCCATTTGGTCACTCAAATCCTTGTATTCTCGGATTGCACCCAAATTGGCCTCCAATTGAGCCTACAACGTACAAACGAGTTTTCCTTCTTCGTTAAGCACAAACAAACTTGTTTTCTGAGTCAAACATGTCCCATTTGACGTTATAATGTGCCATGCGAGGATTGAAATCAAACGGAGTCAATTTGGTCACTCAAATCCTTGTATTCGCGGATTGCACGCAAATTGGCCTCCAATTGAGCCTACAACGTACAAACGAGTTTTCCTTCTTCGTTAAGGACAATCGAACTTGTTTGTTGATTCAAACATGTCCCATTTGACGTTATACTGTGCCACGCGAGGCTGAAATCAAACGGAGTCCATTTGGTCACTCAAATCCTTGTATTCTCGGATTGCACCCAAATTGGCCTCCAATTGAGCCTACAACGTACAAACGAGTTTTCCTTCTTCGTTAAGCACAACCGAACTTGTTTGTTGAGTCAAACATGTCCCATTTGACATTATTATGGTGCCACGCGTGGATTGAAATCAAACGGAGTCCATTTGGTCACTCAAATCCTTGTATTCTCGGATTGCTCCCAAATTGGCCTCCAATTGAGCCTACAACGTACAAACGAGTTTTGCTTCTTCGTTAAGCACAACCGAACTTGTTTGTTGAGTCAAACATGTCCCATTTGACATTATAATGTGCCACGCAAATATTGAAATGAAACGGAGTCCATTTGGTCACTCAAATCCTTGTATTCTCGGATTGCACCCAAATTGGCCTCCAATTGAGCCTACAACGTACAAACGAGTTATTCTTCTTCGTTAAGGACAATCGAACTTTCTTGTTGAGTCAAACATGTCCCATTTGACGTTATAATGTGCCACGCGAGGACTGAAATCAAACGGAGTCCATTTGGTCACTCAAATCCTTGTATTCTCGGATTGCACCCAAATTGGCCTCCAATTGAGCCTACAACGTACAAACGAGTTTTCCTTCTTCGTTAAGCACAAACAAACTTGTTTGCTGAGTCAAACATGTCCCATTTGACGTTATAATGTGCCATGCGAGGATTGAAATCAAACGGAGTCAATTTGGTCACTCAAATCCTTGTATTCGCGGATTGCACGCAAATTGGCCTCCAATTGAGCCTACAACGTACAAACGAGTTTTCCTTCTTCGTTAAGGACAATCGAACTTGTTTGTTGATTCAAACATGTCCCATTTGACGTTATACTGTGCCACGCGAGGCTGAAATCAAACGGAGTCCATTTGGTCACTCAAATCCTTGTATTCTCGGATTGCACCCAAATTGGCCTCCAATTGAGCCTACAACGTACAAACGAGTTTTCCTTCTTCGTTAAGCACAACCGAACTTGTTTGTTGAGTCAAACATGTCCCATTTGACATTATTATGGTGCCACGCGTGGATTGAAATCAAACGGAGTCCATTTGGTCACTCAAATCCTTGTATTCTCGGATTGCTCCCAAATTGGCCTCCAATTGAGCCTACAACGTACAAACGAGTTTTGCTTCTTCGTTAAGCACAACCGAACTTGTTTGTTGAGTCAAACATGTCCCATTTGACATTATAATGTGCCACGCAAATATTGAAATGAAACGGAGTCCATTTGGTCACTCAAATCCTTGTATTCTCGGATTGCACCCAAATTGGCCTCCAATTGAGCCTACAACGTACAAACGAGTTATTCTTCTTCGTTAAGGACAATCGAACTTTCTTGTTGAGTCAAACATGTCCCATTTGACGTTATAATGTGCCACGCGAGGACTGAAATCAAACGGAGTCCATTTGGTCACTCAAATCCTTGTATTCTCGGATTGCACCCAAATTGGCCTCCAATTGAGCCTACAACGTACAAACGAGTTTTCCTTCTTCGTTAAGCACAAACAAACTTGTTTGTTGAGTCAAACATGTCCCATTTGATGTTATAATGTCCCACGCGAGGATTGAAATCAAACGGAGTCCATTTGGTCACTCAAATCCTTGTATTCTCGGATTGCACCCAAATTGGCCTCCAATTGAGCCTACATCGTACAAACGAGTTTTCCTTCTTCGTTAAGGACAATCGAACTTGTTTGTTGAGTCAAACATGTCCCATTTGACGTTATAATGTGCCACGCGAGGATTGAAATCAAACGGAGTCCATTTGGTCACTCAAATCCTTGTATTCTCGGATTGCACCCAAATTGGCCTCCAATTGAGCCTACAACGTACAAACGGGTTTTCCTTCTTCATTAAGGACAATCGAACTTGTTTGTTGAGTCAAACATGTCCCATTTGACATTATAATGTGCCACGCGAGGATTGAAATCAAACGGAGTCCATTTGGTCACTCAAATCCTTGTATTCGCGGATTGCACCCAAATTGGCCTCCAATTGAGCCTACAACGTACAAACGAGTTTTCCTTCTTCGTTAAGGACAATCGAACTTGTTTGTTGATTCAAACATGTCCCATTTGACGTTATACTGTGCCACGCGAGGACTGAAATCAAACGGAGTCCATTTGGTCACTCAAATCCTTGTATTCTCGGATTGCACCCAAATTGGCCTCCAATTGAGCCTACAACGTACAAACGAGTTTTCCTTCTTCGTTAAGCACAACCGAACTTGTTTGTTGAGTCAAACATGTCCCATTTGACATTATTATGGTGCCACGCGAGGATTGAAATCAAACGGAGTCCATTTGGTCACTCAAATCCTTGTATTCGCGGATTGCACCCAAATTGGCCTCCAATTGAGCCTACAACGTACAAACGAGTTTTCCTTCTTCGTTAAGGACAATCGAACTTGTTTGTTGAGTCAAACATGTCCCATTTGACGTTATAATGTGCCACGCGAGGATTGAAATCAAACGGAGTCCATTTGGTCACTCAAATCCTTGTATTCTCGGATTGCACCCAAATTGGCCTCCAATTGAGCCTACAACGTACAAACGAGTTTTCCTTCTTCGTTAAGGACAATCGAACTTATTTGTTGAGTCAAACATGTCCCATTTGACGTTATAATATGCCACGCGAGGATTGAAATCAAACGGAGTCCATTTGGTCACTCAAATCCTTGTATTCTCGGATTGCACCCAAATTGGCCTCCAATTGAGCCTACAACGTACAAACGAGTTTTCCTTCTTCGTTAAGCACAACCAAACTTGTTTGTTGAGTCAAACATGTCCCATTTGACGTTATAATGTGCCACGCGAGGATTGAAATCAAACGGAGTCCATTTGGTCACTCAAATCCTTGTATTCGCGGATTGCACCCAAATTGGCCTCCAATTGAGCCTACAACGTACAAACGAGTTTTCCTTCTTCGTTAAGCACAACCAAACTTGTTTGTTGAGTCAAACATGTCCCATTTGACGTTATAATGTGCCACGCGAGGATTGAAATCAAACGGAGTCCATTTGGTCACTCAAATCCTTGTATTCGCGGATTGCACCCAAATTGGCCTCCAATTGAGCCTACAACGTACAAACGAGTTTTTCTTCTTCGTTAAGGACAATCGAACTTGTTTGTTGAGTCAAACATGTCCCATTTGACGTTATACTGTGCCACGCGAGGACTGAAATCAAACGGAGTCTATTTGGTCACTTAAATCCTTGTATTCTCGGATTGCACCCAAATTGGCCTCCAATTGAGCCTACAACGTACAAACGAGTTTTCCTTCTTCGTTAAGCACAACCGAACTTGTTTGTTGAGTCAAACATGTATCATTTGACATTATTATGGTGCCACGCTTGGATTGAAATCAAACGGAGTCCATTTGGTCACTCAAATCCTTGTATTCTCGGATTGCTCCCAAATTGGCCTCCAATTGAGCCTACAACGTACAAACGAGTTTTGCTTCTTCGTTAAGCACAACCGAACTTGTTTGTTGAGTCAAACATGTCCCATTTGACATTATAATGTGCCACGTGAATATTGAAATCAAACGGAGTCCATTTGGTCACTCAAATCCTTGTATTCTCGGATTGCACCCAAATTGGCCTCCAATTGAGCCTACAACGTACAAACGAGTTTTCCTTATTCGTTAAGGACAATCGAACATGCTTGTTGAGTCAAACATGTCCCATTTGACGTTATAATGTGCCACGCGAGGATTGAAATCAAACGGAGTCCATTTGGTCACTCAAATCCTTGTATTCTCGGATTGCACCCAAATTGGCCTCCAATTGAGCCTACAACGTACAAACGAGTTTTCCTTCTTCGTTAAGGACAATCGAACTTGCTTGTTGAGTCAAACATGTCCCATTTGATGTTATAATGTGCCACGCGAGGATTGAAATCAAACGGAGTCCATTTGGTCACTCAAATCCTTGTATTCTCGGATTGCACCCAAATTGGCCTCCAATTGAGCCTACAACGTACAAACGAGTTTTCCTTCTTCGTTAAGCACAACCAAACTTGTTTGCTGAGTCAAACATGTCCCATTTGACGTTATAATGTGCCATGCGAGGATTGAAATCAAACGGAGTCAATTTGGTCACTCAAATCCTTGTATTCGCGGATTGCACGCAAATTGGCCTCCAATTGAGCCTACAACGTACAAACGAGTTTTCCTTCTTCGTTAAGGACAATCGAACTTGTTTGTTGATTCAAACATGTCCCATTTGACGTTATACTGTGCCACGCGAGGCTGAAATCAAACGGAGTCCATTTGGTCACTCAAATCCTTGTATTCTCGGATTGCACCCAAATTGGCCTCCAATTGAGCCTACAACGTACAAACGAGTTTTCCTTCTTCGTTAAGCACAACCGAACTTGTTTGTTGAGTCAAACATGTCCCATTTGACATTATTATGGTGCCACGCGTGGATTGAAATCAAACGGAGTCCATTTGGTCACTCAAATCCTTGTATTCTCGGATTGCTCCCAAATTGGCCTCCAATTGAGCCTACAACGTACAAACGAGTTTTGCTTCTTCGTTAAGCACAACCGAACTTGTTTGTTGAGTCAAACATGTCCCATTTGACATTATAATGTGCCACGCAAATATTGAAATGAAACGGAGTCCATTTGGTCACTCAAATCCTTGTATTCTCGGATTGCACCCAAATTGGCCTCCAATTGAGCCTACAACGTACAAACGAGTTATTCTTCTTCGTTAAGGACAATCGAACTTTCTTGTTGAGTCAAACATGTCCCATTTGACGTTATAATGTGCCACGCGAGGACTGAAATCAAACGGAGTCCATTTGGTCACTCAAATCCTTGTATTCTCGGATTGCACCCAAATTGGCCTCCAATTGAGCCTACAACGTACAAACGAGTTTTCCTTCTTCGTTAAGCACAAACAAACTTGTTTGTTGAGTCAAACATGTCCCATTTGATGTTATAATGTCCCACGCGAGGATTGAAATCAAACGGAGTCCATTTGGTCACTCAAATCCTTGTATTCTCGGATTGCACCCAAATTGGCCTCCAATTGAGCCTACATCGTACAAACGAGTTTTCCTTCTTCGTTAAGGACAATCGAACTTGTTTGTTGAGTCAAACATGTCCCATTTGACGTTATAATGTGCCACGCGAGGATTGAAATCAAACGGAGTCCATTTGGTCACTCAAATCCTTGTATTCTCGGATTGCACCCAAATTGGCCTCCAATTGAGCCTACAACGTACAAACGGGTTTTCCTTCTTCATTAAGGACAATCGAACTTGTTTGTTGAGTCAAACATGTCCCATTTGACATTATAATGTGCCACGCGAGGATTGAAATCAAACGGAGTCCATTTGGTCACTCAAATCCTTGTATTCGCGGATTGCACCCAAATTGGCCTCCAATTGAGCCTACAACGTACAAACGAGTTTTCCTTCTTCGTTAAGGACAATCGAACTTGTTTGTTGATTCAAACATGTCCCATTTGACGTTATACTGTGCCACGCGAGGACTGAAATCAAACGGAGTCCATTTGGTCACTCAAATCCTTGTATTCTCGGATTGCACCCAAATTGGCCTCCAATTGAGCCTACAACGTACAAACGAGTTTTCCTTCTTCGTTAAGCACAACCGAACTTGTTTGTTGAGTCAAACATGTCCCATTTGACATTATTATGGTGCCACGCGAGGATTGAAATCAAACGGAGTCCATTTGGTCACTCAAATCCTTGTATTCGCGGATTGCACCCAAATTGGCCTCCAATTGAGCCTACAACGTACAAACGAGTTTTCCTTCTTCGTTAAGGACAATCGAACTTGTTTGTTGAGTCAAACATGTCCCATTTGACGTTATAATGTGCCACGCGAGGATTGAAATCAAACGGAGTCCATTTGGTCACTCAAATCCTTGTATTCTCGGATTGCACCCAAATTGGCCTCCAATTGAGCCTACAACGTACAAACGAGTTTTCCTTCTTCGTTAAGGACAATCGAACTTATTTGTTGAGTCAAACATGTCCCATTTGACGTTATAATATGCCACGCGAGGATTGAAATCAAACGGAGTCCATTTGGTCACTCAAATCCTTGTATTCTCGGATTGCACCCAAATTGGCCTCCAATTGAGCCTACAACGTACAAACGAGTTTTCCTTCTTCGTTAAGCACAACCAAACTTGTTTGTTGAGTCAAACATGTCCCATTTGACGTTATAATGTGCCACGCGAGGATTGAAATCAAACGGAGTCCATTTGGTCACTCAAATCCTTGTATTCGCGGATTGCACCCAAATTGGCCTCCAATTGAGCCTACAACGTACAAACGAGTTTTCCTTCTTCGTTAAGCACAACCAAACTTGTTTGTTGAGTCAAACATGTCCCATTTGACGTTATAATGTGCCACGCGAGGATTGAAATCAAACGGAGTCCATTTGGTCACTCAAATCCTTGTATTCGCGGATTGCACCCAAATTGGCCTCCAATTGAGCCTACAACGTACAAACGAGTTTTTCTTCTTCGTTAAGGACAATCGAACTTGTTTGTTGAGTCAAACATGTCCCATTTGACGTTATACTGTGCCACGCGAGGACTGAAATCAAACGGAGTCTATTTGGTCACTTAAATCCTTGTATTCTCGGATTGCACCCAAATTGGCCTCCAATTGAGCCTACAACGTACAAACGAGTTTTCCTTCTTCGTTAAGCACAACCGAACTTGTTTGTTGAGTCAAACATGTATCATTTGACATTATTATGGTGCCACGCGTGGATTGAAATCAAACGGAGTCCATTTGGTCACTCAAATCCTTGTATTCTCGGATTGCTCCCAAATTGGCCTCCAATTGAGCCTACAACGTACAAACGAGTTTTGCTTCTTCGTTAAGCACAACCGAACTTGTTTGTTGAGTCAAACATGTCCCATTTGACATTATAATGTGCCACGTGAATATTGAAATCAAACGGAGTCCATTTGGTCACTCAAATCCTTGTATTCTCGGATTGCACCCAAATTGGCCTCCAATTGAGCCTACAACGTACAAACGAGTTTTCCTTCTTCGTTAAGGACAATCGAACATGCTTGTTGAGTCAAACATGTCCCATTTGACGTTATAATGTGCCACGCGAGGATTGAAATCAAACGGAGTCCATTTGGTCACTCAAATCCTTGTATTCTCGGATTGCACCCAAATTGGCCTCCAATTGAGCCTACAACGTACAAACGAGTTTTCCTTCTTCGTTAAGGACAATCGAACTTGCTTGTTGAGTCAAACATGTCCCATTTGATGTTATAATGTGCCACGCGAGGATTGAAATCAAACGGAGTCCATTTGGTCACTCAAATCCTTGTATTCTCGGATTGCACCCAAATTGGCCTCCAATTGAGCCTACAACGTACAAACGAGTTTTCCTTCTTCGTTAAGCACAACCAAACTTGTTTGTTGAGTCAAACATGTCCCATTTGACGTTATACTGTGCCACACGAGGACTGAAATCAAACGGAGTCCATTTGGTCACTCAAATCCTTGTATTCTCGGATTGCACCCAAATTGGCCTCCAATTGAGCCTACAACGTACAAACGAGTTTTCCTTCTTCGTTAAGCACAACCAAACTTGTTTGTTGAGTCAAACATGTCCCATTTGACGTTATAATATCCCACGCGAGGATTGAAATCAAACGGAGTCCATTTGGTCACTCAAATCCTTGTATTCTCGGATTGCACCCAAATTGGCCTCCAATTGAGCCTACAACGTACAAACGAGTTTTCCTTCTTCGTTAAGCACAACCAAACTTGTTTGTTGAGTCAAACATGTCCCATTTGACGTTATAATGTGCCATGCGAGGATTGAAATCAAACGGAGTCCATTTGGTCACTCAAATCCTTGTATTCGCGGATTGCACCCAAATTGGCCTCCAATTGAGCCTACAACGTACAAACGAGTTTTCCTTCTTCGTTAAGGACAATCGAACTTGTTTGTTGATTCAAACATGTCCCATTGGACGTTATACTGTGCCACGCGAGGACTGAAATCAAACGGAGTCCATTTGGTCACTCAAATCCTTGTATTCTCGGATTGCACCCAAATTGGCCTCCAATTGAGCCTACAACGTACAAACGAGTTTTCCTTCTTCGTTAAGCACAACCAAACTTGTTT
Source organism: Berberis vulgaris (assembly GCA_963556465.1). NCBI lineage: Eukaryota > Viridiplantae > Streptophyta > Magnoliopsida > Ranunculales > Berberidaceae > Berberis > Berberis vulgaris. The sequence goes on from OY747131.1 coordinate 34,535,068, forward strand.
GTTGAGTCAAACATGTCCCATTTGACGTTATAATCTCCCACGCGAGGATTGAAATCAAACGGAGTCCATTTGGTCACTCAAATCCTTGTATTCTCGGATTGCACCCAAATTGGCCTCCAATTGAGCCTACAACGTACAAACGAGTTTTCCTTCTTCGTTAAGGACAATCGAACTTGTTTGTTGAGTCAAACATGTCCCATTTGACGTTATAATGTGCCACGCGAGGATTGAAATCAAACGGAGTCCATTTGGTCACTCAAATCCTTGTATTCTCGGATTGCACCCAAATTGGCCTCCAATTGAGCCTACAACGTACAAACGAGTTTTCCTTCTTCGTTAAGGACAATCGAACTTGTTTGTTGAGTCAAACATGTCCCATTTGACGTTATAATGTGCCACGCGAGGATTGAAATCAAACGGAGTCCATTTGGTCACTCAAATCCTTGTATTCTCGGATTGCACCCAAATTGGCCTCCAATTGAGCCTACAACGTACAAACGAGTTTTCCTTCTTCGTTAAGCACAACCAAACTTGTTTGTTGAGTAAAACATGTCCCATTTGACGTTATAATGTGCCACGCGAGGATTGAAATCAAACGGAGTCCATTTGGTCACTCAAATCCTTGTATTCGCGGATTGCACCCAAATTGGCCTCCAATTGAGCCTACAACGTACAAACGGGTTTTCCTTCTTCGTTAAGGACAATCGAACTTGTTTGTTGAGTCAAACATGTCCCATTTGACGTTATAATGTGCCACGCGAGGATTGAAATCAAACGGAGTCCATTTGGTCACTCAAATCCTTGTATTCTCGGATTGCACCCAAATTGGCCTCCAATTGAGCCTACAACGTACAAACGAGTTTTCCTTCTTCGTTAAGCACAACCAAACTTGTTTGTTGAGTCAAACATGTCCCATTTGACATTATTATGGTGCCACGCGTGGATTGAAATCAAACGGAGTCCATTTGGTCACTCAAATCCTTGTATTCTCAGATTGCACCCAAATTGGCCTCCAATTGAGCCTACAACGTACAAACGAGTTTTCCTTCTTCGTTAAGGACAATCGAACATGCTTGTTGAGTCAAACATGTCCCATTTGACGTTATAATGTGCCACGCGAGGATTGAAATCAAACGGAGTCCATTTGGTCACTCAAATCCTTGTATTCTCGGATTGCACCCAAATTGGCCTCCAATTGAGCCTACAACGTACAAACGAGTTTTCCTTCTTCGTTAAGCACAACCAAAATTGTTTGTTGAGTCAAACATGTCCCATTTGACGTTATAATGTGCCACACGAGGATTGAAATCAAACGGAGTCCATTTGGTCACTCAAATCCTTGTATTCGCGGATTGCACCCAAATTGGCCTCCAATTGAGCCTACAACGTACAAACGAGTTTTCCTTCTTCGTTAAGGACAATCGAACTTGTTTGTTGATTCAAACATGTCCCATTTGACGTTATACTGTGCCACGCGAGGACTGAAATCAAACGGAGTCCATTTGGTCACTCAAATCCTTGTATTCTCGGATTGCACCCAAATTGGCCTCCAATTGAGCCTACAACGTACAAACGAGTTTTCCTTCTTCGTTAAGCACAACCAAACTTGTTTGTTGAGTCAAACATGTCCCATTTGACGTTATAATGTCCCACGCGAGGATTGAAATCAAACGGAGTCCATTTGGTCACTCAAATCCTTGTATTCTCGGATTGCACCCAAATTGGCCTCCAATTGAGCCTACATCGTACAAACGAGTTTTCCTTCTTCGTTAAGGACAATCGAACTTGTTTGTTGAGTCAAACATGTCCCATTTGACGTTATAATGTGCCACGCGAGGATTGAAATCAAACGGAGTCCATTTGGTCACTCAAATCCTTCTATTCTCGGATTGCACCCAAATTGGCCTCCAATTGAGCCTACAACGTACAAACGGGTTTTCCTTCTTCGTTAAGGACAATCGAACTTGTTTGTTGAGTCAAACATGTCCCATTTGACGTTATAATGTGCCACGCGAGGATTGAAATCAAACGGAGTCCATTTGGTCACTCAAATCCTTGTATTCTCGGATTGCACCCAAATTGGCCTCCAATTGAGCCTACAACGTACAAACGAGTTTTCCTTCTTCGTTAAGCACAACCAAACTTGTTTGTTGAGTCAAAAATGTCCCATTTGACATTATTATGGTGCCACGCGTGGATTGAAATCAAACGGAGTCCATTCTGTCACTCAATCCCTTGTATTCTCGGATTGCTCCCAAATTGGCCTCCAATTGAGCCTACAACGTACAAACGAGTTTTGCTTCTTCGTTAAGCACAACCGAACTTGTTTGTTGAGTCAAACATGTCCCATTTGACATTATAATGTGCCACGCGAATATTGAAATCAAACGGAGTCCATTTGGTCACTCAAATCCTTGTATTCTCGGATTGCACCCAAATTGGTCTCCAATTGAGCCTACAACGTACAAACGAGTTTTCCTTCTTCGTTAAGGACAATCGAACATGCTTGTTGATTCAAACATTTCCCATTTGACGTTATAATGTGCCACGCGAGGATTTAAATCAAACGGAGTCCATTTGGTCACTCAAATCCTTGTATTCTCGGATTGCACCCAAATTGGCCTCCAATTGAGCCTACAACGTACAAACGAGTTTTCCTTCTTCGTTAAGCACAACCGAACTTGTTTGTTGAGTCAAACATGTCCCATTTGACATTATTATGGTGCCACGCGTGGATTGAAATCAAACGGAGTCCATTTGGTCACTCAAATCCTTGTATTCTCGGATTGCTCCCAAATTGGCCTCCAATTGAGCCTACAACGTACAAACGAGTTTTGCTTCTTCGTTAAGCACAACCGAACTTGTTTGTTGAGTCAAACATGTCCCATTTGACATTATAATGTGCCACGCAAATATTGAAATGAAACGGAGTCCATTTGGTCACTCAAATCCTTGTATTCTCGGATTGCACCCAAATTGGCCTCCAATTGAGCCTACAACGTACAAACGAGTTATTCTTCTTCGTTAAGGACAATCGAACTTTCTTGTTGAGTCAAACATGTCCCATTTGACGTTATAATGTGCCACGCGAGGACTGAAATCAAACGGAGTCCATTTGGTCACTCAAATCCTTGTATTCTCGGATTGCACCCAAATTGGCCTCCAATTGAGCCTACAACGTACAAACGAGTTTTCCTTCTTCGTTAAGCACAAACAAACTTGTTTGCTGAGTCAAACATGTCCCATTTGACGTTATAATGTGCCATGCGAGGATTGAAATCAAACGGAGTCAATTTGGTCACTCAAATCCTTGTATTCGCGGATTGCACGCAAATTGGCCTCCAATTGAGCCTACAACGTACAAACGAGTTTTCCTTCTTCGTTAAGGACAATCGAACTTGTTTGTTGATTCAAACATGTCCCATTTGACGTTATACTGTGCCACGCGAGGCTGAAATCAAACGGAGTCCATTTGGTCACTCAAATCCTTGTATTCTCGGATTGCACCCAAATTGGCCTCCAATTGAGCCTACAACGTACAAACGAGTTTTCCTTCTTTGTTAAGCTCAACCGAACTTGTTTGTTGAGTCAAACATGTCCCATTTGACATTATTATGGTGCCACGCGTGGATTGAAATCAAACGGAGTCCATTTGGTCACTCAAATCCTTGTATTCTCGGATTGCTCCCAAATTGGCCTCCAATTGAGCCTACAACGTACAAACGAGTTTTGCTTCTTCGTTAAGCACAACCGAACTTGTTTGTTGAGTCAAACATGTCCCATTTGACATTATAATGTGCCACGCGAATATTGAAATCAAACGGAGTCCATTTGGTCACTCAAATCCTTGTATTCTCGGATTGCACCCAAATTGGCCTCCAATTGAGCCTACAACGTACAAACGAGTTTTCCTTCTTCGTTAAGCACAACCAAACTTGTTTGCTGAGTCAAACATGTCCCATTTGACGTTATAATGTGCCATGCGAGGATTGAAATCAAACGGAGTCAATTTGGTCACTCAAATCCTTGTATTCGCGGATTGCACCCAAATTGGCCTCCAATTGAGCCTACAACGTACAAACGAGTTTTCCTTCTTCGTTAAGGACAATCGAACTTGTTTGTTGATTCAAACATGTCCCATTTGACGTTATACTATGCCACGCGAGGACTGAAATCAAACGGAGTCCATTTGGTCACTCAAATCCTTGTATTCTCGGATTGCACCCAAATTGGCCTCCAATTGAGCCTACAACGTACAAACGAGTTTTCCTTCTTCGTTAAGCACAACCGAACTTGTTTGTTGAGTAAAACATGTCCCATTTGACGTTATACTGTGCCACGCGTGGACTGAAATCAAACGGAGTCTATTTGGTCACTCAAATCCTTGTATTCGCGGATTGCACCCAAATTGGCCTCCAATTGAGCCTACAACGTACAAACGAGTTTTCCTTCTTCGTTAAGCACAACCAAACTTGTTTGTTGAGTCAAACAATTCCCATTTGACGTTATAATGTGCCACGCGAGGATTGAAATCAAACGGAGTCCATTTGGTCACTCAAATCCTTGTATTCTCGGATTGCACCCAAATTGGCCTCCAATTGAGCCTACAACGTACAAACGAGTTATTCTTCTTCGTTAAGGACAATCGAACTTTCTTGTTGAGTCAAACATGTCCCATTTGACGTTATAATGTGCCACGCGAGGACTGAAATCAAACGGAGTCCATTTGGTCACTCAAATCCTTGTATTCTCGGATTGCACCCAAATTGGCCTCCAATTGAGCCTACAACGTACAAACGAGTTTTCCTTCTTCGTTAAGCACAACCAAACTTGTTTGTTGAGTCAAACATGTCCCATTTGATGTTATAATGTGCCACGCGAGGATTGAAATCAAACGGAGTCCATTTGGTCACTCAAATCCTTGTATTCGCGGATTGCACCCAAATTGGCCTCCAATTGAGCCTACAACGTACAAACGAGTTTTCCTTCTTCGTTAAGGACAATCGAACTTGTTTGTTCATTCAAACATGTCCCATTTGACGTTATACTGTGCCACGCGAGGACTGAAATCAAACGGAGTCCATTTGGTCACTCAAATCCTTGTATTCGCGGATTGCACCCAAATTGGCCTCCAATTGAGCCTACAACGTACAAACGAGTTTTCCTTCTTCGTTAAGCACAACCAAACTTGTTTGTTGAGTCAAACATGTCCCATTTGATGTTATAATGTCCCACGCGAGGATTGAAATCAAACGGAGTCCATTTGGTCACTCAAATCCTTGTATTCTCGGATTGCACCCAAATTGGCCTCCAATTGAGCCTACATCGTACAAACGAGTTTTCCTTCTTCGTTAAGGACAATCGAACTTGTTTGTTGAGTCAAGCATGTCCCATTTGACGTTATAATGTGCCACGCGAGGATTGAAATCAAACGGAGTCCATTTGGTCACTCAAATCCTTGTATTCTCGGATTCCACCCAAATTGGCCTCCAATTGAGCCTACAACGTACAAACGGGTTTTCCTTCTTCGTTAAGGACAATCGAACTTGTTTGTTGAGTCAAACATGTCCCATTTTACGTTATAATGTGCCACGCAAGGATTGAAATCAAACGGAGTCCATTTGGTCACTCAAATCCTTGTATTCGCGGATTGCACCCAAATTGGCCTCCAATTGAGCCTACAACGTACAAACGAGTTTTCCTTCTTCGTTAAGGACAATCGAACTTGTTTGTTGATTCAAACATGTCCCATTTGACGTTATACTATGCCACGCGAGGACTGAAATCAAACGGAGTCCATTTGGTCACTCAAATCCTTGTATTCTCGGATTGCACCCAAATTGGCCTCCAATTGAGCCTACAACGTACAAACGAGTTTTCCTTCTTCGTTAAGCACAACCGAACTTGTTTGTTGAGTAAAACATGTCCCATTTGACGTTATACTGTGCCACGCGTGGACTGAAATCAAACGGAGTCTATTTGGTCACTCAAATCCTTGTATTCGCGGATTGCACCCAAATTGGCCTCCAATTGAGCCTACAACGTACAAACGAGTTTTCCTTCTTCGTTAAGCACAACCAAACTTGTTTGTTGAGTCAAACAATTCCCATTTGACGTTATAATGTGCCACGCGAGGATTGAAATCAAACGGAGTCCATTTGGTCACTCAAATCCTTGTATTCTCGGATTGCACCCAAATTGGCCTCCAATTGAGCCTACAACGTACAAACGAGTTTTCCTTCTTCGTTAAGGACAATCGAACTTATTTGTTGAGTCAAACATGTCCCATTTGACGTTATAATGTGCCACGCGAGGATTGAAATCAAACGGAGTCCATTTGGTCACTCAAATCCTTGTATTCTCGGATTGCACCCAAATTGGCCTCCAATTGAGCCTACAACGTACAAACGAGTTTTCCTTCTTCGTTAAGCACAACCAAACTTGTTTGTTGAGTCAAACATGTCCCATTTGACGTTATAATGTGCCACGCGAGGATTGAAATCAAACGGAGTCCATTTGGTCACTCAAATCCTTGTATTCGCGGATTGCACCCAAATTGGCCTCCAATTGAGCCTACAACGTACAAACGAGTTTTCCTTCTTCGTTAAGGAAAATCGAACTTGTTTGTTGAGTCAAACATGTCCCATTTGACGTTATACTGTGCCACGCAAGGACTGAAATCAAACGGAGTCTATTTGGTCACTCAAATCCTTGTATTCTCGGATTGCACCCAAATTGGCCTCCAATTGAGCCTACAACGTACAAACGAGTTTTCCTTCTTCGTTAAGGACAATCGAACTTGTTTGTTGAGTCAAACATGTCCCATTTGACGTTATACTGTGCCACGCGTGGACTGAAATCAAACGGAGTCTATTTGGTCACTCAAATCCTTGTATTCTCGGATGGCACCCAAATTGGCCTCCAATTGAGCCTACAACGTACAAACGAGTTTTCCTTCTTCGTTAAGCACAACCAAACTTGTTTGTTGAGTCAAAAATGTCCCATTTGACGTTATAATATCCCACGCGAGGATTGAAATCAAACGGAGTCCATTTGGTCACTCAAATCCTTGTATTCTCGGATTGCACCCAAATTGGCCTCCAATTGAGCCTACAACGTACAAACGAGTTTTCCTTCTTCGTTAAGCACTACCGAACTTGTTTGTTGAGTCAAACATGTCCCATTTGACATTATTATGGTGCCACGCGTGGATTGAAATCAAACGGAGTCCATTTGGTCACTCAAATCCTTGTATTCTCGGATTGCTCCCAAATTGGCCTCCAATTGAGCCTACAACGTACAAACGAGTTTTTCTTCTTCGTTAAGCACAACCGAACTTGTTTGTTGAGTCAAACATGTCCCATTTGACATTATAATATGCCACGCGAATATTGAAATCAAACGGAGTCCATTTGGTCACTCAAATCCTTGTATTCTCGGATTGCACCCAAATTGGCCTCCAATTGAGCCTACAACGTACAAACGAGTTTTCCTTCTTCGTTAAGGACAATCGAACATGCTTGTTGAGTCAAACATGTCCCATTTGACGTTATAATGTGCCACGCGAGGATTTAAATCAAACGGAGTCCATTTGGTCACTCAAATCCTTGTATTCTCAGATTGCACCCAAATTGGCCTCCAATTGAGCCTACAACGTACAAACGAGTTTTCCTTCTTCGTTAAGGAAAATCGAACTTGTTTGTTGAGTCAAACATGTCCCATTTGATGTTATAATCTGCCACGCGAGGATTGAAATCAAACGGAGTCCATTTGGTCACTCAAATTCTTGTATTCTCGGATTGCACCCAAATTGGCCTCCAATTGAGCCTACAACGTACAAACGAGTTTTCCTTCTCCGTTAAGCACAACCAAACTTGTTTGTTGAGTCAAACGTGTCCCATTTGACGTTATAATTTCCCACGCGAGGATTGAAATCAAACGGAGTCCATTTGGTCACTCAAATCCTTGTATTCTCGGATTGCACCCAAATTGGCCTCCAATTGAGCCTACAACGTACAAACGAGTTTTTCTTCTTCGTTAAGGACAATCGAACTTGTTTGTTGAGTCAAACATGTCCCATTTGACGTTATAATGTGCCACGCGAGGATTGAAATCAAACGGAGTCCATTTGGTCACTCAAATCCTTGTATTCTCGGATTGCACCCAAATTGGCCTCCAATTGAGCCTACAACGTACAAACGAGTTTTGCTTCTTCGTTAAGCACAACCGAACTTGTTTGTTGAGTCAAACATGTCCCATTTGACATTATAATGTGCCACGCGAATATTGAAATCAAACGGAGTCCATTTGGTCACTCAAATCCTTGTATTCTCGGATTGCACCCAAATTGGCCTCCAATTGAGCCTACAACGTACAAACGAGTTTTTCTTCTTCGTTAAGGACAATCGAACTTTCTTGTTGAGTCAAACATGTCCCATTTGACGTTATAATGTGCCACGCGAGGATTGAAATCAAACGGAGTCCATTTGGTCACTCAAATCCTTGTATTCTCGGATTGCACCTAAATTGGCCTCCAATTGAGCCTACAACGTACAAACGAGTTTTCCTTCTTCGTTAAGCACAACCAAACTTGTTTGTTGAGTCAAACATGTCCCATTTGATGTTATAATGTGCCACGCGAGGATTGAAATCAAACGGAGTCCATTTGGTCACTCAAATCCTTGTATTCGCGGATTGCACCCAAATTGGCCTCCAATTGAGCCTACAACGTACAAACGAGTTTTCCTTCTTCGTTAAGGACAATCGAACTTGTTTGTTCATTCAAACATGTCCCATTTGACGTTATACTGTGCCACGCGAGGACTGAAATCAAACGGAGTCCATTTGGTCACTCAAATCCTTGTATTCTCGGATTGCACCCAAATTGGCCTCCAATTGAGCCTACAACGTACAAATGAGTTTTCCTTCTTCGTTAAGCACAACCAAACTTGTTTGTTGAGTCAAACATGTCCCATTTGATGTTATAATGTCCCACGCGAGGATTGAAATCAAACGGAGTCCATTTGGTCACTCAAATCCTTGTATTCTCGGATTGCACCCAAATTGGCCTCCAATTGAGCCTACATCGTACAAACGAGTTTTCCTTCTTCGTTAAGGACAATCGAACTTGTTTGTTGAGTCAAACATGTCCCATTTGACGTTATAATGTGCCACGCGAGGATTGAAATCAAACGGAGTCCATTTGGTCACTCAAATCCTTGTATTCTCGGATTGCACCCAAATTGGCCTCCAATTGAGCCTACAACGTACAAACAGGTTTTCCTTCTTCGTTAAGGACAATCGAACTTGTTTGTTGAGTCAAACATGTCCCATTTGACGTTATAATGTGCCACGCGAGGATTGAAATCAAACGGAGTCCATTTGGTCACTCAAATCCTTGTATTCGCGGATTGCACCCAAATTGGCCTCCAATTGAGCCTACAACGTACAAACGAGTTTTCCTTCTTTGTTAAGGACAATCGAACTTGTTTGTTGATTCAAACATGTCCCATTTGACGTTATACTGTGCCACGCGAGGACTGAAATCAAACGGAGTCCATTTGGTCACTCAAATCCTTGTATTCTCGGATTGCACCCAAATTGGCCTCCAATTGAGCCTACAACGTACAAACGAGTTTTCCTTCTTCGTTAAGCACAACCGAACTTGTTTGTTGAGTCAAACATGTCCCATTTGACATTATTATGGTGCCACGCGAGGATTGAAATCAAACGGAGTCCATTTGGTCACTCAAATCCTTGTATTCGCGGATTGCACCCAAATTGGCCTCCAATTGAGCCTACAACGTACAAACGAGTTTTCCTTCTTCGTTAAGGACAATCGAACTTGTTTGTTGAGTCAAACATGTCCCATTTGACGTTATAATGTGCCACGCGAGGATTGAAATCAAACGGAGTCCATTTGGTCACTCAAATCCTTGTATTCTCGGATTGCACCCAAATTGGCCTCCAATTGAGCCTACAACGTACAAACGAGTTTTCCTTCTTCGTTAAGGACAATCGAACTTATTTGTTGAGTCAAACATGTCCCATTTGACGTTATAATGTGCCACGCGAGGATTGAAATCAAACGGAGTCCATTTGGTCACTCAAATCCTTGTATTCTCGGATTGCACCCAAATTGGCCTCCAATTGAGCCTACAACGTACAAACGAGTTTTCCTTCTTCGTTAAGCACAACCAAACTTGTTTGTTGAGTCAAACATGTCCCATTTGATGTTATAATGTGCCACGCGAGGATTGAAATCAAACGGAGTCCATTTGGTCACTCAAATCCTTGTATTCGCGGATTGCACCCAAATTGGCCTCCAATTGAGCCTACAACGTACAAACGAGTTTTCCTTCTTCGTTAAGGACAATCGAACTTGTTTGTTCATTCAAACATGTCCCATTTGACGTTATACTGTGCCACGCGAGGACTGAAATCAAACGGAGTCCATTTGGTCACTCAAATCCTTGTATTCTCGGATTGCACCCAAATTGGCCTCCAATTGAGCCTACAACGTACAAACGAGTTTTCCTTCTTTGTTAAGGACAATCGAACTTGTTTGTTGATTCAAACATGTCCCATTTGACATTATTATGGTGCCACGCGAGGATTGAAATCAAACGGAGTCCATTTGGTCACTCAAATCCTTGTATTCTCGGATTGCTCCCAAATTGGCCTCCAATTGAGCCTACAACGTACAAACGAGTTTTTCTTCTTCGTTAAGCACAACCGAACTTGTTTGTTGAGTCAAACATGTCCCATTTGACATTATAATATGCCACGCGAATATTGAAATCAAACGGAGTCCATTTGGTCACTCAAATCCTTGTATTCTCGGATTGCACCCAAATTGGCCTCCAATTGAGCCTACAACGTACAAACGAGTTTTCCTTCTTCGTTAAGGACAATCGAACATGCTTGTTGAGTCAAACATGTCCCATTTGACGTTATAATGTGCCACGCGAGGATTTAAATCAAACGGAGTCCATTTGGTCACTCAAATCCTTGTATTCTCAGATTGCACCCAAATTGGCCTCCAATTGAGCCTACAACGTACAAACGAGTTTTCCTTCTTCGTTAAGGAAAATCGAACTTGTTTGTTGAGTCAAACATGTCCCATTTGATGTTATAATGTGCCACGCGAGGATTGAAATCAAACGGAGTCCATTTGGTCACTCAAATTCTTGTATTCTCGGATTGCACCCAAATTGGCCTCCAATTGAGCCTACAACGTACAAACGAGTTTTCCTTCTCCGTTAAGCACAACCAAACTTGTTTGTTGAGTCAAACGTGTCCCATTTGACGTTATAATTTCCCACGCGAGGATTGAAATCAAACGGAGTCCATTTGGTCACTCAAATCCTTGTATTCTCGGATTGCACCCAAATTGGCCTCCAATTGAGCCTACAACGTACAAACGAGTTTTTCTTCTTCGTTAAGGACAATCGAACTTGTTTGTTGAGTCAAACATGTCCCATTTGACGTTATAATGTGCCACGCGAGGATTGAAATCAAACGGAGTCCATTTGGTCACTCAAATCCTTGTATTCTCGGATTGCACCCAAATTGGCCTCCAATTGAGCCTACAACGTACAAACGAGTTTTGCTTCTTCGTTAAGCACAACCGAACTTGTTTGTTGAGTCAAACATGTCCCATTTGACATTATAATGTGCCACGCGAATATTGAAATCAAACGGAGTCCATTTGGTCACTCAAATCCTTGTATTCTCGGATTGCACCCAAATTGGCCTCCAATTGAGCCTACAACGTACAAACGAGTTTTTCTTCTTCGTTAAGGACAATCGAACTTTCTTGTTGAGTCAAACATGTCCCATTTGACGTTATAATGTGCCACGCGAGGATTGAAATCAAACGGAGTCCATTTGGTCACTCAAATCCTTGTATTCTCGGATTGCACCCAAATTGGCCTCCAATTGAGCCTACAACGTACAAACAGGTTTTCCTTCTTCGTTAAGGACAATCGAACTTGTTTGTTGAGTCAAACATGTCCCATTTGACGTTATAATGTGCCACGCGAGGATTGAAATCAAACGGAGTCCATTTGGTCACTCAAATCCTTGTATTCGCGGATTGCACCCAAATTGGCCTCCAATTGAGCCTACAACGTACAAACGAGTTTTCCTTCTTTGTTAAGGACAATCGAACTTGTTTGTTGATTCAAACATGTCCCATTTGACGTTATACTGTGCCACGCGAGGACTGAAATCAAACGGAGTCCATTTGGTCACTCAAATCCTTGTATTCTCGGATTGCACCCAAATTGGCCTCCAATTGAGCCTACAACGTACAAACGAGTTTTCCTTCTTCGTTAAGCACAACCGAACTTGTTTGTTGAGTCAAACATGTCCCATTTGACATTATTATGGTGCCACGCGAGGATTGAAATCAAACGGAGTCCATTTGGTCACTCAAATCCTTGTATTCGCGGATTGCACCCAAATTGGCCTCCAATTGAGCCTACAACGTACAAACGAGTTTTCCTTCTTCGTTAAGGACAATCGAACTTGTTTGTTGAGTCAAACATGTCCCATTTGACGTTATAATGTGCCACGCGAGGATTGAAATCAAACGGAGTCCATTTGGTCACTCAAATCCTTGTATTCTCGGATTGCACCCAAATTGGCCTCCAATTGAGCCTACAACGTACAAACGAGTTTTCCTTCTTCGTTAAGGACAATCGAACTTATTTGTTGAGTCAAACATGTCCCATTTGACGTTATAATGTGCCACGCGAGGATTGAAATCAAACGGAGTCCATTTGGTCACTCAAATCCTTGTATTCTCGGATTGCACCCAAATTGGCCTCCAATTGAGCCTACAACGTACAAACGAGTTTTCCTTCTTCGTTAAGCACAACCAAACTTGTTTGTTGAGTCAAACATGTCCCATTTGATGTTATAATGTGCCACGCGAGGATTGAAATCAAACGGAGTCCATTTGGTCACTCAAATCCTTGTATTCGCGGATTGCACCCAAATTGGCCTCCAATTGAGCCTACAACGTACAAACGAGTTTTCCTTCTTCGTTAAGGACAATCGAACTTGTTTGTTCATTCAAACATGTCCCATTTGACGTTATACTGTGCCACGCGAGGACTGAAATCAAACGGAGTCCATTTGGTCACTCAAATCCTTGTATTCTCGGATTGCACCCAAATTGGCCTCCAATTGAGCCTACAACGTACAAACGAGTTTTCCTTCTTTGTTAAGGACAATCGAACTTGTTTGTTGATTCAAACATGTCCCATTTGACATTATTATGGTGCCACGCGAGGATTGAAATCAAACGGAGTCCATTTGGTCACTCAAATCCTTGTATTCGCGGATTGCACCCAAATTGGCCTCCAATTGAGCCTACAACGTACAAACGAGTTTTCCTTCTTCGTTAAGGACAATCGAACTTGTTTGTTGAGTCAAACATGTCCCATTTGACGTTATAATGTGCCACGCGAGGATTGAAATCAAACGGAGTCCATTTGGTCACTCAAATCCTTGTATTCTCGGATTGCACCCAAATTGGCCTCCAATTGAGCCTACAACGTACAAACGAGTTTTCCTTCTTCGTTAAGGACAATCGAACTTATTTGTTGAGTCAAACATGTCCCATTTGACGTTATAATGTGCCACGCGAGGATTGAAATCAAACGGAGTCCATTTGGTCACTCAAATCCTTGTATTCTCGGATTGCACCCAAATTGGCCTCCAATTGAGCCTACAACGTACAAACGAGTTTTCCTTCTTCGTTAAGCACAACCAAACTTGTTTGTTGAGTCAAACATGTCCCATTTGATGTTATAATGTGCCACGCGAGGATTGAAATCAAACGGAGTCCATTTGGTCACTCAAATCCTTGTATTCGCGGATTGCACCCAAATTGGCCTCCAATTGAGCCTACAACGTACAAACGAGTTTTCCTTCTTCGTTAAGGACAATCGAACTTGTTTGTTCATTCAAACATGTCCCATTTGACGTTATACTGTGCCACGCGAGGACTGAAATCAAACGGAGTCCATTTGGTCACTCAAATCCTTGTATTCTCGGATTGCACCCAAATTGGCCTCCAATTGAGCCTACAACGTACAAATGAGTTTTCCTTCTTCGTTAAGCACAACCAAACTTGTTTGTTGAGTCAAACATGTCCCATTTGATGTTATAATGTCCCACGCGAGGATTGAAATCAAACGGAGTCCATTTGGTCACTCAAATCCTTGTATTCTCGGATTGCACCCAAATTGGCCTCCAATTGAGCCTACATCGTACAAACGAGTTTTCCTTCTTCGTTAAGGACAATCGAACTTGTTTGTTGAGTCAAACATGTCCCATTTGACGTTATAATGTGCCACGCGAGGATTGAAATCAAACGGAGTCCATTTGGTCACTCAAATCCTTGTATTCTCGGATTGCACCCAAATTGGCCTCCAATTGAGCCTACAACGTACAAACAGGTTTTCCTTCTTCGTTAAGGACAATCGAACTTGTTTGTTGAGTCAAACATGTCCCATTTGACGTTATAATGTGCCACGCGAGGATTGAAATCAAACGGAGTCCATTTGGTCACTCAAATCCTTGTATTCGCGGATTGCACCCAAATTGGCCTCCAATTGAGCCTACAACGTACAAACGAGTTTTCCTTCTTTGTTAAGGACAATCGAACTTGTTTGTTGATTCAAACATGTCCCATTTGACGTTATACTGTGCCACGCGAGGACTGAAATCAAACGGAGTCCATTTGGTCACTCAAATCCTTGTATTCTCGGATTGCACCCAAATTGGCCTCCAATTGAGCCTACAACGTACAAACGAGTTTTCCTTCTTCGTTAAGCACAACCGAACTTGTTTGTTGAGTCAAACATGTCCCATTTGACATTATTATGGTGCCACGCGAGGATTGAAATCAAACGGAGTCCATTTGGTCACTCAAATCCTTGTATTCGCGGATTGCACCCAAATTGGCCTCCAATTGAGCCTACAACGTACAAACGAGTTTTCCTTCTTCGTTAAGGACAATCGAACTTGTTTGTTGAGTCAAACATGTCCCATTTGACGTTATAATGTGCCACGCGAGGATTGAAATCAAACGGAGTCCATTTGGTCACTCAAATCCTTGTATTCTCGGATTGCACCCAAATTGGCCTCCAATTGAGCCTACAACGTACAAACGAGTTTTCCTTCTTCGTTAAGGACAATCGAACTTATTTGTTGAGTCAAACATGTCCCATTTGACGTTATAATGTGCCACGCGAGGATTGAAATCAAACGGAGTCCATTTGGTCACTCAAATCCTTGTATTCTCGGATTGCACCCAAATTGGCCTCCAATTGAGCCTACAACGTACAAACGAGTTTTCCTTCTTCGTTAAGCACAACCAAACTTGTTTGTTGAGTCAAACATGTCCCATTTGACGTTATAATGTGCCACGCGAGGATTGAAATCAAACGGAGTCCATTTGGTCACTCAAATCCTTGTATTCGCGGATTGCACCCAAATTGGCCTCCAATTGAGCCTACAACGTACAAACGAGTTTTCCTTCTTCGTTAAGGACAATCGAACTTGTTTGTTGAGTCAAACATGTCCCATTTGACGTTATACTGTGCCACGCAAGGACTGAAATCAAACGGAGTCTATTTGGTCACTCAAATCCTTGTATTCTCGGATTGCACCCAAATTGGCCTCCAATTGAGCCTACAACGTACAAACGAGTTTTCCTTCTTCGTTAAGGACAATCGAACTTGTTTGTTGAGTCAAACATGTCCCATTTGACGTTATACTGTGCCACGCGTGGACTGAAATCAAACGGAGTCCATTTGGTCACTCAAATTCTTGTATTCTCGGATTGCACCCAAATTGGCCTCCAATTGAGCCTACAACGTACAAACGAGTTTTCCTTCTCCGTTAAGCACAACCAAACTTGTTTGTTGAGTCAAACGTGTCCCATTTGACGTTATAATTTCCCACGCGAGGATTGAAATCAAACGGAGTCCATTTGGTCACTCAAATCCTTGTATTCTCGGATTGCACCCAAATTGGCCTCCAATTGAGCCTACAACGTACAAACGAGTTTTTCTTCTTCGTTAAGGACAATCGAACTTGTTTGTTGAGTCAAACATGTCCCATTTGACGTTATAATGTGCCACGCGAGGATTGAAATCAAACGGAGTCCATTTGGTCACTCAAATCCTTGTATTCTCGGATTGCACCCAAATTGGCCTCCAATTGAGCCTACAACGTACAAACGAGTTTTCCTTCTTCGTTAAGCACAACCAAACTTGTTTGTTGAGTCAAACATGTCCCATTTGACGTTATAATGTGCCATGCGAGGATTGAAATCAAACGGAGTCCATTTGGTCACTCAAATCCTTGTATTCGCGGATTGCACCCAAATTGGCCTCCAATTGAGCCTACAACGTACAAACGAGTTTTCCTTCTTCGTTAAGGACAATCGAACTTGTTTGTTGATTCAAACATGTCCCATTTGACGTTATACTGTGCCACGCGAGGCTGAAATCAAACGGAGTCCATTTGGTCACTCAAATCCTTGTATTCTCGGATTGCACCCAAATTGGCCTCCAATTGAGCCTACAACGTACAAACGAGTTTTCCTTCTTCGTTAAGCACAACCGAACTTGTTTGTTGAGTCAAACATGTCCCATTTGACATTATTATGGTGCCACGCATGGATTGAAATCAAACGGAGTCCATTTGGTCACTCAAATCCTTGTATTCTCGGATTGCTCCCAAATTGGCCTCCAATTGAGCCTACAACGTACAAACGAGTTTTTCTTCTTCGTTAAGGACAATCGAACTTGTTTGTTGAGTCAAAAATGTCCCATTTGACGTTATAATGTGCCACGCGAGGATTGAAATCAAACGGAGTCCATTTGGTCACTCAAATCCTTGTATTCTCGGATTGCACCCAAATTGGCCTCCAATTGAGCCTACAACGTACAAACGAGTTTTCCTTCTTCGTTAAGCACAACCAAACTTGTTTGTTGAGTCAAACATGTCCCATTTGACGTTATAATGTGCCATGCGAGGATTGAAATCAAACGGAGTCCATTTGGTCACTCAAATCCTTGTATTCGCGGATTGCACCCAAATTGGCCTCCAATTGAGCCTACAACGTACAAACGAGTTTTCCTTCTTCGTTAAGGACAATCGAACTTGTTTGTTGATTCAAACATGTCCCATTTGACGTTATACTGTGCCACGCGAGGCTGAAATCAAACGGAGTCCATTTGGTCACTCAAATCCTTGTATTCTCGGATTGCACCCAAATTGGCCTCCAATTGAGCCTACAACGTACAAACGAGTTTTCCTTCTTCGTTAAGCACAACCGAACTTGTTTGTTGAGTCAAACATGTCCCATTTGACATTATTATGGTGCCACGCATGGATTGAAATCAAACGGAGTCCATTTGGTCACTCAAATCCTTGTATTCTCGGATTGCTCCCAAATTGGCCTCCAATTGAGCCTACAACGTACAAACGAGTTTTGCTTCTTCGTTAAGCACAACCGAACTTGTTTGTTGAGTCAAACATGTCACATTTGACATTATAATGTGCCACGCAAATATTGAAATCAAACGGAGTCCATTTGGTCACTCAAATCCTTGTATTCTCGGATTGCACCCAAATTGGCCTCCAATTGAGCCTACAACGTACAAACGAGTTTTTCTTCTTCGTTAAGGACAATCGAACTTTCTTGTTGAGTCAAACATGTCCCATTTGACGTTATAATGTGCCACGCGAGGATTGAAATCAAACGGAGTCCATTTGGTCACTCAAATCCTTGTATTCTCGGATTGCACCCAAATTGGCCTCCAATTGAGCCTACAACGTACAAACGAGTTTTCCTTCTTCGTTAAGCACAACCAAACTTGTTTGTTGAGTCAAACATGTCCCATTTGACGTTATAATGTGCCACGCGAGGATTGAAATCAAACGGAGTCCATTTGGTCACTCAAATCCTTGTATTCGCGGATTGCACCCAAATTGGCCTCCAATTGAGCCTACAACGTACAAACGAGTTTTCCTTCTTCGTTAAGGACAATCGAACTTGTTTGTTGAGTCAAACATGTCCCATTTGACGTTATACTGTGCCACGCAAGGACTGAAATCAAACGGAGTCTATTTGGTCACTCAAATCCTTGTATTCTCGGATTGCACCCAAATTGGCCTCCAATTGAGCCTACAACGTACAAACGAGTTTTCCTTCTTCGTTAAGGACAATCGAACTTGTTTGTTGAGTCAAACATGTCCCATTTGACGTTATACTGTGCCACGCGTGGACTGAAATCAAACGGAGTCCATTTGGTCACTCAAATTCTTGTATTCTCGGATTGCACCCAAATTGGCCTCCAATTGAGCCTACAACGTACAAACGAGTTTTCCTTCTCCGTTAAGCACAACCAAACTTGTTTGTTGAGTCAAACGTGTCCCATTTGACGTTATAATTTCCCACGCGAGGATTGAAATCAAACGGAGTCCATTTGGTCACTCAAATCCTTGTATTCTCGGATTGCACCCAAATTGGCCTCCAATTGAGCCTACAACGTACAAACGAGTTTTCCTTCTTCGTTAAGGACAATCGAACATGCTTGTTGAGTCAAACATATCCCATTTGACGTTATAATGTGCCACGCGAGGATTGAAATCAAACGGAGTCCATTTGGTCACTCAAATCCTGGTATTCGCGGATTGCACCCAAATTGGCCTCCAATTGAGCCTACAACGTACAAACGAGTTTTCCTTCTTCGTTAAGGACAATCGAACTTGTTTGTTGAGTCAAAAATGTCCCATTTGACGTTATAATGTGCCACGCGAGGATTGAAATCAAACGGAGTCCATTTGGTCACTCAAATCCTTGTATTCGCGGATTGCACCCAAATTGGCCTCCAATTGAGCCTACAACGTACAAACGAGTTTTCCTTCTTCGTTAAGGACAATCGAACTTGTTTGTTGATTCAAACATGTCCCATTTGACGTTATACTGTGCCACGCGAGGCTGAAATCAAACGGAGTCCATTTGGTCACTCAAATCCTTGTATTCTCGGATTGCACCCAAATTGGCCTCCAATTGAGCCTACAACGTACAAACGAGTTTTCCTTCTTCGTTAAGCACAACCGAACTTGTTTGTTGAGTCAAACATGTCCCATTTGACATTATTATGGTGCCACGCATGGATTGAAATCAAACGGAGTCCATTTGGTCACTCAAATCCTTGTATTCTCGGATTGCTCCCAAATTGGCCTCCAATTGAGCCTACAACGTACAAACGAGTTTTTCTTCTTCGTTAAGGACAATCGAACTTGTTTGTTGAGTCAAAAATGTCCCATTTGACGTTATAATGTGCCACGCGAGGATTGAAATCAAACGGAGTCCATTTGGTCACTCAAATCCTTGTATTCTCGGATTGCACCCAAATTGGCCTCCAATTGAGCCTACAACGTACAAACGAGTTTTCCTTCTTCGTTAAGCACAACCAAACTTGTTTGTTGAGTCAAACATGTCCCATTTGACGTTATAATGTGCCATGCGAGGATTGAAATCAAACGGAGTCCATTTGGTCACTCAAATCCTTGTATTCGCGGATTGCACCCAAATTGGCCTCCAATTGAGCCTACAACGTACAAACGAGTTTTCCTTCTTCGTTAAGCACAACCAAACTTGTTTGTTGAGTCAAACATGTCCCATTTGACATTATAATGTGCCACGCGAATATTGAAATCAAACGGAGTCCATTTGGTCACTCAAATCCTTGTATTCTCGGATTGCACCCAAATTGGCCTCCAATTGAGCCTACAACGTACAAACGAGTTTTCCTTCTTCGTTAAGGACAATCGAACATGCTTGTTGAGTCAAACATGTCCCATTTGACGTTATAATGTGCCACGCGAGGATTTAAATCAAACGGAGTCCATTTGGTCACTCAAATCCTTGTATTCTCGGATTGCACCCAAATTGGCCTCCAATTGAGCCTACAACGTACAAACGAGTTTTCCTTCTTCGTTAAGCACAACCAAACTTGTTTGTTGAGTCAAACATGTCCCATTTGACGTTATAATGTGCCACGCGAGGATTGAAATCAAACGGAGTCCATTTGGTCACTCAAATCCTTGTATTCGCGGATTGCACCCAAATTGGCCTCCAATTGAGCCTACAACGTACAAACGAGTTTTCCTTCTTCGTTAAGGACAATCGAACTTGTTTGTTGAGTCAAACATGTCCCATTTGACGTTATACTGTGCCACGCAAGGACTGAAATCAAACGGAGTCTATTTGGTCACTCAAATCCTTGTATTCTCGGATTGCACCCAAATTGGCCTCCAATTGAGCCTACAACGTACAAACGAGTTTTCCTTCTTCGTTAAGGACAATCGAACTTGTTTGTTGAGTCAAACATGTCCCATTTGACGTTATACTGTGCCACGCGTGGACTGAAATCAAACGGAGTCCATTTGGTCACTCAAATTCTTGTATTCTCGGATTGCACCCAAATTGGCCTCCAATTGAGCCTACAACGTACAAACGAGTTTTCCTTCTCCGTTAAGCACAACCAAACTTGTTTGTTGAGTCAAACGTGTCCCATTTGACGTTATAATTTCCCACGCGAGGATTGAAATCAAACGGAGTCCATTTGGTCACTCAAATCCTTGTATTCTCGGATTGCACCCAAATTGGCCTCCAATTGAGCCTACAACGTACAAACGAGTTTTCCTTCTTCGTTAAGGACAATCGAACATGCTTGTTGAGTCAAACATGTCCCATTTGACGTTATAATGTGCCACGCGAGGATTGAAATCAAACGGAGTCCATTTGGTCACTCAAATCCTGGTATTCGCGGATTGCACCCAAATTGGCCTCCAATTGAGCCTACAACGTACAAACGAGTTTTCCTTCTTCGTTAAGGACAATCGAACTTGTTTGTTGAGTCAAAAATGTCCCATTTGACGTTATAATGTGCCACGCGAGGATTGAAATCAAACGGAGTCCATTTGGTCACTCAAATCCTTGTATTCGCGGATTGCACCCAAATTGGCCTCCAATTGAGCCTACAACGTACAAACGAGTTTTCCTTCTTCGTTAAGGACAATCGAACTTGTTTGTTGATTCAAACATGTCCCATTTGACGTTATACTGTGCCACGCGAGGCTGAAATCAAACGGAGTCCATTTGGTCACTCAAATCCTTGTATTCTCGGATTGCACCCAAATTGGCCTCCAATTGAGCCTACAACGTACAAACGAGTTTTCCTTCTTCGTTAAGCACAACCGAACTTGTTTGTTGAGTCAAACATGTCCCATTTGACATTATTATGGTGCCACGCATGGATTGAAATCAAACGGAGTCCATTTGGTCACTCAAATCCTTGTATTCTCGGATTGCTCCCAAATTGGCCTCCAATTGAGCCTACAACGTACAAACGAGTTTTTCTTCTTCGTTATGGACAATCGAACTTGTTTGTTGAGTCAAAAATGTCCCATTTGACGTTATAATGTGCCACGCGAGGATTGAAATCAAACGGAGTCCATTTGGTCACTCAAATCCTTGTATTCTCGGATTGCACCCAAATTGGCCTCCAATTGAGCCTACAACGTACAAACGAGTTTTCCTTCTTCGTTAAGCACAACCAAACTTGTTTGTTGAGTCAAACATGTCCCATTTGACGTTATAATGTGCCATGCGAGGATTGAAATCAAACGGAGTCCATTTGGTCACTCAAATCCTTGTATTCGCGGATTGCACCCAAATTGGCCTCCAATTGAGCCTACAACGTACAAACGAGTTTTCCTTCTTCGTTAAGCACAACCAAACTTGTTTGTTGAGTCAAACATGTCCCATTTGACATTATAATGTGCCACGCGAATATTGAAATCAAACGGAGTCCATTTGGTCACTCAAATCCTTGTATTCTCGGATTGCACCCAAATTGGCCTCCAATTGAGCCTACAACGTACAAACGAGTTTTCCTTCTTCGTTAAGGACAATCGAACATGCTTGTTGAGTCAAACATGTCCCATTTGACGTTATAATGTGCCACGCGAGGATTTAAATCAAACGGAGTCCATTTGGTCACTCAAATCCTTGTATTCTCAGATTGCACCCAAATTGGCCTCCAATTGAGACTACAACGTACAAACGAGTTTTCCTTCTTCGTTAAGGAAAATCGAACTTGTTTGTTGAGTCAAACATGTCCCATTTGATGTTATAATGTGCCACGCGAGGATTGAAATCAAACGGAGTCCATTTGGTCACTCAAATTCTTGTATTCTCGGATTGCACCCAAATTGGCCTCCAATTGAGCCTACAACGTACAAACGAGTTTTCCTTCTTCGTTAAGGACAATCGAACTTGTTTGTTGAGTCAAAAATGTCCCATTTGACGTTATAATGTGCCACGCGAGGATTGAAATCAAACGGAGTCCATTTGGTCACTCAAATCCTTGTATTCGCGGATTGCACCCAAATTGGCCTCCAATTGAGCCTACAACGTACAAACGAGTTTTCCTTCTTCGTTAAGGACAATCGAACTTGTTTGTTGAGTCAAAAATGTCCCATTTGACGTTATAATGTGCCACGCGAGGATTGAAATCAAACGGAGTCCATTTGGTCACTCAAATCCTTGTATTCGCGGATTGCACCCAAATTGGCCTCCAATTGAGCCTACAACGTACAAACGAGTTTTCCTTCTTCGTTAAGGACAATCGAACTTGTTTGTTGGTTCAAACATGTCCCATTTGACGTTATACTGTGCCACGCGAGGCTGAAATCAAACGGAGTCCATTTGGTCACTCAAATCCTTGTATTCTCGGATTGCACCCAAATTGGCCTCCAATTGAGCCTACAACGTACAAACGAGTTTTCCTTCTTCGTTAAGCACAACCGAACTTGTTTGTTGAGTCAAACATGTCCCATTTGACATTATTATGGTGCCACGCATGGATTGAAATCAAACGGAGTCCATTTGGTCACTCAAATCCTTGTATTCTCGGATTGCTCCCAAATTGGCCTCCAATTGAGCCTACAACGTACAAACGAGTTTTTCTTCTTCGTTAAGGACAATCGAACTTGTTTGTTGAGTCAAAAATGTCCCATTTGACGTTATAATGTGCCACGCGAGGATTGAAATCAAACGGAGTCCATTTGGTCACTCAAATCCTTGTATTCTCGGATTGCACCCAAATTGGCCTCCAATTGAGCCTACAACGTACAAACGAGTTTTCCTTCTTCGTTAAGCACAACCAAACTTGTTTGTTGAGTCAAACATGTCCCATTTGACGTTATAATGTGCCATGCGAGGATTGAAATCAAACGGAGTCCATTTGGTCACTCAAATCCTTGTATTCGCGGATTGCACCCAAATTGGCCTCCAATTGAGCCTACAACGTACAAACGAGTTTTCCTTCTTCGTTAAGCACAACCAAACTTGTTTGTTGAGTCAAACATGTCCCATTTGACATTATAATGTGCCACGCGAATATTGAAATCAAACGGAGTCCATTTGGTCACTCAAATCCTTGTATTCTCGGATTGCACCCAAATTGGCCTCCAATTGAGCCTACAACGTACAAACGAGTTTTCCTTCTTCGTTAAGGACAATCGAACATGCTTGTTGAGTCAAACATGTCCCATTTGACGTTATAATGTGCCACGCGAGGATTTAAATCAAACGGAGTCCATTTGGTCACTCAAATCCTTGTATTCTCAGATTGCACCCAAATTGGCCTCCAATTGAGACTACAACGTACAAACGAGTTTTCCTTCTTCGTTAAGGAAAATCGAACTTGTTTGTTGAGTCAAACATGTCCCATTTGATGTTATAATGTGCCACGCGAGGATTGAAATCAAACGGAGTCCATTTGGTCACTCAAATTCTTGTATTCTCGGATTGCACCCAAATTGGCCTCCAATTGAGCCTACAACGTACAAACGAGTTTTCCTTCTCCGTTAAGCACAACCAAACTTGTTTGTTGAGTCAAACGTGTCCCATTTGACGTTATAATGTCCCACGCGAGGATTGAAATCAAACGGAGTCCATTTGGTCACTCAAATCCTGGTATTCTCGGATTGCACCCAAATTGGCCTCCAATTGAGCCTACAACGTACAAACGAGTTTTCCTTCTTCGTTAAGGACAATCGAACTTGTTTGTTGAGTCAAAAATGTCCCATTTGACGTTATAATGTGCCACGCGAGGATTGAAATCAAACGGAGTCCATTTGGTCACTCAAATCCTTGTATTCTCGGATTGCACCCAAATTGGCCTCCAATTGAGCCTACAACGTACAAACGAGTTTTCCTTCTTCGTTAAGCACAACCAAACTTGTTTGTTGAGTCAAACATGTCCCATTTGACGTTATAATGTGCCACGCGAGGATTGAAATCAAACGGAGTCCATTTGGTCACTCAAATCCTTGTATTCGCGGATTGCACCCAAATTGGCCTCCAATTGAGCCTACAACGTACAAACGAGTTTTCCTTCTTCGTTAAGGACAATCGAACTTGTTTGTTGAGTCAAACATGTCCCATTTGACGTTATACTGTGCCACGCAAGGACTGAAATCAAACGGAGTCTATTTGGTCACTCAAATCCTTGTATTCTCGGATTGCACCCAAATTGGCCTCCAATTGAGCCTACAACGTACAAACGAGTTTTCCTTCTTTGTTAAGGACAATCGAACTTGTTTGTTGAGTCAAACATGTCCCATTTGACGTTATACTGTGCCACGCAAGGACTGAAATCAAACGGAGTCTATTTGGTCACTCAAATCCTTGTATTCTCGGATTGCACCCAAATTGGCCTCCAATTGAGCCTACAACGTACAAACGAGTTTTCCTTCTTCGTTAAGGACAATCGAACTTGTTTGTTGAGTCAAACATGTCCCATTTGACGTTATACTGTGCCACGCGTGGACTGAAATCAAACGGAGTCTATTTGGTCACTCAAATCCTTGTATTCTCGGATGGCACCCAAATTGGCCTCCAATTGAGCCTACAACGTACAAACGAGTTTTCCTTCTTCGTTAAGCACAACCAAACTTGTTTGTTGAGTCAAAAATGTCCCATTTGACGTTATAATGTCCCACGCGAGGATTGAAATCAAACGGAGTCCATTTGGTCACTCAAATCCTTGTATTCTCGGATTGCACCCAAATTGGCCTCCAATTGAGCCTACAACGTACAAACGAGTTTTCCTTCTTCGTTAAGGACAATCGAACATGCTTGTTGAGTCAAAAATGTCCCATTTGACGTTATAATGTGCCACGCGAGGATTTAAATCAAACGGAGTCCATTTGGTCACTCAAATCCTTGTATTCTCAGATTGCACCCAAATTGGCCTCCAATTGAGCCTACAACGTACAAACGAGTTTTCCTTCTTCGTTAAGGAAAATCGAACTTGTTTGTTGAGTCAAACATGTCACATTTGATGTTATAATGTGCCACGCGAGGATTGAAATCAAACGGAGTCCATTTGGTCACTCAAATTCTTGTATTCTCGGATTGCACCCAAATTGGCCTCCAATTGAGCCTACAACGTACAAACGAGTTTTCCTTCTCCGTTAAGCACAACCAAACTTGTTTGTTGAGTCAAACGTGTCCCATTTGACGTTATAATGTCCCACGCGAGGATTGAAATCAAACGGAGTCCATTTGGTCACTCAAATCCTGGTATTCTCGGATTGCACCCAAATTGGCCTCCAATTGAGCCTACAACGTACAAACGAGTTTTCCTTCTTCGTTAAGGACAATCGAACTTGTTTGTTGAGTCAAAAATGTCCCATTTGACGTTATAATGTGCCACGCGAGGATTGAAATCAAACGGAGTCCATTTGGTCACTCAAATCCTTGTATTCTCGGATTGCACCCAAATTGGCCTCCAATTGAGCCTACAACGTACAAACGAGTTTTCCTTCTTCGTTAAGCACAACCAAACTTGTTTGTTGAGTCAAACATGTCCCATTTGACATTATAATGTGCCACGCGAGGATTGAAATCAAACGGAGTCCATTTGGTCACTCAAATCCTTGTATTCGCGGATTGCACCCAAATTGGCCTCCAATTGAGCCTACAACGTACAAACGAGTTTTCCTTCTTCGTTAAGGACAATCGAACTTGTTTGTTGAGTCAAACATGTCCCATTTGACGTTATACTGTGCCACGCAAGGACTGAAATCAAACGGAGTCTATTTGGTCACTCAAATCCTTGTATTCTCGGATTGCACCCAAATTGGCCTCCAATTGAGCCTACAACGTACAAACGAGTTTTCCTTCTTTGTTAAGGACAATCGAACTTGTTTGTTGAGTCAAAAATGTCCCATTTGACGTTATACTGTGCCACGCGTGGACTGAAATCAAACGGAGTCTATTTGGTCACTCAAATCCTTGTATTCTCGGATGGCACCCAAATTGGCCTCCAATTGAGCCTACAACGTACAAACGAGTTTTCCTTCTTCGTTAAGCACAACCAAACTTGTTTGTTGAGTCAAAAATGTCCCATTTGACGTTATAATGTCCCACACGAGGATTGAAATCAAACGGAGTCCATTTGGTCACTCAAATCCTTGTATTCTCGGATTGCACCCAAATTGGCCTCCAATTGAGCCTACAACGTACAAACGGGTTTTCCTTCTTCGTTAAGGACAATCGAACTTGTTTGTTGAGTCAAACATGTCCCATTTGACGTTATAATGTGCCACGCGAAGATTGAAATCAAACGGAGTCCATTTGGTCACTCAAATCCTTGTATTCTCGGATTGCACCCAAATTGGCCTCCAATTGAGCCTACAACGTACAAACGAGTTTTCCTTCTTCGTTAAGCACAACCAAACTTTTTTGTTGAGTCAAACATGTCCCATTTGACGTTATAATGTGCCACGCGAGGATTGAAATCAAACGGAGTCCATTTGGTCACTCAAATCCTTGTATTCGCGGATTGCACCCAAATTGGCCTCCAATTGAGCCTACAACGTACAAACGAGTTTTCCTTCTTCGTTAAGCACAAACAAACTTGTTTGTTGAGTCAAACATGTCCCATTTGACATTATAATGTGCCACGCAAATATTGAAATCAAACGGAGTCCATTTGGTCACTCAAATCCTTGTATTCTCGGATTGCACCCAAATTGGCCTCCAATTGAGCCTACAACGTACAAACGAGTTTTCCTTCTTCGTTAAGGAAAATCGAACATGCTTGTTGAGTCAAACATGTCCCATTTGACGTTATAATGTGCCACGTGATTATTTAAATCAAACGGAGTCCATTTGGTCACTCAAATCCTTGTATTCTCAGATTGCACCCAAATTGGCCTCCAATTGAGCCTACAACGTACAAACGAGTTTTCCTTCTTCGTTAAGGACAATCGAACTTGTTTGTTGAGTCAAACATGTCCCATTTGACGTTATAATGTGCCACGCGAGGATTGAAATCAAACGGAGTCCATTTGGTCACTCAAATTCTTGTATTCTCGGATTGCACCCAAATTGGCCTCCAATTGAGCCTACAACGTACAAACGAGTTTTCCTTCTCCGTTAAGCACAACCAAACTTGTTTGTTGAGTCAAACGTGTCCCATTTGACGTTATAATGTCCCACGCGAGGATTGAAATCAAACGGAGTCCATTTGGTCACTCAAATCCTTGTATTCTCGGATTGCACCCAAATTGGCCTCCAATTGAGCCTACAACGTACAAACGAGTTTTCCTTCTTCGTTAAGGACAATCGAACTTTTTTGTTGAGTCAAACATGTCCCATTTGACGTTATAATGTGCCACGCGAGGATTGAAATCAAACGGAGTCCATTTGGTCACTCAAATCCTTGTATTCTCGGATTGCACCCAAATTGGCCTCCAATTGAGCCTACAACGTACAAACGAGTTTTCCTTCTTCGTTAAGGACAATCGAACTTGTTTGTTGAGTCAAACATGTCCCATTTGATGTTATACTGTGCCACGCAAGGACTGAAATCAAACGGAGTCTATTTGGTCACTCAAATCCTTGTATTCTCGGATTGCACCCAAATTGGCCTCCAATTGAGCCTACAACGTACAAACGAGTTTTCCTTCTTCGTTAAGCACAACCAAACTTGTTTGTTGAGTCAAAAATGTCCCATTTGACGTTATAATGTCCGACGCGAGGATTGAAATCAAACGGAGTCCATTTGGTCACTCAAATCCTTGTATTCTCGGATTGCACCCAAATTGGCCTCCAATTGAGCCTACAACGTACAAACGTGTTTTCCTTCTTCGTTAAGCACAACCGAACTTGTTTGTTGAGTCAAACATGTCCCATTTGACATTATTATGGTGCCACGCGTGGATTGAAATCAAACGGAGTCCATTTGGTCACTCAAATCCTTGTATTCTCGGATTGCTCCCAAATTGGCCTCCAATTGAGCCTACAACGTACAAACGAGTTTTGCTTCTTCGTTAAGCACAACCGAACTTGTTTGTTGAGTCAAACATGTCCCATTTGACATTATAATGTGCCACGAGAATATTGAAATCAAACGGAGTCCATTTGGTCACTCAAATCCTTGTATTCTCGGATTGCACCCAAATTGGCCTCCAATTGAGCCTACAACGTACAAACGAGTTTTTCTTCTTCGTTAAGGACAATCGAACTTGCTTGTTGAGTCAAACATGTCCCATTTGACGTTATAATGTGCCACGCGAGGATTGAAATCAAACGGAGTCCATTTGGTCACTCAAATCCTTGTATTCTCGGATTGCACCCAAATTGGCCTCCAATTGAGCCTACAACGTACAAAAGAGTTTTCCTTCTTCGTTAAGCACAACCAAACTTGTTTGTTGAGTCAAACATGTCCCATTTGACATTATAATGTGCCACGCGAGGATTGAAATCAAACGGAGTCCATTTGGTCACTCAAATCCTTGTATTCGCGGATTGCACCCAAATTGGCCTCCAATTGAGCCTACAACGTACAAACGAGTTTTCCTTCTTCGTTAAGGACAATCGAACTTGTTTGTTGAGTCAAACATGTCCCATTTGACGTTATAATGTGCCACGCGAGGATTGAAATCAAACGGAGTCCATTTGGTCACTCAAATCCTTGTATTCTCGGATTGCACCCAAATTCGCCTCCAATTGAGCCTACAACGTACAAAGGAGTTTTCCTTCTTCGTTAAGCACAACCAAACTTGTTTGTTGAGTCAACCATGTCCCATTTGACGTTATAATGTGCCACGCGAGGATTGAAATCAAACGGAGTCCATTTGGTCACTCAAATCCTTGTATTCGCGGATTGCACCCAAATTGGCCTCCAATTGAGCCTACAACGTACAAACGAGTTTTCCTTCTTCGTTAAGGACAATCGAACTTGTTTGTTGAGTCAAACATGTCCCATTCGACGTTATACTATGCCACGCAAGGACTGAAATCAAACGGAGTCTATTTGGTCACTCAAATCCTTGTATTCTCGGATTGCACCCAAATTGGCCTCCAATTGAGCCTACAACGTACAAACGAGTTTTCCTTCTTCGTTAAGGACAATCGAACTTGTTTGTTGAGTCAAACATGTCCCATTTGACGTTATACTATGCCACGCAAGGACTGAAATCAAACGGAGTCTATTTGGTCACTCAAATCCTTGTATTCTCGTATTGCACCCAAATTGGCCTCCAATTGAGCCTACAACGTACAAACGAGTTTTCCTTCTTCGTTAAGCACAACCGAACTTGTTTGTTGAGTCAAACATGTCAAATTTGACATTATTATGGTGCCACGCATGGATTGAAATCAAACGGAGTCCATTTGGTCACTCAAATCCTTGTATTCTCGGATTGCTCCCAAATTGGCCTCCAATTGAGCCTACAACGTACAAACGAGTTTTGCTTCTTCGTTAAGCACAACCGAACTTGTTTGTTGAGTCAAACATGTCCCATTTGACATTATAATGTGCCACGCGAATATTGAAATCAAACGGAGTCCATTTGGTCACTCAAATCCTTGTATTCTCGGATTGCACCCAAATTGGCCTCCAATTGAGCCTACAACGTACAAACGAGTTTTCCTTCTTCGTTAAGGACAATCGAACTTGTTTGTTGTGTCAAACATGTCCCATTTGACGAACGGCTTCCATTTGGTCACTCAAAACCTTGTATTCTCGTATTGCACCCAAATTGGCCTCCAATTGAGCCTACAACGTACAAACGTGTTTTCCTTCTTCGTTGAGCGCAACCAAATTTGTTTGTTGAGTCAAACATGTTCCATTTTTCATTATTAAGGTCCACGCGAGGTTAGAAGTCAAACGGATTTCATTTGGTCACTCAAAACCTTGTATTCTCGTATTGCACCCAAATTGGCCTCCAATTGAGCCTACAACGTACAAACGAGTTTTCCTTCTTCGTTTAGCGCAAACAAACTTTTTTGTTGAGTCAAACATGTTCCATTTGTTTTCATTAAGGTCCATGCGAGGTTAGATGTCACACGGAGTCCATTTGGTCACTCAAATCCTTGTATTCTCGGATTGCACCCAAATTGGCCTCCAATTGAGCCTACAACGTACAAACGAGTTTTTCTTCTTCGTTTAGCGCAACCGAACTTGTTTGTTGAGTCAAACATGTTACATTTTTCGTTATTAACGTCCACGCGAGGTTAGATGTCAAACAGATTTCATATGGTCACTCAAAACCTTGTATTCTCGTATTGCACCCAAATTGGCCTCCAATTGAGCCTACAACGTACAAACGAGTTTTCCTTCTTCGTTGAGCGCAACCAAACTTGTTTGTTGAGTCAAACATGTTACATTTGTCGTTATTAATGACCACACGAGGTTATAAGTCAAATGGATTCCATTTGGTCACTCAAAAGCTTGTATTCTCGTATTGCACCCAAATTGGCCTCCAATTGAGCCTACAACGTACAAACGAGTTTTTCTTCTTCGTTAAGCGCAACCAAACTTGTTTGTTGAGTCAAACATGTAACATTTGTCGTTATTAACGTCCATGCGAGGTTAGAAGTCAAACGGATTCCATTTGGTCACTCAAAACCTTGTATTCTCGTATTGCACCCAAATTGGCCTCCAATTGAGCCTACAACGTACAAACGAGTTTTCCTTCTTCGTTGAGCGCAAACAAACTTTTTTGTTGCATCAAACATGTTCCATTTGTCGTTATTAACATCCACGCGAGGTTATAAGTCAAACGGATTCCATTTGGTCACTCAAAACCTTATATTCTCGGATTACACCTAAATTTGCCTCCAATTGAACCTACAACGTACAAACGAGTTTTCCTTCTTCGTTAAGCGCAACCAAACTTGTTTTTTGAGTCAAACATGTTCCATTTGTCGTTATTAAGGTCCATGCGAGGTTAGATGTCAAACGGAGTCCATTTGGTCACTCAAAACCTTGTATTCTCGGATTGCACCCAAACTGGCCTCCAATTGTTGAGCCTACAATGTACAAACGAGTTTTTCTTCTTCGTTAAGCACAACCAAACTTGGTCGTTGAGTCAAACATGTTACATTTGTCGTTATTAACGTCCATGCGAGGTTAGAAGTCAAACGGATTTCATGTGGTCACTCAAAACCTTGTATTCTCGGATTGCACCCAAATTGGCCTCCAATTGAGCCTACAACTTACAAACGAGTTTTCCTTCTTCGTTGAGCGCAACCAAACTTGTTTGTCAAGTCAAACATGTTACATTTGTCGTTATTAATGACCACGCGAGGTTAGAAGTCAAACGGATTCCATTTGGTCACTCAAAACCTTGTATTCTCGTATTGCACCCCAATTGGCCTCCAATTGAACCAACAACGTACAAACGATTTTTCCTTCTTCGTTAAGCGCAACCAAACTTGTTTGTCGAATCAAACATGTTCCATTTTTCGTTATTAAGGTCCACGCAAGGTTAGAAGTCAAACGGATTCCATTTGGTCACTCAAAAGCTTGTATTCTCGTATTGCACCCAAATTGGCCTCCAATTGAGCCTACAACGTACAAACGTGTTTTCCTTCTTCGTTGAGCACAACCAAACTTGTTTGTTGAGTCAAACATGTTCCATTTGTCATTATTAAGGTCCATGCGAGGTTAGATGTCACACGGAGTCCATTTGGTCACTCAAATCCTTGTATTCTCGGATTGCACCCAAATTGGCCTCCAATTGAGCCTACAACGTACAAACATGTTTTTCTTCTTCCTTGAGCGCAACCAAACTTGTTTGTTGAGTCAAACATGTTCCATTTGTCATTATTAAGGTCCACGAGAGGTTAGAAGTCAAACGGATTCCATTTGGTCACTCAAAACCTTGTATTCTCGTATTGCACCCAAATTGGCCTCCAATTGAGCCTACAACGTACAAACGTGTTTTCCTTCTTCGTTGAGCGCAACCAAACTTGTTTGTTGAGTCAAACATGTTCCATTTTTCATTATTAAGGTCCATGCGAGGTTAGATGTCACACGAAGTCCATTTGGTCACTCAAATCCTTGTATTCTCGGATTGCACCCAAATTGGCCTCCAATTGAGCCTACAACGTACAAACGAGTTTTCCTTCTTCGTTAAGGACAATCGAACTTGTTTGTTGAGTCAAACATGTCCCATTTGACGTTATACTGTGCCACGCGTGGACTGAAATCAAACGGAGTCTATTTGGTCACTCAAATCCTTGTATTCTCGGATGGCACCCAAATTGGCCTCCAATTGAGCCTACAACGTACAAACGAGTTTTCCTTCTTCGTTAAGCACAACCAAACTTGTTTGTTGAGTCAAAAATGTCCCATTTGACGTTATAATGTCCCACGCGAGGATTGAAATCAAACGGAGTCCATTTGGTCACTCAAATCCTTGTATTCTCGGATTGCACCCAAATTGGCCTCCAATTGAGCCTACAACGTACAAACGAGTTTTCCTTCTTCGTGAAGGACAATCGAACATGCTTGTTGAGTCAAAAATGTCCCATTTGACGTTATAATGTGCCACGCGAGGATTTAAATCAAACGGAGTCCATTTGGTCACTCAAATCCTTGTATTCTCAGATTGCACCCAAATTGGCCTCCAATTGAGCCTACAACGTACAAACGAGTTTTCCTTCTTCGTTAAGGAAAATCGAACTTGTTTGTTGAGTCAAACATGTCACATTTGATGTTATAATGTGCCACGCGAGGATTGAAATCAAACGGAGTCCATTTGGTCACTCAAATTCTTGTATTCTCGGATTGCACCCAAATTGGCCTCCAATTGAGCCTACAACGTACAAACGAGTTTTCCTTCTCCGTTAAGCACAACCAAACTTGTTTGTTGAGTCAAACGTGTCCCATTTGACGTTATAATGTCCCACGCGAGGATTGAAATCAAACGGAGTCCATTTGGTCACTCAAATCCTGGTATTCTCGGATTGCACCCAAATTGGCCTGCAATTGAGCCTACAACGTACAAACGAGTTTTCCTTCTTCGTTAAGGACAATCGAACTTGTTTGTTGAGTCAAAAATGTCCCATTTGACGTTATAATGTGCCACGCGAGGATTGAAATCAAACGGAGTCCATTTGGTCACTCAAATCCTTGTATTCTCGGATTGCACCCAAATTGGCCTCCAATTGAGCCTACAACGTACAAACGAGTTTTCCTTCTTCGTTAAGCACAACCAAACTTGTTTGTTGAGTCAAACATGTCCCATTTGACATTATAATGTGCCACGCGAGGATTGAAATCAAACGGAGTCCATTTGGTCACTCAAATCCTTGTATTCGCGGATTGCACCCAAATTGGCCTCCAATTGAGCCTACAACGTACAAACGAGTTTTCCTTCTTCGTTAAGGACAATCGAACTTGTTTGTTGAGTCAAACATGTCCCATTTGACGTTATACTGTGCCACGCAAGGACTGAAATCAAACGGAGTCTATTTGGTCACTCAAATCCTTGTATTCTCGGATTGCACCCAAATTGGCCTCCAATTGAGCCTACAACGTACAAACGAGTTTTCCTTCTTTGTTAAGGACAATCGAACTTGTTTGTTGAGTCAAACATGTCCCATTTGACGTTATACTGTGCCACGCGTGGACTGAAATCAAACGGAGTCTATTTGGTCACTCAAATCCTTGTATTCTCGGATGGCACCCAAATTGGCCTCCAATTGAGCCTACAACGTACAAACGAGTTTTCCTTCTTCGTTAAGCACAACCAAACTTGTTTGTTGAGTCAAAAATGTCCCATTTGACGTTATAATGTCCCACACGAGGATTGAAATCAAACGGAGTCCATTTGGTCACTCAAATCCTTGTATTCTCGGATTGCACCCAAATTGGCCTCCAATTGAGCCTACAACGTACAAACGGGTTTTCCTTCTTCGTTAAGGACAATCGAACTTGTTTGTTGAGTCAAACATGTCCCATTTGACGTTATAATGTGCCACGCGAAGATTGAAATCAAACGGAGTCCATTTGGTCACTCAAATCCTTGTATTCTCGGATTGCACCCAAATTGGCCTCCAATTGAGCCTACAACGTACAAACGAGTTTTCCTTCTTCGTTAAGCACAACCAAACTTTTTTGTTGAGTCAAACATGTCCCATTTGACGTTATAATGTGCCACGCGAGGATTGAAATCAAACGGAGTCCATTTGGTCACTCAAATCCTTGTATTCGCGGATTGCACCCAAATTGGCCTCCAATTGAGCCTACAACGTACAAACGAGTTTTCCTTCTTCGTTAAGCACAAACAAACTTGTTTGTTGAGTCAAACATGTCCCATTTGACATTATAATGTGCCACGCAAATATTGAAATCAAACGGAGTCCATTTGGTCACTCAAATCCTTGTATTCTCGGATTGCACCCAAATTGGCCTCCAATTGAGCCTACAACGTACAAACGAGTTTTCCTTCTTCGTTAAGGAAAATCGAACATGCTTGTTGAGTCAAACATGTCCCATTTGACGTTATAATGTGCCACGTGATTATTTAAATCAAACGGAGTCCATTTGGTCACTCAAATCCTTGTATTCTCAGATTGCACCCAAATTGGCCTCCAATTGAGCCTACAACGTACAAACGAGTTTTCCTTCTTCGTTAAGGACAATCGAACTTGTTTGTTGAGTCAAACATGTCCCATTTGACGTTATAATGTGCCACGCGAGGATTGAAATCAAACGGAGTCCATTTGGTCACTCAAATTCTTGTATTCTCGGATTGCACCCAAATTGGCCTCCAATTGAGCCTACAACGTACAAACGAGTTTTCCTTCTCCGTTAAGCACAACCAAACTTGTTTGTTGAGTCAAACGTGTCCCATTTGACGTTATAATGTCCCACGCGAGGATTGAAATCAAACGGAGTCCATTTGGTCACTCAAATCCTTGTATTCTCGGATTGCACCCAAATTGGCCTCCAATTGAGCCTACAACGTACAAACGAGTTTTCCTTCTTCGTTAAGGACAATCGAACTTTTTTGTTGAGTCAAACATGTCCCATTTGACGTTATAATGTGCCACGCGAGGATTGAAATCAAACGGAGTCCATTTGGTCACTCAAATCCTTGTATTCTCGGATTGCACCCAAATTGGCCTCCAATTGAGCCTACAACGTACAAACGAGTTTTCCTTCTTCGTTAAGGACAATCGAACTTGTTTGTTGAGTCAAACATGTCCCATTTGATGTTATACTGTGCCACGCAAGGACTGAAATCAAACGGAGTCTATTTGGTCACTCAAATCCTTGTATTCTCGGATTGCACCCAAATTGGCCTCCAATTGAGCCTACAACGTACAAACGAGTTTTCCTTCTTCGTTAAGCACAACCAAACTTGTTTGTTGATTCAAAAATGTCCCATTTGACGTTATAATGTCCGACGCGAGGATTGAAATCAAACGGAGTCCATTTGGTCACTCAAATCCTTGTATTCTCGGATTGCACCCAAATTGGCCTCCAATTGAGCCTACAACGTACAAACGTGTTTTCCTTCTTCGTTAAGCACAACCGAACTTGTTTGTTGAGTCAAACATGTCCCATTTGACATTATTATGGTGCCACGCGTGGATTGAAATCAAACGGAGTCCATTTGGTCACTCAAATCCTTGTATTCTCGGATTGCTCCCAAATTGGCCTCCAATTGAGCCTACAACGTACAAACGAGTTTTGCTTCTTCGTTAAGCACAACCGAACTTGTTTGTTGAGTCAAACATGTCCCATTTGACATTATAATGTGCCACGAGAATATTGAAATCAAACGGAGTCCATTTGGTCACTCAAATCCTTGTATTCTCGGATTGCACCCAAATTGGCCTCCAATTGAGCCTACAACGTACAAACGAGTTTTTCTTCTTCGTTAAGGACAATCGAACTTGCTTGTTGAGTCAAACATGTCCCATTTGACGTTATAATGTGCCACGCGAGGATTGAAATCAAACGGAGTCCATTTGGTCACTCAAATCCTTGTATTCTCGGATTGCACCCAAATTGGCCTCCAATTGAGCCTACAACGTACAAAAGAGTTTTCCTTCTTCGTTAAGCACAACCAAACTTGTTTGTTGAGTCAAACATGTTCCATTTGACATTATAATGTGCCACGCGAGGATTGAAATCAAACGGAGTCCATTTGGTCACTCAAATCCTTGTATTCGCGGATTGCACCCAAATTGGCCTCCAATTGAGCCTACAACGTACAAACGAGTTTTCCTTCTTCGTTAAGGACAATCGAACTTGTTTGTTGAGTCAAACATGTCCCATTTGACGTTATAATGTGCCACGCGAGGATTGAAATCAAACGGAGTCCATTTGGTCACTCAAATCCTTGTATTCTCGGATTGCACCCAAATTGGCCTCCAATTGAGCCTACAACGTACAAAGGAGTTTTCCTTCTTCGTTAAGCACAACCAAACTTGTTTGTTGAGTCAACCATGTCCCATTTGACGTTATAATGTGCCACGCGAGGATTGAAATCAAACGGAGTCCATTTGGTCACTCAAATCCTTGTATTCGCGGATTGCACCCAAATTGGCCTCCAATTGAGCCTACAACGTACAAACGAGTTTTCCTTCTTCGTTAAGGACAATCGAACTTGTTTGTTGAGTCAAACATGTCCCATTCGACGTTATACTATGCCACGCAAGGACTGAAATCAAACGGAGTCTATTTGGTCACTCAAATCCTTGTATTCTCGGATTGCACCCAAATTGGCCTCCAATTGAGCCTACAACGTACAAACGAGTTTTCCTTCTTCGTTAAGGACAATCGAACTTGTTTGTTGAGTCAAACATGTCCCATTTGACGTTATACTATGCCACGCAAGGACTGAAATCAAACGGAGTCTATTTGGTCACTCAAATCCTTGTATTCTCGTATT
The DNA here is from genome assembly GCA_963556465.1 of Berberis vulgaris. Taxonomy (NCBI): domain Eukaryota; kingdom Viridiplantae; phylum Streptophyta; class Magnoliopsida; order Ranunculales; family Berberidaceae; genus Berberis; species Berberis vulgaris. The sequence goes on from OY747131.1 coordinate 34,572,385, forward strand.
GCACCCAAATTGGCCTCCAATTGAGCCTACAACGTACAAACGAGTTTTCCTTCTTCGTTAAGCACAACCGAACTTGTTTGTTGAGTCAAACATGTCAAATTTGACATTATTATGGTGCCACGCATGGATTGAAATCAAACGGAGTCCATTTGGTCACTCAAATCCTTGTATTCTCGGATTGCTCCCAAATTGGCCTCCAATTGAGCCTACAACGTACAAACGAGTTTTGCTTCTTCGTTAAGCACAACCGAACTTGTTTGTTGAGTCAAACATGTCCCATTTGACATTATAATGTGCCACGCGAATATTGAAATCAAACGGAGTCCATTTGGTCACTCAAATCCTTGTATTCTCGGATTGCACCCAAATTGGCCTCCAATTGAGCCTACAACGTACAAACGAGTTTTCCTTCTTCGTTAAGGACAATCGAACTTGTTTGTTGTGTCAAACATGTCCCATTTGACGAACGGCTTCCATTTGGTCACTCAAAACCTTGTATTCTCGTATTGCACCCAAATTGGCCTCCAATTGAGCCTACAACGTGCAAACGTGTTTTCCTTCTTCGTTGAGCGCAACCAAATTTGTTTGTTGAGTCAAACATGTTCCATTTTTCATTATTAAGGTCCACGCGAGGTTAGAAGTCAAACGGATTTCATTTGGTCACTCAAAACCTTGTATTCTCGTATTGCACCCAAATTGGCCTCCAATTGAGCCTACAACGTACAAACGAGTTTTCCTTCTTCGTTTAGCGCAAACAAACTTTTTTGTTGAGTCAAACATGTTCCATTTGTTTTCATTAAGGTCCATGCGAGGTTAGATGTCACACGGAGTCCATTTGGTCACTCAAATCCTTGTATTCTCGGATTGCACCCAAATTGGCCTCCAATTGAGCCTACAACGTACAAACGAGTTTTTCTTCTTCGTTTAGCGCAACCGAACTTGTTTGTTGAGTCAAACATGTTACATTTTTCGTTATTAACGTCCACGCGAGGTTAGATGTCAAACAGATTTCATATGGTCACTCAAAACCTTGTATTCTCGTATTGCACCCAAATTGGCCTCCAATTGAGCCTACAACGTACAAACGAGTTTTCCTTCTTCGTTGAGCGCAACCAAACTTGTTTGTTGAGTCAAACATGTTACATTTGTCGTTATTAATGACCACACGAGGTTATAAGTCAAATGGATTCCATTTGGTCACTCAAAAGCTTGTATTCTCGTATTGCACCCAAATTGGCCTCCAATTGAGCCTACAACGTACAAACGAGTTTTTCTTCTTCGTTAAGCGCAACCAAACTTGTTTGTTGAGTCAAACATGTAACATTTGTCGTTATTAACGTCCATGCGAGGTTAGAAGTCAAACGGATTCCATTTGGTCACTCAAAACCTTGTATTCTCGTATTGCACCCAAATTGGCCTCCAATTGAGCCTACAACGTACAAACGAGTTTTCCTTCTTCGTTGAGCGCAAACAAACTTTTTTGTTGCATCAAACATGTTCCATTTGTCGTTATTAACATCCACGCGAGGTTATAAGTCAAACGGATTCCATTTGGTCACTCAAAACCTTATATTCTCGGATTACACCTAAATTTGCCTCCAATTGAACCTACAACGTACAAACGAGTTTTCCTTCTTCGTTAAGCGCAACCAAACTTGTTTTTTGAGTCAAACATGTTCCATTTGTCGTTATTAAGGTCCATGCGAGGTTAGATGTCAAACGGAGTCCATTTGGTCACTCAAAACCTTGTATTCTCGGATTGCACCCAAACTGGCCTCCAATTGTTGAGCCTACAATGTACAAACGAGTTTTTCTTCTTCGTTAAGCACAACCAAACTTGGTCGTTGAGTCAAACATGTTACATTTGTCGTTATTAACGTCCATGCGAGGTTAGAAGTCAAACGGATTTCATGTGGTCACTCAAAACCTTGTATTCTCGGATTGCACCCAAATTGGCCTCCAATTGAGCCTACAACTTACAAACGAGTTTTCCTTCTTCGTTGAGCGCAACCAAACTTGTTTGTCAAGTCAAACATGTTACATTTGTCGTTATTAATGACCACGCGAGGTTAGAAGTCAAACGGATTCCATTTGGTCACTCAAAACCTTGTATTCTCGTATTGCACCCCAATTGGCCTCCAATTGAACCAACAACGTACAAACGATTTTTCCTTCTTCGTTAAGCGCAACCAAACTTGTTTGTCGAATCAAACATGTTCCATTTTTCGTTATTAAGGTCCACGCAAGGTTAGAAGTCAAACGGATTCCATTTGGTCACTCAAAACCTTGTATTCTCGTATTGCACCCAAATTGGCCTCCAATTGAGCCTACAACGTACAAACGTGTTTTCCTTCTTCGTTGAGCACAACCAAACTTGTTTGTTGAGTCAAACATGTTCCATTTGTCATTATTAAGGTCCATGCGAGGTTAGATGTCACACGGAGTCCATTTGGTCACTCAAATCCTTGTATTCTCGGATTGCACCCAAATTGGCCTCCAATTGAGCCTACAACGTACAAACATGTTTTTCTTCTTCCTTGAGCGCAACCAAACTTGTTTGTTGAGTCAAACATGTTCCATTTGTCATTATTAAGGTCCACGAGAGGTTAGAAGTCAAACGGATTCCATTTGGTCACTCAAAACCTTGTATTCTCGTATTGCACCCAAATTGGCCTCCAATTGAGCCTACAACGTACAAACGTGTTTTCCTTCTTCGTTGAGCGCAACCAAACTTGTTTGTTGAGTCAAACATGTTCCATTTTTCATTATTAAGGTCCATGCGAGGTTAGATGTCACACGAAGTCCATTTGGTCACTCAAATCCTTGTATTCTCGGATTGCACCCAAATTGGCCTCCAATTGAGCCTACAACGTACAAACGAGTTTTTCTTCTTCGTTTAGCGCAACCAAACTTGTTTGTTGTGTCAAACATGTTACATTTTTCATTATTAACGTCCACGCTTGGTTAGAAGTCAAACGGATTTCATTTGGTCACTCAAAACCTTGTATTCTCGTATTGCACCCAAATTGGCCTCCAATTGAGCCTACAACGTACAAACGAGTTTTCCTTCTTCGTTGAGCGCAACCAAACTTGTTTGTTGAGTCAAACATGATACATTTTTCGTTATTAATGACCACGCGAGGTTATAAGTCAAACGGATTCCATTTGGTCACTCAGATCCTTGTATTCTCGGATTGCACCCAAATTGGCCTCCAATTGAGCCTACAACGTACAAACGAGTTTTTCTTCTTCGTTAAGCGCAACCAAACTTGTTTGTTGAGTCAAACATGTAACATTTGTTGTTATTAAGGTCCATGCGAGATTAGAAGTCAAACGGATTCCATTTGGTCACTCAAAACCTTGTATTCTCGTATTGCACCCAAATTGGACTCCAATTGAGCCTACAACGTACAAACGAGTTTTCCTTCTTCGTTAAGCGCAACCAAACTTGTTTTCTGAGTCAAACATGTTCCATTTGTCGTTATTAAGGTCCATACGAGGTTAGATGTCAAACGGAGTCCATTTGGTCACTCCAAACCTTGTATTCTCAGATTGCACCCAAATTGGCCTCCAATTGTTGAGCCTACATTGTACAAACGAGTTTTTCTTCTTCGTTCAGCACAACCAAACTTGTTCGTTGATTCAAACATGTTACATTTTTCGTTATTAACGTCCACGCGAGGTTAGAAGTCAAACGGATTTCATTTGGTCACTCAAAACCTTGTATTCTCTTATTGCACCCAAATTGGCCTCCAATTGAGCCTACAACGTACAAACGAGTTTTCCTTCTTCGTTGAGCGCAAACAAACTTTTTTGTTATGTCAAAAATGTTCCATTTGTCGTTATTAAGGTCCATGCGAGGTTAGATGTCACACGGAGTCCATTTGGTCACTCAAATCCTTGTATTCTCGGATTGCACCAAAATTGGCCTCCAATTGAGCCTACAACGTACAAACGAGTTTTTCTTCTTCGTTTAGCGCAACCAAACTTGTTTGTTGAGTCAAACATGTTACATTTTTCGTTATTAACATCCACGCGAGGTTAGAAGTCAAACGGATTCCATTTGGACACTCAAAACCTTGTATTCTCGGATTGCACCCAAATTGGCCTCCAATTGAGCCTACAACGTACAAACGAGTTTTTCTTCTTTGTTAAGCGCAACCAAACTTGTTTGTTTAGTCATACATGTTACATTTGTCGTTATTAATGTCCACGCGAGGTTAGAAGTCAAACGGATTCCATTTGGTCACTCAAAACCTTGTATTCTCGTATTGCACCCAAATTGGCCTCCAATTAAGCCTACAACGTACAAACGAGTTTTTCTTCTTTGTTAAGCGCAACCAAACTTGTCTGTTGAGACAAAAATGTTACATTTGTCGTTATTAACGTCCACGCGAGGTTAGAAGTCAAACTGATTCCATTTGGTCACTCAAAACCTTGTATTCTCGGATTGCACCCAAATTGGCCTCCAATTGAGCCTACAACGTACAAACGAGTTTTCCTTCTTCGTTGACCGCAACCAAACTTGTTTGTTGAGTCAAACATGTTCCATTTGTCGTTATTAAGGTCCATGCGAGGTTAGATGTCAAACGGAGTCCATTTGGTCACTCAAATCCTTGTATTCTCGGATTGCACCCAAATTGGCCTCCAATTGAGCCTACAACGTACAAACGAGTTTTTCTTCTTCGTTTAGCGCAACCAAACTTATTTGTTGAGTCAAACATGTTACATTTGTCTTTATTAACGTCCACGCGAGGTTAGAAGTCAAACGGATTTCATTTGGTCACTCAAAACCTTGTATTCTCGTATTGCACCCAAATTGGCCTCCAATTGAGCCTACAACGTACAAACGAGTTTTCCTTCTTCGTTGAGCGTAAACAAACTTTTTTGTTGAGTCAAACATGTTCCATTTGTTATCATTAAGGTCCATGCGAGGTTAGATGTCACACGGAGTCCATTTGGTCACTCAAATCCTTGTATTCTCGGATTGCACCCAAATTGGCCTCCAATTGAGCCTACAACGTACAAACGAGTTTTTCTTCTTCGTTTAGCGCAACCGAACTTGTTTGTTGAGTCAAACATGTTACATTTTTCGTTATTAACGTCCACGCGAGGTTAGAAGTCAAACAGATTTCATTTGGTCACTCAAAACCTTGTATTCTCGTATTGCACCCAAATTGGCCTCCAATTGAGCCTACAACGTACAAACGAGTTTTCCTTCTTCGTTGAGCGCAACCAAACTTGTTTGTTGAGTCAAACATGTTACATTTGTCGTTATTAATGACCACGCGAGGTTAGAAGTCAAACGGATTCCATTTGGTCACTCAAAACCTTGTATTCTCGTATTGCACCCAAATTGGCCTCCAATTGAGCCTACAACGTACAAACGAGTTTTTCTTCTTCGTTCAGCGCAAACAAACTTTTTTGTTATGTCAAAAATGTTCCATTTGTCGTTATTAAGGTCCATGCGAGGTTAGATGTCACACGGAGTCCATTTGGTCACTCAAATCCTTGTATTCTCGGATTGCACCAAAATTGGCCTCCAATTGAGCCTACAACGTACAAACGAGTTTTTCTTCTTCGTTTAGCGCAACCAAACTTGTTTGTTGAGTCAAACATGTTACATTTTTCGTTATTAACATCCACGCGAGGTTAGAAGTCAAACGGATTCCATTTGGACACTCAAAACCTTGTATTCTCGGATTGCACCCAAATTGGCCTCCAATTGAGCCTACAACGTACAAACGAGTTTTCCTTCTTCGTTGAGCGCAACCAAACTTGTTTGTTGAGTCAAACATGTTACATTTGTCGTTATTAATGACCACGCGAGGTTAGAAGTCAAACGGATTCCATTTGGTCACTCAAAACCTTGTATTCTCGTATTGCACCCAAATTGGCCTCCAATTGAGCCTACAACGTACAAACGAGTTTTTCTTCTTCGTTCAGCGCAACCAAACTTGTTTGTTGAGTCAAACATATAACATTTGTCGTTATTAACGTCCATGCAAGGTTAGAAGTCAAACGGATTCCATTTCGTCACTCAAAACCTTGTATTCTCGTATTGCACCCAAATTGGCCTCCAATTGAGCCTACAACGTACAAACGAGTTTTCCTTCTTCGTTGAGCGCAACCAAACTTGTTTGTTGAGTCAAACATGTTCCATTTGTTGTTATTAAGGTCCATGCGATTTTCAAACGGAGTCCATTTGGTCACTCAAATCCTTGTATTCTCGGATTCCACCCAAATTGGCCTCCAATTGAGCCTACAACGTACACACGATTTTTTCTTCTTCGTTTAGCGCAATCAAACTTGTTCGTTGAGTCAAACATGTTGCATTTGTCGTTATTAACGTCCACGCGAGGTTAGAAGTCAAACGGATTTCATTTGGTCACTCAAACCTTTTATTCTCGTATTGCACCCAAATTGGCCTCCAATTGAGCCTACAACGTACAAACGAGTTTTCCTTCTTCGTTGAGCGCAAAAAAACTTTTTGTTGAGTCAAAAATGTTCCATTTGTCGTTATTAAGGTCCATGCGAGGTTAGATGTCACACAGAGTCCATTTGGTCACTCAAATCCTTGTATTCTCGGATTGCACCCAAATTGGCCTCCAATTGAGCCTACAACTTACAAACGAGTTTTCCTTCTTCGTTGAGCGCAACCAAACTTGTTTGTTGAGACAAAAATGTTACATTTGTCGTTATTAACGTCCACGCGAGGTTAGAAGTCAAACTGATTCCATTTGGTCACTCAAAACCTTGTATTCTCGGATTGCACCCAAATTGGCCTCCAATTGAGCCTACAACGTACAAACGAGTTTTCCTTCTTCGTTGACCGCAACCAAACTTTTTTGTTGAGTCAAACATGTTCCATTTGTCGTTATTAAGGTCCATGCGAGGTTAGATGTCAAACGGAGTCCATTTGGTCACTCAAATCCTTGTATTCTCGGATTGCACCCAAATTGGCCTCCAATTGAGCCTACAACGTACAAACGAGTTTTTCTTCTTCGTTTAGCGCAACCAAACTTATTTGTTGAGTCAAACATGTTACATTTGTCTTTATTAACGTCCACGCGAGGTTAGAAGTCAAACGGATTTCATTTGGTCACTCAAAACCTTGTATTCTCGTATTGCACCCAAATTGGCCTCCAATTGAGCCTACAACGTACAAACGAGTTTTCCTTCTTCGTTGAGCGCAAACAAACTTTTTTGTTGAGTCAAACATGTTCCATTTGTTATCATTAAGGTCCATGCGAGGTTAGATGTCACACGGAGTCCATTTGGTCACTCAAATCCTTGTATTCTCGGATTGCACCCAAATTGGCCTCCAATTGAGCCTACAACGTACAAACGAGTTTTTCTTCTTCGTTTAGCGCAACCGAACTTGTTTGTTGAGTCAAACATCTTACATTTTTCGTTATTAACGTCCACGCGAGGTTAGAAGTCAAACAGATTTCATTTGGTCACTCAAAACCTTGTATTCTCGTATTGCACCCAAATTGGCCTCCAATTGAGCCTACAACGTACAAACGAGTTTTCCTTCTTCGTTGAGCGCAACCAAACTTGTTTGTTGAGTCAAACATGTTACATTTGTCGTTATTAATGACCACGCGAGGTTAGAAGTCAAACGGATTCCATTTGGTCACTCAAAACCTTGTATTCTCGTATTGCACCCAAATTGGCCTCCAATTGAGCCTACAACGTACAAACGAGTTTTTCTTCTTCGTTCAGCGCAACCAAACTTGTTTGTTGAGTCAAACATATAAAATTTATCGTTATTAACGTCCATGCAAGGTTAGAAGTCAAACGGATTCCATTTCGTCACTCAAAACCTTGTATTCTCGTATTGCACCCAAATTGGCCTCCAATTGAGCCTACAACGTACAAACGAGTTTTCCTTCTTCGTTGACCGCAACCAAACTTGTTTGTTGAGTCAAACATGTTCCATTTGTCGTTATTAAGGTCCATGCGATTTTCAAACGGAGTCCATTTGGTCACTCAAATCCTTGTATTCTCGGATTCCACCCAAATTGGCCTCCAATTGAGCCTACAACGTACACACGAGTTTTTCTTCTTCGTTTAGCGCAATCAAACTTGTTCGTTGAGTCAAACATGTTGCATTTGTCGTTATTAACGTCCACGCGAGGTTAGAAGTCAAACGGATTTCATTTGGTCACTCAAAACCTTTTATTCTCGTATTGCACCCAAATTGGCCTCCAATTGAGCCTACAACGTACAAACGAGTTTTCCTTCTTCGTTGAGCGCAAAAAAACTTTTTGTTGAGTCAAAAATGTTCCATTTGTCGTTATTAAGGTCCATGCGAGGTTAGATGTCACACAGAGTCCATTTGGTCACTCAAATCCTTGTATTCTCGGATTGCACCCAAATTGGCCTCCAATTGAGCCTACAACTTACAAACGAGTTTTCCTTCTTCGTTGAGCGCAACCAAACTTGTTTGTCGAGTCAAACATGTTACATTTGTCGTTATTAATGACCACGCGAGGCTAGAAGTCAAACGGATTCCATTTGGTCACTCAAAACCTTGTATTCTCGTATTGCACCCAAATTGGCCTCCAATTGAACCAACAACGTACAAACGATTTTTCCTTCTTCGTTAAGCGCAACCAAACTTGTTTGTTGAGTCAAACATGTTCCATTTGTCGTTATTAAGGTCCACGCGAGGTTCGAAGTCAAACGGATTCCATTTGGTCACTCAAAACCTTGTATTCTCGTATTGCACCCAAATTGGCCTCCAATTGAGCCTACAACGTACAAACGTGTTTTCCTTCTTCGTTGAGCGCAACCAAACTTGTTTGTTGAGTCAAACATGTTCCATTTGTCATTATTAAGGTCCATGCGAGGTTAGATGTCACACGGAGTCCATTTGGTCACTCAAATCCTTGTATTCTCGGATTGCACCCAAATTGGCCTCCAATTGAGCCTACAACGTACAAACGAGTTTTTCTTCTTCGTTAAGCGCAACCAAACTTGTTTGTTGAGTCAAACATGTAACATTTGTTGTTATTAAGGTCCATGCGAGATTAGAAGTCAAACGGATTCCATTTGGTCACTCAAAACCTTGTATTCTCGTATTGCACCCAAATTGGACTCCAATTGAGCCTACAACGTACAAACGAGTTTTCCTTCTTCGTTAAGCGCAACCAAACTTGTTTTCTGAGTCAAACATGTTCCATTTGTCGTTATTAAGGTCCATACAAGGTTAGATGTCAAACGGAGTCCATTTGGTCACTCAAAACCTTGTATTCTCAGATTGCACCCAAATTGGCCTCCAATTGTTGAGCCTACAATGTACAAACGAGTTTTTCTTCTTCGTTAAGCACAACCAAACTTGTTCGTTGATTCAAACATGTTACATTTTTCGTTATTAACGTCCACGCGAGGTTAGAAGTCAAACGGATTTCATTTGGTCACTCAAAACCTTGTATTCTCTTATTGCACCCAAATTGGCCTCCAATTGAGCCTACAACGTACAAACGAGTTTTCCTTCTTCGTTGAGCGCAAACAAACTTTTTTGTTATGTCAAAAATGTTCCATTTGTCGTTATTAAGGTCCATGCGAGGTTATATGTCACACGGAGTCCATTTGGTCACTCAAATCCTTGTATTCTCGGATTGCACCAAAATTGGCCTCCAATTGAGCCTACAACGTACAAACGAGTTTTTCTTCTTCGTTTAGCGCAACCAAACTTGTTTGTTGAGTCAAACATGTTACATTTTTCGTTATTAACATCCACGCGAGGTTAGAAGTCAAACGGATTCCATTTGGACACTCAAAACCTTGTATTCTCGGATTGCACCCAAATTGGCCTCCAATTGAGCCTACAACGTACAAACGAGTTTTTCTTCTTTGTTAAGCGCAACCAAACTTGTTTGTTTAGTCATACATGTTACATTTGTCGTTATTAATGTCCACGCGAGGTTAGAAGTCAAACGGATTCCATTTGGTCACTCAAAACCTTGTATTCTCGTATTGCACCCAAATTGGCCTCCAATTAAGCCTACAACGTACAAACGAGTTTTTCTTCTTCGTTAAGCGCAACCAAACTTGTTTGTTGAGACAAAAATGTTACATTTGTCGTTATTAACGTCCACGCGAGGTTAGAAGTCAAACTGATTCCATTTGGTCACTCAAAACCTTGTATTCTCGGATTGCACCCAAATTGGCCTCCAATTGAGCCTACAACGTACAAACGAGTTTTCCTTCTTCGTTGACCGCAACCAAACTTGTTTGTTGAGTCAAACATGTTCCATTTGTCGTTATTAAGGTCCATGCGAGGTTAGATGTCAAACGGAGTCCATTTGGTCACTCAAATCCTTGTATTCTCGGATTGCACCCAAATTGGCCTCCAATTGAGCCTACAACGTACAAACGAGTTTTTCTTCTTCGTTTAGCGCAACCAAACTTATTTGTTGAGTCAAACATGTTACATTTGTCTTTATTAACGTCCACGCGAGGTTAGAAGTCAAACGGATTTCATTTGGTCACTCAAAACCTTGTATTCTCGTATTGCACCCAAATTGGCCTCCAATTGAGCCTACAACGTACAAACGAGTTTTCCTTCTTCGTTGAGCGCAAACAAACTTTTTTGTTGAGTCAAACATGTTCCATTTGTTATCATTAAGGTCCATGCGAGGTTAGATGTCACACGGAGTCCATTTGGTGACTCAAATCCTTGTATTCTCGGATTGCACCCAAATTGGCCTCCAATTGAGCCTACAACGTACAAACGAGTTTTTCTTCTTCGTTTAGCACAACCGAACTTGTTTGTTGAGTCAAACATGTTACATTTTTCGTTATTAACGTCCACGCGAGGTTAGAAGTCAAACAGATTTCATTTGGTCACTCAAAACCTTGTATTCTCGTATTGCACCCAAATTGGCCTCCAATTGAGCCTACAACGTACAAACGAGTTTTCCTTCTTCGTTGAGCGCAACCAAACTTGTTTGTTGAGTCAAACATGTTACATTTGTCGTTATTAATGACCACGCGAGGTTAGAAGTCAAACGGATTCCATTTGGTCACTCAAAACCTTGTATTCTCGTATTGCAACCAAATTGGCCTCCAATTGAGCCTACAACGTACAAACGAGTTTTTCTTCTTCGTTCAGCGCAAACAAACTTTTTTGTTATGTCAAAAATGTTCCATTTGTCGTTATTAAGGTCCATGCGAGGTTAGATGTCACACGGAGTCTATTTGGTCACTCAAATCCTTGTATTCTCGGATTGCACCAAAATTGGCCTCCAATTGAGCCTACAACGTACAAACGAGTTTTTCTTCTTCGTTTAGCGCAACCAAACTTGTTTGTTGAGTCAAACATGTTACATTTTTCGTTATTAACATCCACGCGAGGTTAGAAGTCAAACGGATTCCATTTGGACACTCAAAACCTTGTATTCTCGGATTGCACCCAAATTGGCCTCCAATTGAGCCTACAACGTACAAACGAGTTTTTCTTCTTTGTTAAGCGCAACCAAACTTGTTTGTTTAGTCATACATGTTACATTTGTCGTTATTAATGACCACGCGAGGTTAGAAGTCAAACGGATTCCATTTGGTCACTCAAAACCTTGTATTCTCGTATTGCACCCAAATTGGCCTCCAATTGAGCCTACAACGTACAAACGAGTTTTTCTTCTTCGTTCAGCGCAACCAAACTTGTTTGTTGAGTCAAACATATAACATTTGTCGTTATTAACGTCCATGCAAGATTAGAAGTCAAACGGATTCCATTTCGTCACTCAAAACCTTGTATTCTCGTATTGCACCCAAATTGGCCTCCAATTGAGCCTACAATGTACAAACGAGTTTTCCTTCTTCGTTGAGCGCAACCAAACTTGTTTGTTGAGTCAAACATGTTCCATTTGCCGTTATTAAGGTCCATGCGATTTTCAAACGGAGTCCATTTGGTCACTCAAATCCTTGTATTCTCGGATTGCACCCAAATTGGCCTCCAATTGAGCCTACAACGTACAAACGAGTTTTTCTTCTTCGTTTAGCGCAATCAAACTTGTTCGTTGAGTCAAACATGTTACATTTGTCGTTATTAACGTCCACGCGAGGTTAGAAGTCAAACGGATTTCATTTGGTCACTCAAAACCTTTTATTCTCGTATTGCACCCAAATTGGCCTCCAATTGAGCCTACAACGTACAAACGAGTTTTCCTTCTTCGTTGAGCGCAAACAAACTTTTTTGTTGAGTCAAAAATGTTGCATTTGTCGTTATTAAGGTCCATGCGAGGTTAGATATCACACGGAGTCCATTTGGTCACTCAAATCCTTGTATTCTCGGATTGCACCCAAATTGGCCTCCAATTGAGCCTACAACTTACACACGAGTTTTTCTTCTTCGTTGAGCGCAACCAAACTTGTTTGTCGAGTCAAACATGTTACATTTGTCGTTATTAATGACCACGCGAGGTTAGAAGTCAAACGGATTCCATTTGGTCACTCAAAACCTTGTATTCTCGTATTGCACCCAAATTGGCCTCCAATTGAACCAACAACGTACAAACGATTTTTCCTTCTTCGTTAAGCGCAACCAAACTTGTTTGTTGAGTCAAACATGTTCCATTTGTCATTATTAAGGTCCATGCGAGGTTAGATGTCACACGGAGTCCATTTGGTCACTCAAAACCTTGTATTCTCAGATTGCACCCAAATTGGCCTCCAATTGTTGAGCCTACAATGTACAAACGAGTTTTTCTTCTTCGTTAAGCACAACCAAACTTGTTCGTTGATTCAAACATGTTACATTTTTCGTTATTAACGTCCACGCGAGGTTAGAAGTCAAACGGATTTCATTTGGTCACTCAAAACCTTGTATTCTCTTATTGCACCCAAATTGGCCTCCAATTGAGCCTACAACGTACAAACGAGTTTTCCTTCTTCGTTGAGCGCAAACAAACTTTTTTGTTATGTCAAAAATGTTCCATTTGTCGTTATTAAGGTCCATGCGAGGTTAGATGTCACACGGAGTCCATTTGGTCACTCAAATCCTTGTATTCTCGGATTGCACCAAAATTGTCCTCCAATTGAGCCTACAACGTACAAACGAGTTTTTCTTCTTCGTTTAGCGCAACCAAACTTGTTTGTTGAGTCAAACATGTTACATTTTTCGTTATTAACATCCACGCGAGGTTAGAAGTCAAACGGATTCCATTTGGACACTCAAAACCTTGTATTCTCGGATTGCACCCAAATTGGCCTCCAATTGAGCCTACAACGTACAAACGAGTTTTTCTTCTTTGTTAAGCGCAACCAAACTTGTTTGTTTAGTCATACATGTTACATTTGTCGTTATTAATGTCCACGCGAGGTTAGAAGTCAAACGGATTCCATTTGGTCACTCAAAACCTTGTATTCTCGTATTGCACCCAAATTGGCCTCCAATTAAGCCTACAACGTACAAACGAGTTTTTCTTCTTCGTTAAGCGCAACCAAACTTGTTTGTTGAGACAAAAATGTTACATTTGTCATTATTAACGTCCACGCGAGGTTAGAAGTCAAACTGATTCCATTTGGTCACTCAAAACCTTGTATTCTCGGATTGCACCCAAATTGGCCTCCAATTGAGCCTACAACGTACAAACGAGTTTTCCTTCTTCGTTGACCGCAACCAAACTTGTTTGTTGAGTCAAACATGTTCCATTTGTCGTTATTAAGGTCCATGCTAGGTTAGATGTCAAACGGAGTCCATTTGGTCACTCAAATCCTTGTATTCTCGGATTGCACCCAAATTGGCCTCCAATTGAGCCTACAACGTACAAACGAGTTTTTCTTCTTCGTTTAGCGCAACCAAACTTATTTGTTGAGTCAAACATGTTACATTTGTCTTTATTAACGTCCACGCGAGGTTAGAAGTCAAACGGATTTCATTTGGTCACTCAAAACCTTGTATTCTCGTATTGCACCCAAATTGGCCTCCAATTGAGCCTACAACGTACAAACGAGTTTTCCTTCTTCGTTGAGCGCAAACAAACTTTTTTGTTGAGTCAAACATGTTCCATTTGTTATCATTAAGGTCCATGCGAGGTTAGATGTCACACGGAGTCCATTTGGTCACTCAAATCCTTGTATTCTCGGATTGCACCCAAATTGGCCTCCAATTGAGCCTACAACGTACAAACGAGTTTTTCTTCTTCTTTAGCGCAACCGAACTTGTTTGTTGAGTCAAACATGTTACATTTTTCGTTATTAACGTCCACGCGAGGTTAGAAGTCAAACAGATTTCATTTGGTCACTCAAACCCTTGTATTCTCGTATTGCACCCAAATTGGCCTCCAATTGAGCCTACAACGTACAAACGAGTTTTCCTTCTTCGTTGAGCGCAACCAAACTTGTTTGTTGAGTCAAACATGTTACATTTGTCGTTATTAATGACCACGCGAGGTTAGAAGTCAAACGGATTCCATTTGGTCACTCAAAACCTTGTATTCTCGTATTGCACCCAAATTGGCCTCCAATTGAGCCTACAACGTACAAACGAGTTTTTCTTCTTCGTTCAGCGCAAACAAACTTTTTTGTTATGTCAAAAATGTTCCATTTGTCGTTATTAAGGTCCATGCGAGGTTAGATGTCACACGGAGTCCATTTGGTCACTCAAATCCTTGTATTCTCGGATTGCACCAAAATTGGCCTCCAATTGAGCCTACAACGTACAAACGAGTTTTTCTTCTTCGTTTTGCGCAACCAAACTTGTTTGTTGAGTCAAACATGTTACATTTTTCGTTATTAACATCCACGCGAGGTTAGAAGTCAAACGGATTCCATTTGGACACTCAAAACCTTGTATTCTCGGATTGCACCCAAATTGGCCTCCAATTGAGCCTACAACGTACAAACGAGTTTTTCTTCTTTGTTAAGCGCAACCAAACTTGTTTGTTTAGTCATACATGTTACATTTGTCGTTATTAATGTCCACGCGAGGTTAGAAGTCAAACGGATTCCATTTGGTCACTCAAAACCTTGTATTCTCGTATTGCACCCAAATTGGCCTCCAATTAAGCCTACAACGTACAAACGAGTTTTTCTTCTTCGTTAAGCGCAACCAAACTTGTTTGTTGAGACAAAAATGTTACATTTGTCGTTATTAACGTCCACGCGAGGTTAGAAGTCAAACTGATTCCATTTGGTCACTCAAAACCTTGTATTCTCGGATTGCACCCAAATTGGCCTCCAATTGAGCCTACAACGTACAAACGAGTTTTCCTTCTTCGTTGACCGCAACCAAACTTGTTTGTTGAGTCAAACATGTTCCATTTGTCGTTATTAAGGTCCATGCGAGGTTAGATGTCAAACGGAGTCCATTTGGTCACTCAAATCCTTGTATTCTCGGATTGCACCCAAATTGGCCTCCAATTGAGCCTACAACGTACAAACGAGTTTTTCTTCTTCGTTTAGCGCAACCAAACTTATTTGTTGAGTCAAACATGTTACATTTGTCTTTATTAACGTCCACGCGAGGTTAGAAGTCAAACGGATTTCATTTGGTCACTCAAAACCTTGTATTCTCGTATTGCACCCAAATTGGCCTCCAATTGAGCCTACAACGTACAAACGAGTTTTCCTTCTTCGTTGAGCGCAAACAAACTTTTTTGTTGAGTCAAACATGTTCCATTTGTTATCATTAAGGTCCATGCGAGGTTAGATGTCACACGGAGTCCATTTGGTCACTCAAATCCTTGTATTCTCGGATTGCACCCAAATTGGCCTCCAATTGAGCCTATAACGTACAAACGAGTTTTTCTTCTTCGTTTAGCGCAACCGAACTTGTTTGTTGAGTCAAACATGTTACATTTTTCGTTATTAACGTCCACGCGAGGTTAGAAGTCAAACAGATTTCATTTGGTCACTCAAAACCTTGTATTCTCGTATTGCACCCAAATTGGCCTCCAATTGAGCCTACAACGTACAAACGAGTTTTCCTTCTTCGTTGAGCGCAACCAAACTTGTTTGTTGAGTCAAACATGTTACATTTGTCGTTATTAATGACCACGCAAGGTTAGAAGTCAAACGGATTCCATTTCGTCACTCAAAACCTTGTATTCTCGTATTGCACCCAAATTGGCCTCCAATTGAGCCTACAACGTACAAACGAGTTTTCCTTCTTCGTTGAGCGCAACCAAACTTGTTTGTTGAGTCAAACATGTTCCATTTGTCGTTATTAAGGTCCATGCGATTTTCAAACGGAGTCCATTTGGTCACTCAAATCCTTGTATTCTCGGATTGCACCCAAATTGGCCTCCAATTGAGCCTACAACGTACAAACGAGTTTTTCTTCTTCGTTTAGCGCAATCAAACTTGTTCGTTGAGTCAAACATGTTACATTTGTCGTTATTAACGTTCACGCGAGGTTAGAAGTCAAACGGATTTCATTTGGTCACTCAAAACCTTTTATTCTCGTATTGCACCCAAATTGGCCTCCAATTGAGCCTACAACGTACAAACGAGTTTTCCTTCTTCGTTGAACGCAAACAAACTTTTTTGTTGAGTCAAAAATGTTGCATTTGTCATTATTAAGGTCCATGCGAGGTTAGATATCACACGGAGTCCATTTGGTCACTCAAATCCTTGTATTCTCGGATTGCACCCAAATTGGCCTCCAATTGAGCCTACAACTTACAAACGAGTTTTTCTTCTTCGTTGAGCGCAACCAAACTTGTTTGTCGAGTCAAACATGTTACATTTGTCGTTATTAATGACCACGCGAGGTTAGAAGTCAAACCGATTCCATTTGGTCACTCAAAACCTTGTATTCTCGTATTGCACCCAAATTGGCCTCCAATTGAACCAACAACGTACAAACGATTTTTCCTTCTTCGTTAAGCGCAACCAAACTTGTTTGTTGAGTCAAACATGTTCCATTTGTCATTATTAAGGTCCACGCGAGGTTAGAAGTCAAACGGATTCCATTTGGTCACTCAAAACCTTGTATTCTCGTATTGCACCCAAATTGGCCTCCAATTGAGCCTACAACGTACAAACGTGTTTTCCTTCTTCGTTGAGCGCAACCAAACTTGTTTGTTGAGTCAAACATGTTCCATTTTTCATTATTAAGGTCCATGCGAGGTTAGATGTCACACGAAGTCCATTTGGTCACTCAAATCCTTGTATTCTCGGATTGCACCCAAATTGGCCTCCAATTGAGCCTACAACGTACAAACGAGTTTTTCTTCTTAGTTTAGCGCAACCAAACTTGTTTGTTGAGTCAAACATGTTACATTTGTCGTTATTAACGTCCACGCGAGGTTAGAAGTCAAACGGATTTCATTTGGTCACTCAAAACCTTGTATTCTCGTATTGCACCCAAATTGGCCTCCAATTAAGCCTACAACGTACAAACGAGTTTTCCTTCTTCGTTGAGCGCAAACAAACTTTTTTGTTGAGTCAAACATGTTCCATTTGTTGTCATTAAGGTCCATGCGAGGTTAGATGTCACACGGAGTCCATTTGGTCACTCAAATTCTTGTATTCTCGGTTTGCACCCAAATTGGCCTCCAATTGAGCCTACAACGTACAAACGAGTTTTTCTTCTTCGTTTAGCGCAACCGAACTTGTTTGTTGAGTCAAACATGTTACATTTTTCGTTATTAACGTCCACGCGAGGTTAGAAGTCAAACAGATTTCATTTGGTCACTCAAAACCTTGTATTCTCGTATTGCACCCAAATTGGCCTCCAATTGAGCCTACAACGTACAAACGAGTTTTGCTTCTTCGTTGAGCGCAACCAAACTTGTTTGTTGAGTCAAACATGTTACATTTGTCGTTATTAATGACCACGCGAGGTTAGAAGTCAAACGGATTCCATTTGGTCACTCAAAACCTTGTATTCTCGTATTGCACCCAAATTGGCCTCCAATTGAGCCTACAACGTACAAACGAGTTTTTCTTCTTCGTTCAGCGCAACCAAACTTGTTTGTTGAGTCAAACATATAACATTTGTCGTTATTAACGTCCATGCAAGATTAGAAGTCAAACGGATTCCATTTCGTCACTCAAAACCTTGTATTCTCGTATTGCACCCAAATTGGCCTCCAATTGAGCCTACAATGTACAAACGAGTTTTCCTTCTTCGTTGAGCGCAACCAAACTTGTTTGTTGAGTCAAACATGTTCCATTTGCCGTTATTAAGGTCCATGCGATTTTCAAACGGAGTCCATTTGGTCACTCAAATCCTTGTATTCTCGGATTGCACCCAAATTGGCCTCCAATTGAGCCTACAACGTACAAACGAGTTTTTCTTCTTCGTTTAGCGCAATCAAACTTGTTCGTTGAGTCAAACATGTTACATTTGTCGTTATTAACGTCCACGCGAGGTTAGAAGTCAAACGGATTTCATTTGGTCACTCAAAACCTTTTATTCTCGTATTGCACCCAAATTGGCCTCCAATTGAGCCTACAACGTACAAACGAGTTTTCCTTCTTCGTTGAGCGCAAACAAACTTTTTTGTTGAGTCAAAAATGTTGCATTTGTCGTTATTAAGGTCCATGCGAGGTTAGATATCACACGGAGTCCATTTGGTCACTCAAATCCTTGTATTCTCGGATTGCACCCAAATTGGCCTCCAATTGAGCCTACAACTTACACACGAGTTTTTCTTCTTCGTTGAGCGCAACCAAACTTGTTTGTCGAGTCAAACATGTTACATTTGTCGTTATTAATGACCACGCGAGGTTAGAAGTCAAACGGATTCCATTTGGTCACTCAAAACCTTGTATTCTCGTATTGCACCCAAATTGGCCTCCAATTGAACCAACAACGTACAAACGATTTTCCTTCTTCGTTAAGCGCAACCAAACTTGTTTGTTGAGTCAAACATGTTCCATTTGTCATTATTAAGGTCCATGCGAGGTTAGATGTCACACGGAGTCCATTTGGTCACTCAAAACCTTGTATTCTCAGATTGCACCCAAAATTGGCCTCCAATTGTTGAGCCTACAATGTACAAACGAGTTTTTCTTCTTCGTTAAGCACAACCAAACTTGTTCGTTGATTCAAACATGTTACATTTTTCGTTATTAACGTCCACGCGAGGTTAGAAGTCAAACGGATTTCATTTGGTCACTCAAAACCTTGTATTCTCTTATTGCACCCAAATTGGCCTCCAATTGAGCCTACAACGTACAAACGAGTTTTCCTTCTTCATTGAGCGCAAACAAACTTTTTTGTTATGTCAAAAATGTTCCATTTGTCGTTATTAAGGTCCATGCGAGGTTAGATGTCACACGGAGTCCATTTGGTCACTCAAATCCTTGTATTCTCGGATTGCACCAAAATTGGCCTCCAATTGAGCCTACAACGTACAAACGAGTTTTTCTTTTCGTTTAGCGCAACCAAACTTGTTTGTTGAGTCAAACATGTTACATTTTTCGTTATTAACATCCACAGCGAGGTTAGAAGTCAAACGGATTCCATTTGGACACTCAAAACCTTGTATTCTCGGATTGCACCCAAATTGGCCTCCAATTGAGCCTACAACGTACAAACGAGTTTTTCTTCTTTGTTAAGCGCAACCAAACTTGTTTGTTTAGTCATACATGTTACAATTTGTCGTTATTAATGTCCACGCGAGGTTAGAAGTCAAACGGATTCCATTTGGTCACTCAAAACTTGTATTCTCGTATTGCACCCAAATTGGCCTCCAATTAAGCCTACAACGTACAAACGAGTTTTTCTTCTTCGTTAAGCGCAACCAAACTTGTTTGTTGAGACAAAAATGTTACATTTGTCATTATTAACGTCCACGCGAGGTTAGAAGTCAAACTGATTCCATTTGGTCACTCAAAACCTTGTATTCTCGGATTGCACCCAAATTGGCCTCCAATTGAGCCTACAACGTACAAACGAGTTTTCCTTCTTCGTTGACCGCAACCAAACTTGTTTGTTGAGTCAAACATGTTCCATTTGTCGTTATTAAGGTCCATGCTAGGTTAGATGTCAAACGGAGTCCATTTGGTCACTCAAATCCTTGTATTCTCGGATTGCACCCAAATTGGCCTCCAATTGAGCCTACAACGTACAAACGAGTTTTTCTTCTTCGTTTAGCGCAACCAAACTTATTTGTTGAGTCAAACATGTTACATTTGTCTTTATTAACGTCCACGCGAGGTTAGAAGTCAAACGGATTTCATTTGGTCACTCAAAACCTTGTATTCTCGTATTGCACCCAAATTGGCCTCCAATTGAGCCTACAACGTACAAACGAGTTTTCCTTCTTCGTTGAGCGCAAACAAACTTTTTGTTGAGTCAAACATGTTCCATTTGTTATCATTAAGGTCCATGCGAGGTTAGATGTCACACGGAGTCCATTTGGTCACTCAAATCCTTGTATTCTCGGATTGCACCCAAATTGGCCTCCAATTGAGCCTACAACGTACAAACGAGTTTTTCTTCTTCTTTAGCGCAACCGAACTTGTTTGTTGAGTCAAACATGTTACATTTTTCGTTATTAACGTCCACGCGAGGTTAGAAGTCAAACAGATTTCATTTGGTCACTCAAACCCTTGTATTCTCGTATTGCACCCAAATTGGCCTCCAATTGAGCCTACAACGTACAAACGAGTTTTCCTTCTTCGTTGAGCGCAACCAAACTTGTTTGTTGAGTCAAACATGTTACATTTGTCGTTATTAATGACCACGCGAGGTTAGAAGTCAAACGGATTCCATTTGGTCACTCAAAACCTTGTATTCTCGTATTGCACCCAAATTGGCCTCCAATTGAGCCTACAACGTACAAACGAGTTTTTCTTCTTCGTTCAGCGCAAACAAACTTTTTTGTTATGTCAAAAATGTTCCATTTGTCGTTATTAAGGTCCATGCGAGGTTAGATGTCACACGGAGTCCATTTGGTCACTCAAATCCTTGTATTCTCGGATTGCACCAAAATTGGCCTCCAATTGAGCCTACAACGTACAAACGAGTTTTTCTTCTTCGTTTTGCGCAACCAAACTTGTTTGTTGAGTCAAACATGTTACATTTTTCGTTATTAACATCCACGCGAGGTTAGAAGTCAAACGGATTCCATTTGGACACTCAAAACCTTGTATTCTCGGATTGCACCCAAATTGGCCTCCAATTGAGCCTACAACGTACAAACGAGTTTTTCTTCTTTGTTAAGCGCAACCAAACTTGTTTGTTTAGTCATACATGTTACATTTGTCGTTATTAATGTCCACGCGAGGTTAGAAGTCAAACGGATTCCATTTGGTCACTCAAAACCTTGTATTCTCGTATTGCACCCAAATTGGCCTCCAATTAAGCCTACAACGTACAAACGAGTTTTTCTTCTTCGTTAAGCGCAACCAAACTTGTTTGTTGAGACAAAAATGTTACATTTGTCGTTATTAACGTCCACGCGAGGTTAGAAGTCAAACTGATTCCATTTGGTCACTCAAAACCTTGTATTCTCGGATTGCACCCAAATTGGCCTCCAATTGAGCCTACATCGTACAAACGAGTTTTCCTTCTTCGTTGACCGCAACCAAACTTGTTTGTTGAGTCAAACATGTTCCATTTGTCGTTATTAAGGTCCATGCGAGGTTAGATGTCAAACGGAGTCCATTTGGTCACTCAAATCCTTGTATTCTCGAATTGCACCCAAATTGGCCTCCAATTGAACCTACAACGTACAAACGAGTTTTTCTTCTTCGTTTAGCGCAACCAAACTTATTTGTTGAGTCAAACATGTTACATTTGTCTTTATTAACGTCCACGCGAGGTTAGAAGTCAAACGGATTTCATTTGGTCACTCAAAACCTTGTATTCTCGTATTGCACCCAAATTGGCCTCCAATTGAGGCCTACAACGTACAAACGAGTTTTCCTTCTTCGTTGAGCGCAAACAAACTTTTTTGTTGAGTCAAACATGTTCCATTTGTTATCATTAAGGTCCATGCGAGGTTAGATGTCACACGGAGTCCATTTGGTCACTCAAATCCTTGTATTCTCGGATTGCACCCAAATTGGCCTCCAATTGAGCCTATAACGTACAAACGAGTTTTTCTTCTTCGTTTAGCGCAACCGAACTTGTTTGTTGAGTCAAACATGTTACATTTTTCGTTATTAACGTCCACGCGAGGTTAGAAGTCAAACAGATTTCATTTGGTCACTCAAAACCTTGTATTCTCGTATTGCACCCAAATTGGCCTCCAATTGAGCCTACAACGTACAAACGAGTTTTCCTTCTTCGTTGAGCGCAACCAAACTTGTTTGTTGAGTCAAACATGTTACATTTGTCGTTATTAATGACCACGCAAGGTTAGAAGTCAAACGGATTCCATTTCGTCACTCAAAACCTTGTATTCTCGTATTGCACCCAAATTGGCCTCCAATTGAGCCTACAACGTACAAACGAGTTTTCCTTCTTCGTTGAGCGCAACCAAACTTGTTTGTTGAGTCAAACATGTTCCATTTGTCGTTATTAAGGTCCATGCGATTTTCAAACGGAGTCCATTTGGTCACTCAAATCCTTGTATTCTCGGATTGCACCCAAATTGGCCTCCAATTGAGCCTACAACGTACAAACGAGTTTTTCTTCTTCGTTTAGCGCAATCAAACTTGTTCGTTGAGTCAAACATGTTACATTTGTCGTTATTAACGTTCACGCGAGGTTAGAAGTCAAACGGATTTCATTTGGTCACTCAAAACCTTTTATTCTCGTATTGCACCAAATTGGCCTCCAATTGAGCCTACAACGTACAAACGAGTTTTCCTTCTTCGTTGAACGCAAACAAACTTTTTTGTTGAGTCAAAAATGTTGCATTTGTCATTATTAAGGTCCATGCGAGGTTAGATATCACACGGAGTCCATTTGGTCACTCAAATCCTTGTATTCTCGGATTGCACCCAAATTGGCCTCCAATTGAGCCTACAACTTACAAACGAGTTTTTCTTCTTCGTTGAGCGCAACCAAACTTGTTTGTCGAGTCAAACATGTTACATTTGTCGTTATTAATGACCACGCGAGGTTAGAAGTCAAACGGATTCCATTTGGTCACTCAAAACCTTGTATTCTCGTATTGCACCCCAAATTGGCCTCCAATTGAACCAACAACGTACAAACGATTTTTCCCTTCTTCGTTAAGCGCAACCAAACTTGTTTGTTGAGTCAAACATGTTCCATTTGTCATTATTAAGGTCCATGCGAGGTTAGATGTCACACGGAGTCCATTTGGTCACTCAAATCCTTGTATTCTCGGATTGCACCCAAATTGGCCTCCAATTGAGCCTACAACGTACAAACGTGTTTTCCTTCTTCGTTGAGCGCAACCAAACTTGTTTGTTGAGTCAAACATGTTCCATTTGTCATTATTAAGGTCCACGCGAGGTTAGAAGTCAAACGGATTCCATTTGGTCACTCAAAACCTTGTATTCTCGTATTGCACCCAAATTGGCCTCCAATTGAGCCTACAACGTACAAACGTGTTTTCCTTCTTCGTTGAGCGCAACCAAACTTGTTTGTTGAGTCAAACATGTTCCATTTTTCATTATTAAGGTCCATGCGAGGTTAGATGTCACACGAAGTCCATTTGGTCACTCAAATCCTTGTATTCTCGGATTGCACCCAAATTGGCCTCCAATTGAGCCTACAACGTACAAACGAGTTTTTCTTCTTAGTTTAGCGCAACCAAACTTGTTTGTTGAGTCAAACATGTTACATTTGTCGTTATTAACGTCCACGCGAGGTTAGAAGTCAAACGGATTTCATTTGGTCACTCAAAACCTTGTATTCTCGTATTGCACCCAAATTGGCCTCCAATTGAGCCTACAACGTACAAACGAGTTTTCCTTCTTCGTTGAGCGCAAACAAACTTTTTTGTTGAGTCAAACATGTTCCATTTGTTGTCATTAAGGTCCATGCGAGGTTAGATGTCACACGGAGTCCATTTGGTCACTCAAATTCTTGTATTCTCGGATTGCACCCAAATTGGCCTCCACTTGAGCCTACAACGTACAAATGAGTTTTTCTTCTTCGTTTAGCGCAACCGAACTTGTTTGTTGAGTCAAACATGTTACATTTTTCGTTATTAACGTCCACGCGAGGTTAGAAGTCAAACAGATTTCATTTGGTCACTCAAAACCTTGTATTCTCGTATTGCACCCAAATTGGCCTCCAATTGAGCCTACAACGTACAAACGAGTTTTGCTTCTTCGTTGAGCGCAACCAAACTTGTTTGTTGAGTCAAACATGTTACATTTGTCGTATTAATGACCACGCGAGGTTAGAAGTCAAACGGATTCCATTTGGTCACTCAAAACCTTGTATTCTCGTATTGCACCCAAATTGGCCTCCAATTGAGCCTACAACGTACAAACGAGTTTTTCTTCTTCGTTAAGCGCAACCAAACTTGTTTGTTGAGTCAAACATGTAAAATTTTTCGTTATTAACGTCCATTGCGAGGTTAGAAGTCAAACGAATTCCATTTCGTCACTCAAAACCTTGTATTCTCGTATTGCACCCAAATTGGCCTCCAATTGAGCCTACAACGTACAAACGAGTTTTCCTTCTTCGTTGAGCGCAACCAAACTTGTTTGTTGAGTCAAACATGTTCCATTTGTCGTTATTAAGGTCCATACGATTTTAGATGTCAAACGGAGTCCATTTGGTCATTCAAATCCTTGTATTCTCGGATTGCACCCAAATTGGCCTCCAATTGAGCCTACAACGTACAAACGAGTTTTTCTTCTTAGTTTTAGCGCAACCAAACTTGTTTGTTGAGTCAACCATGTTACATTTGTCGTTATTAACGTCCACGCGAGGTTAGAAGTCAAACGGATTTCATTTGGTCACTCAAAACCTTGTATTCTCGTATTGCACCCAAATTGGCCTCCAATGAGCCTACAACATACAAACGAGTTTTCCTTCTTCGTTGAGCGCAAACAAACTTTTTTGTTGAGTAAAACATGTTCCATTTGTTTTCATTAAGGTCCATGCGAGGTTAGATGTCACACGGAGTCCATTTGGTCACTCAAATCCTTGTATTCTCGGATTGCACCCAAATTGGCCTCCAATTGAGCCTACAACGTACAAACGAGTTTTTCTTCTTTGTTAAGCGCAACCAAACTTGTTTGTTTAGTCATACATGTTACATTTGTCGTTATTAATGTCCACGCGAGGTTAGAAGTCAAACGGATTCCATTTGGTCACTCAAAACCTTGTATTCTCGTATTGCACCCAAATTGGCCTCCAATTAAGCCTACAACGTACAAACGAGTTTTTCTTCTTCGTTAAGCGCAACCAAACTTGTTTGTTGAGACAAAAATGTTACATTTGTCATTATTAACGTCCACGCGAGGTTAGAAGTCAAACTGATTCCATTTGGTCACTCAAAACCTTGTATTCTCGGATTGCACCCAAATTGGCCTCCAATTGAGCCTACAACGTACAAACGAGTTTTCCTTCTTCGTTGACCGCAACCAAACTTGTTTGTTGAGTCAAACATGTTCCATTTGTCGTTATTAAGGTCCATGCTAGGTTAGATGTCAAACGGAGTCCATTTGGTCACTCAAATCCTTGTATTCTCGGATTGCACCCAAATTGGCCTCCAATTGAGCCTACAACGTACAAACGAGTTTTTCTTCTTCGTTTAGCGCAACCAAACTTATTTGTTGAGTCAAACATGTTACATTTGTCTTTATTAACGTCCACGCGAGGTTAGAAGTCAAACGGATTTCATTTGGTCACTCAAAACCTTGTATTCTCGTATTGCACCCAAATTGGCCTCCAATTGAGCCTACAACGTACAAACGAGTTTTCCTTCTTCGTTGAGCGCAAACAAACTTTTTTGTTGAGTCAAACATGTTCCATTTGTTATCATTAAGGTCCATGCGAGGTTAGATGTCACACGGAGTCCATTTGGTCACTCAAATCCTTGTATTCTCGGATTGCACCCAAATTGGCCTCCAATTGAGCCTACAACGTACAAACGAGTTTTTCTTCTTCTTTAGCGCAACCGAACTTGTTTGTTGAGTCAAACATGTTACATTTTTCGTTATTAACGTCCACGCGAGGTTAGAAGTCAAACAGATTTCATTTGGTCACTCAAACCCTTGTATTCTCGTATTGCACCCAAATTGGCCTCC